>CM063113.1:55849546-56329224 GCA_031841125.1 Acanthococcus lagerstroemiae | reverse complement strand
CGAACCGCGTAGTCAATTCGGCATTCACGGGCACGGTGTGCGCCAAAATGGCGACCCATTATACTTGGGGTAGGGCTCAACAAGAAGTGTGCTTCGTCCCCGTTTGGTTTCATGTTTGGAAAATAACGTTTTAAATTAAGCATTCTCTGAAATCGAGCTATTTATTTTTATTTTTTTCCCCCCGATTTGCTCTACCTTCAAAATTAATTTCTTTTGTTCGTTCGAATGCGTTCCACTGAGGTACCGCTGTTTGCACTGACTAACAATTACACCACGAATTTAAGAATTAAGAACTGACGGACACGTTCGACTCGGCGACCGAGACTTTAGAGGGGCGTGGCCGGAGGTAAAATCATGCCGGAATTTTGAGGTTCTTCGCCGGCGGCCGCCTGCTTACAGGTCGTCTGCTTGGGCGACGCCGCGTACGTCAGGCAACAAGACGGCGACACCCGTTTCGTCTGGTAACATTCTTCGCAAACGCGCACCGGGTCGAACAGCTGTTCGTGCGGTATCGAGGTAACGTTTCGCGAACAGTCGGCGCAGAAGATTTTTCCGCAGCCCCTGGAAACAGCAAACATATACGCACGACGTGCGTCATAAAAGGAGCTCGTGTGCACAACTCCGGACAGCTCGGTGTTAGCGTCCAGCTAGATCTACATACTATACACAGAGGAAGGTACATTGGATAGTTTACCTGCAGTGGTGCTTTCTTCGACCCAGCCAAAACCGACTGTTGCACGAGGTGCAGAAGTTCACCGCGTAGTCCGGCACCCATAGTACTTGGCCCACGTCTTTCTCATCGACCGCTTCCCACGATATCTCTGTACTACACACCGATCCTTTCTGAAATAGGAAAAAGAAAAAAGAGAGCCGTTTAATCGAGGATGTAAGTTGATCGATGTTGCAAGCTATTTTCTCGTCTACGGATCAGGCAACACTGGCAAGGTTACAAATACCGCGCCTAGTCCGGAAGAATTATTCGAAAAGTGGACAAAGTCAAATACATGCAACAATTACTGGAAAGCCGAAACCCGGAATGCACTTTAGTATAATGAAAAAGTCACCAAATAAGTGGAGTTTAGCCCCGCCCTCTTTGGGTTAAAACGGCGCCTTAAGAATCTCCCGGAAGTCGATCAACACTGATTTCATCTAAACATGTTTCAAATAGAAAACACTTCTTCTTCTTCACTACAACCTCCTGTAGGAATATAAACTTTGACAACAACCTCAGAACAATAGAAATCAAAATAATTAAACAAATAGCAATCAACAACAAATACCAACCACAAACAGTAGACAGAATAATTAACAAACTAACGCAACCAAAAAGCACAGACACTGAACCAACAACCACAAAAACAGACAAATACGCAGGAGCAGTACCATTCACAGGAACACATACATACATACATACAAAATACAAAAAATCTTCAACCAAACACAACATAAAACTCGGAATCAAAAACAGACCACCTCTGATTAAACAAATAAGCAATGACAAAACAGAAACAAAGGACAGAAACAACAGTAGCGGAGTATACAGACTGGACTGTGATCTCCGTGACATGACCTACATGAGAGAAACAGACAGAAAATTCACAACCAGAATCAAAGAACATGAAAAATCACAGAAGCTAAATAATGACAAATCACTGTTTGGAAAACACTGCAATGACCACGGATAGAACAATGACACATTGATAGAAAAGTACAAAATCCAACACATAGAAAACAACACAAGATGAAGAAAATCAAAAGAACTAAAAATAATAATGGCAAAAACAAAACAAGCTAATAAACACCACTAAATAACTTCCACAGCGAGAACTTATTCTAACTAATAACATAACACCCACGGATTGGACAGACTGCATAATCACACGACAACCAATAGGAGCACAAGACTAAACAGGTTCACCATACGGTACTACTCTCGACTATGACTACAGGATCACAAGAGCAAAGTCTCATTTAGGGTACTCCACTGATGAGCAGCCGAAAGCGCTCTGGACTACAGAAGAAGAAAAAGTGAATTGGCACACCTTACGAATGGAATATTACCAAGTTCACTTACACTCCTACATGGACACTAACTTGATCAATCATTTTCAATTAATCCGTATTCAAAAATCGATTTTTCGATCCGATCATGAATTTTAAATTATGGTTTCAATCCGTTTTCCTGTTTTTAGTAAATTAATTAATCAAAAGATCATCAAAACTTGATCAATCAATCAAAAAATTGATCTATTTCCCCCGGGTTTTGAAACGATCAATTTCCGATTTAAATCGATCATGAAATTTAGAATGATCGGAATTGTTAGTCGGAGTATTCCTTCTCCTATACCCTATGTGCTTGTATTTTTTTAAGCCTTGTCACCAGGCCAAGGCAGCACACCCAGAGGGAGGAGATAAGTTTAAGAACGGGAAAGATCAGGGTGACCACGAGAAATCTGAAGAAGAAAGAATGGGAAAATGAAAATTAACCAAAAAAATGACCAATATTGGCGACTATTTGCAGTTTTTACTTTTTTTTTTGTGTTGTTCATAGCGCTTTCGGCGGTAACGCCATCTTCTGTGGAGTTCCCCATCATTTCTCTTTGTTGGTCCTATACATACTTCTAGTAATGTGTAGGACGATATGGTAAATCTGTGAGTTTGTGTTCCTATTGGTTGTCTGTGGTTGTATAGTCTGTCCAATCAGGGAGTGTTATGTAATCAATTTGAGTAAGTTCTCGCTTTGGAAGTTAATTGTTGTACCTTTTAAACAAAAAACTCAGTTTATTTAAGCGAAAGTATAACAACATCGGAAGCGAATACTACTGAACAAAATGAACGAAACGAAACTCACGACTTGCGCACAGAACTATGCAATTGTTTTGTCAGTACCAGACTACGCCTCAACGCACACATTCCTTCGTTCCACCACCATCTGATGCGACTCGAGACTCGACATCTATGTCACTTTTTCTCACGATACTTTTTTCGATCTCACGCGAGAACGAAGCTACGAGTACATGCAGCGTTGCGACAAAAACCACAAGGAAGTACACAAGTTCTCCTATCAGAATCCAGTCATAATCTCAGAATCGGTTTTTTCACTCATTTTTATAAAATTGGATGTAGCGCCAAAACTGCGATCGACAACTACGTCCCTTTTCTCGTAGACGTCCACTATCAAACAAAATAACCAACGAACAACAGAAATTTAAAAAATCAAACCAACAGCCACTAACAACAAATACCAACCGCAAATAGTAGGCAGTAAAATTAACAAATTAATACGACAAAAAAGTACATATACTGAACCAACAACCACAAAAACAGACAAATATGCAGGAGCAATACGGTTCACAAGGACACACACATACAACATACAGAAAATCTTCAACCAATACGACTAAAAACTCGGAATCAGAAACAGACCACCCCTGATCAAACAAATAAGCAATGACAGTACAGGAACAAAGGACATGAACAACCGCAGTGAAGTATACAGACTGGACTGCGAACACTATGACATGACCTACAGAAGAGAAACAGGCATAAAATTCACAACTAGAATAAAAGAGCATGAAAAATCACAGAAGCTAAAGGATGACAAACCAATTTTTTGGAAAACACTGCAACGACCAGGGACACAACAACCACAAATTGACAGAAAAATACAAAATCCTATACACAGAAAATAAAACGAGGAAAATAAAATTAAAAGAACAACTAGAGATACTGAAAGCCAAAACAAAACAACCTAAGAAACACAACAGTTAACTTCCAAAGCGAGAACTTATTGAAATTGATTACATAACACTCCCTGATTGGACAGACTACACAACCGAAGACAACCAATAGGAACACACACACACACACACACACACAGAGGTTTCCCATACGGTACTACACATTACTAGAATTACAAGACCAACAAGAAGAAATGGTAGGGGACTCCACTGAAGATGGCGTAACAGCCGAAAGCGCTATGGACAACAAACAAAGAAGTAAAGAAGTGAATTGGCATACCCAAAGAACAGAATATTACCAACTTCACTCACATTCCCAACATGGACACTAAACTTTTTTTTTATGGTTCTTTCTTTACACACTACTCGTCATCATATTTTTCACCCCCCCCCCCCCCATGAAAAACTTAAATTTTCAAATAAAAGGAGATCAACAAGGAATAACACAACATTCGATTTTCTTTTCTCAGTTTACCAGTTATACTCGCGCATCCAACTAAAATCGTAATTGGGAAACAACCATAGTCAGTTTCAATTTCTTGACTTAAATAACAGACTGAGCTATACATATATCCACTGTTTAAATGGATGAACTGCCTGCTTGATTTGATAAAATGAGCTGCAATGGTTGCCGATACAGCTCAGTCCGACATTCAAGTCAAGCAAAACTATAGTTGTTTTCACAATTAGAGTTCCAATTGTTTTATAGGTATTATAATAAACAGTCATTTTCCTCAGACACAACTAACTAGCTAGAGTTGTGTTGGAAGGTTTTGCTTTAATCTGCCGAAAAATTGAATTTCAGTTTTATTTACACTGCAACGCGGGAGCACAAAATAAAGGAATAGTATCAGGGATGAAAAGCTTAAACTGTTAAACTTAAACTTTCGCTTAAACTTAAAAGTTTTTCCAAAAATCTCATTCGCTTAGCTTCAGCTTTTTGCCCTTATCATTAGCTTTTCAGCGCTTCGCTATCGGCTTTCTTTTCAACATTATACTCAATTCCGCATGAAATCGACCATAGAGTTCAAAAATTATAACGGTTTACCATTTCAAAGCTTCCAAATCAAATTATATGATTATATATTATATCATGTAGACCATCACTTCGTTCACAGGTAAATTATAGCTTATAGCCTGTATTACATTTGATTTTGCAATGAAATCATTCAAAATTTAATAGAGAAATCACAAAATAGAAAATATTCATGAAAATGAGCAGTTTGCGACGCTAAATGAGAATCAACAATTACGAAATAATAAGCCGGAACCCAGAACCCGCGGCCGCTGACATGATTTTTCAACTTAAAAAATTAAGTGTTGTGATTTTTTTCGGCTTTTTGATAGAAAATGTGAATGTCTTAATTAAGCTGCTCAGCGTATCCTTTTTGGCTGGCTTTGCGCTTAATGAACAGCGAATGGCTGACTTTTTCATTCGCTTAAAAGCCGTTCAATAATGAGCTTAAGCTTCGGCTTAAGCGGTTATCGGCTTAAACTTCTCATCCCTGAATAGTATATTACACAACGAGAGTCAAAAGTGAGTCATATAAACTCACTTTTGACTCTTGTGGAAGATATCTTTAATACTACTTGATCAGAAGCGGCAATGTTTTTTGCTGACATGGTCTGTATTTTTAAAAAAATCTATTTATTTATTTAAATGATTATAGACAGGTAATTTTTGTGTGCGTAATTAATTCAAAAATTTAATTCGCTCAGTTAATTACAACGAAGTACAGTATCACAGTCTTGTCTTCAGTTTGTTCATGTGCGCAAACAGCATACACAGGTAGTGGCCAGCAAAAACGTAACGACGGTTAACAATGAACGGTAACAGCAGTATAGAGGTGTTATTAGACTCAACATATTACGCGAGGGTATACACATTTATTGGCAATACAAAAAAACGAAAAGGCAAGATGAAAATGAAGGAATTTGAGGTAACATTAATAATATGATAACGTACTGCTGCCTACGTATTAACAATAATGCCTCAATGAAAGAGCAGAGAGCAGTGATTAAATAAGAAAGCGCACTGCATCAATGCCACAGGGCGCGGAATTCTCCTGTTGAGTCTAATAATTTGAACACCTCTGTACTACATTGTGAATATTTAAATGCGTTCTCAAGTCGCTATTTTGTAATTCGCTCCGTGGCCGAGTGGTTAGAGACAATTGCTGCATTTCAGTCAAATGTTTCAATGGACGCGGGTTCGATTCCCCGATACGAAATTACTAGCCAGCAATTTCTTCATGTAAAAACGCTTTACACTGAGGGACGTTCACTTTACATGCAGGTTTTGTTAGCACTCGATGCATGAATGATATAGGCGCTTCTTGTCGTCCGTAAAACACCAACGTAAACATTGCCTTTCTGATCAAGTAGTATAAAAAATAAATTTCCTTCATAATCAGCAGAATTTTAATAATTTGGAGAAACTTCCCTAAAAATGACTTAAATGATCATTTCAGGGGGAAAATGACCAAAAATGACCTTAGAAGATTCAAAATTCAAAAATTACCAAGTGGTCACCCTTGACGTAAATTTGTGAATTTGAAGAGAAAGCTGGATCGTTTAAACTTGGGGGGAGTTACGTCATTTGGTAGCAGAACGTGGTTTATTCCAAACAACTCAAGGAAGCACCTAACCTGAGAGTTCGATGTAAGCCTAAACGAAGACGTTTCTTTCCCTTGCTGGGCACCCTAAAATATTTATTTCCTCTGTATAGCCATTCATCTTTGCCACCCTCAGGTACCAGTCAGATATTTTCCACCATCACCGTCAATCTGACGTATCCTTCAACGAAGTGAAGGAAACGTGAACGAAGTTGGAAATTTTCGACAACCCTAGATATGTAAAGGAAGAAATGTAACGAGGAAAACTGCTTTTTGCTTACGAAATACCTCAAATTAAAAATTCAACACCGAGTGGGGACAGTCACCCAGGATGGCGCGTATATTCCACATTTTGGCCTGCCAGCCTTCGTTCTGTATTTCAGTTCATTTTCGGGTCGTTACCGACCGGCCTAACTGACGAGTCTTAACGCGATATACGAAAAACGAAAACCAGCGACCGAAAGAACTTACATCGTCATCCGAAACTATCTGCTTTTCAGGCGGATTCACATTTTGGTGAACGCACTGGTTGCAAATTTTGTTCATTAACGCGTAACGCGTCGTGTGCAGCTCGCTACTGAGCGCAGCCACTTGAGCCTGAAACACGGAAAATATTGAATTTAGCGCCGGTTACATGAGAGGCTCGCGGCTATACGATAATACTACTCCAGTTCGACCCGACTACATGAATCATAGTTACCTTATGTTCTATATTAATCTGTTGCAACCGATCTTGGACATCATCTGGAATAAGAGGTAAACCATCTATAGGATCTAATAACAATGACGTTAACTGTTGCCGACCTAGATAACATTTGTACGGAGATAAGCTAATTTTCGTCGCCACAACATACATAGTTTATTTAATACTCTTTAGCTATAAAATCGCGCGCATGTAAGTTGTTTTCCAAAAAAAAAAAAAAAGGCGCATTCTGAAGGCACAAGAATCCAAAACGAACACGACGTTCGGTATCACGTTAGCTAAGCGGGGGACAGCACGCAGTAAGGAAAACAAGCTCGTTACTTCGAAAACGTCAGACGACGGATTAAAATTTCGAAAACCGTTAACGAGAATGTGACACAAGCAATGCAGAAAATCGAAGAATTCCGACCTTTGTAAGCCGTCACTTGGTAGTCCGAAAGAAGCGTGTACAATTTCAATATAATTTGCAGGTTGCTGAAGCCGGAATCGCTGGATTCAACCAGTTCCGAAGGTGGCCAGAATCAAATTTTCATCGAAGTGACTATCTATCGAAACTCGAAAAGCACTAATTGATTTATCAGAGCACAGCGGCGGATTGGGATATAAAAAGCTATTGAGAGGATACCTCGGTAGAGGCTCAATTTCTCATAATCAATATCCCTCCACTATGCCTCAGTTTCCTCCGCTACCTCGACCATCTAATCGGGTGATCCAAACTTTCCAAATGTATCGACCCCAATCTCATTAATTGGCGCGGTCTGGAAATTTCCGGGCAACTTATACAGCTAATCCGCCTCTGGCTCAGCACAAATGAAAGTCAAGTTTTGATGACAGCCACTTTCCGCAATTTGAGCTATTTGACCCCGGTACGGTTGCGCACTATCAAAATTCTAGGATAAAACTTCGAGCGTTTCGCATGATTTCTTCCAACTTCCACGAGGTTAGATAATTTGAATTCTGAGAAAAGCCAAGAATTCACAGTTTCCGAGTATACGTGTGCTTTTTCACGGCTAGCGCGGGCGCATCAATTTGAGAAAACAAGTACACGCGCGTAGAAAGATTACAGCAGATATTACGAGCCAACACCAACAAAAGTTATCCAATAACGTTAGTCTAAGCCTCCGAAGAGGTGATATTATAGTAACTGGTCGCATGAACAACACTGTACAAATTTCGGCCACTGAGCGACACATCTCAGCTACACACTCGAGCTTCAATTCAGCGAACATTCGGGCTTCCATGCCCGGCGTGGTATCAGTATTCGGGTCGACAAGTCACAAACCTATTAGGGCGAGAGGCGTTCCGCCATTATACTCATCGCCCTCGAGCACAACTTCGTCCCTCACTATCAATCCACGTTCGCGACTTTCGAATCAGCTACATGTTGCTCACGCGGCCAGACCACCACCCTGCGCCATCAACGTACCATTTGTGCAGGACGACAAGTCGCAATGCTTAAGCCCATTGGTAACAGTCCTGTAACACACGACACAAGACACATTAATAACACCACAATGCCACGACTTCATCTGACAGCCCGTCCAGAGGCGGCGACTTGGGGCTCAACCGAGGTACGTCACATACTCGCCTAAAAAGCGTTAGCTTGCCGCGATAGACGCCAAAAAACGGGGCACCATCAACGAGGCAACAAACACCCTCTGTTCCCCTATAAAAAGGGGCATTTTTACCACAAACAAGTGGAGAACTGAAAACTGAATTCGAAGCGTAGACCTGCAAACGGTTTCGACACCCACTCGTGACACTAATCGGTCAAAACTCAGCGTAAGACTATCTCAAGTCTTGAAAGGATTCATTAATGATCTGCAGAGACTCCGTCTAGCACAATGTAAGACTGTTTAAAACTTATTACAACCGTTCAAGATTACGTGAAGGTTCTTCAAGATTGGTTCAGATAGTGTGAAACTCATTGAAACTCATTCAGACGCGTTAATCCTCGGGTCAGAACAGTTTGAACGTCTAGACTATATCAAGACTAGTTGAAGCGCTGTTGTCAAGATTCTTCGAGACGCTGAAACTTATTACAACTCTTCAACACTAGTGAAAGCTCTTCTAAGATTCGTTTAGATAATGTGAAGACTTAATTAAAACTCACTCAGACACGTTAAGCCTCTAATCAGAATAGTTCGGACATTTAGACTATGTTGAAACTAGTTGAAATGCTTTCAAAAACCTCCTACAAAATTTTAAAATGCATTACAATTCTTCAAAACTGCGTGAAGGCCTTTCAAGATTCATTCAGATAGTAAGAACACACTAAAACTCACTAACACTTTAGGTCTCAAGTCAGAATAGTTTAAGCGTCCAGACTATGTTGAGACTAGTTGAAGTGTTGTTGTAACATTCTTCAAGACTCCAAAACTTATTACCACTCGTCAAGACTATGTGAAGGTTCTTTAAGATTCATCCAGATAATAACATACTAAGACGTACTCAGACACGTTAGCCCTCTAATCAGAACAGTTCGGACATTTAGACTATGTTGAGACAAGTTGAAGTGCTCTTGTTAACATTCTTCAAGACTTCTACGCGAAGGTCCTCTAAGATTTATTCAGATAATGTGAAGACTTATTACACCTCACTCAGACACGTTAGCCCTCTAATCAGAACAGTTCGGACATTTAGACTATGTTGAAACTAGTTAAAGTGCTGTTGTCAACATTTTTCAAAACTTCAAAACTTACAACCACTCGTCAAGACTATGTGAAGGTTCTTAGTAAGATTTATTGAGACCATAACACACTAAAACTCACTCAGACACATTAGGCTTCTAGTCAAAATAGTTTGGACGTCTAGACTATGTTGAGAATAGTTGAAGAGCAGTTGTCAACATTCTTTAAGACTTCAAAACTTATTACCACTCTTCAAGACTACGCGAAGTTTCTTCAAGATTCATTCAGATAAGGTGAAGGCTCATTAAAACTCTCTCAGACACGTTAGACCTTAAGTCAGAATAGTTTGGACAGCTAGACCATGTTTACACTAGTAAAAGTGCTCCCGTTCACATTCTTTGAGACTTTAGAAATTTATTATCACTTCAAAACTAGGTGAAGGCAGTGGCGCAACCAAGAGGGCGCATAGGGGCTAATACACCCCCCCCCCCCAAAAAAAAAATCTCAAAAAAATAGGTACCATAAGCTTACAAGTTGACAAGTTGACTAATGAAATAAATTCGATATGACAACAGAAATGAAATGTTTATTCGACTGTTAAACAAGGGGAAAATAAAGGTTGAGTTTTGTACTAATTTTTCACCCCCCCCCCCCAAAAAAAAAAGGGTAGGTACAAGTCAACTCGAAATTCTAGCACCCTGTAAAGAAAATTTCTGGTTGTGCCACTGTGTGAAGGTCCTCAAAGATTTATTCAGATAATGTGAAGACTCATTACACCTCACTTAAAACACGTTAACCCTCTAATCAGAACAGTTCGGACATATAGACTATATTGAGACTAGTTGAAGTGCTGTTATCAACATTCTTCAAAACTTCCAAAATTATTACCACTTGTCAAGACTATGTGAAGGTTCTTCAAGATTCATTCAGATAAAAACACACTAAAACTCACTCAGACACGTTAGCCCTCTAGTCAGAACAGTTCGGACATTTAGACTATGTTGAGACTAGTTGAAGTGCTATTGTCAACATTCTTCAAAACTTCAAAACTTATTATCACTCTTCAAGACTACGCGGAGGTTCTTTAAGATTCATTTAGATAATGTGAAGGCTCATCAAGACTCACTCAGACACGTTAAGCCTCCAGTCAGAATAGTTTGGACATCTAGACCATGTAGACACTAGTTCAAGTGCTGCTGTCAACATTCTTCAGGACTTCAAAACTTTTTACAACTTTGCAACACTACATAAAGGCTCTTCAAGATTCGTTCAGATAATGGGAAAACTCATTAAAACTTACTCAGACACGCTAGTCCTCTAGTCAGAACAGTTTGGATTCCCAGACTATGTTGAGACTAGTTGGAGTGCTGCTGTCAACATTTTCAAGACTTTAGACCTTTTTTTCACCACTCTTCGAGACTGTGTGAAGGCTCTTCAAAATTCATTCAGATAATAAGAAAACACTGAAACTCAGACACGTTAGGCCTTTAGTCAGAATAGTTTGGACGTCTAGACTATGTTGAAATTAGTTGAAGAGCTGTTGTCAACATTCTTCAAGACTTTATAACTTATTTCCACTCTTCAAGACTATGTAAAGGTTCTTTAAGATTCATTTTGATAATGTGAACACACTAAAACTCACTTACACACGCTAGTCCTCTCGTCAGAACAGTTCGGACATTTAGACTATATTGACACAAGTTGAAGTGCTGTTGTCAACATTCTTTAAGACTTTCAAAACTTATTACAACACTACAACACTACATGAAGGCTCTTTAAGATTCGTTCAGATAATGTGAAAACGCATTAAACTCACTCAGACACACTAGTCCTCTAATCAGAATAGTTTGGATGCCTAGACTTTGTTGAGACTAGTTGAAGTACTGCTGTAAAACATTCTTCGAGACTTGAGACTTTTTTTTACCACTCTTCAAGACTAGGAGAAGGCTCTTTAAGATTCATTCAGATAATAAGAATACACTGAAACTCACTCCGACACTTCAGGCCTTCAGTCAGAATAGTTTGAACATCTAGACTGCGTTGAGATTAGTTGAAGAGCTGTTGTCAACGTTCATTATCTCTCTTCAATACTACGCAAAGGTTCTATTAACATTCATTTCTATAATGTGAACACACTAAAACTCACTCAGACAAGCTAGTCTTCTAGCCAGAATAGTTTGGACGTTTAGACTATAGGTTAGTTTGACGGTACTTGTCATCATTCTTCAAGACTTTGAAACTCATTACAATTCTTCAACACTACGTGAAGGCTCTTCACGATTCGTTCAGGTAATGTGAAGACTCATTGAACTCACTTCGACATGTTAGGTCTTTAGCCAAAACAGTTTGAATGTCTGGATTATGTTGAGACTAGTTACAGTGGTATCAACTATCTTTAAAATTACTAAGCCATGTTAAAACTTCACTACCCCCCCCCCCCAAACTAAGTGAATGTTCTTCAAAATCCATTAATGTTCACATTTAGCATGGCTCATTCATACTTGTTAAAACTATTTCGAAAATAGTTCAGGATGCTGCTCTTGTTTAGGACTGGTTAAAACTGTTGAGACTCTACAAGACTCTGTTTAGACTTATCTTGACGCGGGCAAGACTAGACTCTCCGACACTAGGTAATGATTAGCCGAGACTCTGTCTAGACTTGTCAAATAAGTAGTTGATTTCCCCCACCCCCCGTGGAGGTTCGACTGTTTTCACCCAATAAGGTTACATTTAACGGGTCCTGAAGGGCACACTAACTCGGGCATGAACAAGATCATGAATTCAGTGCACTAAAAAGATCATCATCTTGTAATCTTTTTCATAAACTCTCGATTTTTGTCAATTTACATCATGATTTCAGATCATATGAGTAAAAGATAACGATCATTCGAATCCAAAATCTCATAATTTTTAGATCACGATCTTTTATACCTCGAATGAAATGATCTAGCTCATCCCCGGTACCAGTCCAACGGTAATCGTGCAAGCTACCCCCACCCTTTCGAACACATGAAAGTCACCGCCACTGGCCCCCATCTCGCCTAACAACCGCACACGTACTTGTATTCGCATAAATCGTTGGCCGCGTTCATCTCGCCACAGTGGTTGCCGACGATCGTCTCGACGGACGCGTCGCTGCCGTTCAGTCTCATTACCAACTCGTCGTCGACGTTGTTGTTGTCTTCGTCGTCGTCGTTGTCGTCGTCGCCGCCGTCGTCGTCAACGGCACGGCCGCCGCCGTTACAGCTCGCGAAACCGCCGTTTGTGACGCGATTACACAGAATATCACAGCCTTGTTCTTTCGCCGCAACCGTGCCGTCGACACGGGAGGGCTTCGGCTCGTCCGCGACCCGCAGAAGGCGAACGCAGGTCGCGGCGACTTCGCTGTCGCCGGCGCCGACCGGGAGTCCTTCGTCTTCGTGGGACAGATCGCAGGCGGGCGCGTCGGATGCGTCGACGGTATCACTATTTTCGCTATTTACGCTACTACTAATAAAATTACACAGTTTAAGCGGATCTTGGACGACCGTCTCGTCGTTGGGCCGTCGGTCGCCCTCGACGTCAGACTCGTCGTCGTTACGCGCGTCGTCCGCCAGCGCAGGCTGCAACCGGTAATCGCCGGACGACGTGCTCGTCTCGGCCGCCTCTTTACCGTTGACGACGGCGGCGCACAAATGGCCTTCGCAGTCGGACGAGACGTCTTCGCCGGCCGCGATTGCGCTTTCGCCGCCAACTATCGTTTCGGGTTGACAGTTGATGGCCGACTCGAGCATCGAGCCCAGGTTGTTGCCGAGATTATTCAGACTTCCGCTTTCCAACTCCTGCGGCGCGGCGTTTCTATCGGCAGTTTCGACCGCTTGGCTGCTGCGAAAACACGAAAACGGAAAATCAGTTAGAAGTTAAGCTGGCTGGAAGACTTGCACAACAAAACAAAACAAATAGAAAAACGAACTTGGTTTTCTTAAGCTGAGTTGAGTCATCGGGGCACTGGTTGAGGTACGCAAAGTCGATGTACAGATCACGCCACAGCTGCAAGTCCCGTACGGTGCACTTCGGATACAGAACCTGAAACGACCAACGCACGATAGTGAGCGGCTGCGACTAGACATCGAGAGGACGTCAAAAAAGCGAGCGAACGTTACTACTCACCGAGGACGAGTTTCTATCGTACAAGTAATTGCGGAAATGCGGGGCGTTCAGGTACCGCCAGATGGAGAAGGTTCGCTGGGCGATGCCCAAATTCTGTCTTTCGGCGCTCGTGTTACATAAAAACGTTCCGAACAGATTCGAGTACGTGTGTTCGGCTAATTTTATCTGCGGAAAACGAAATAGATGTGAGCATTGTTGACAGGTTCGGGTGTAAACGAACAAAAAACTTAGGCTCGACGCTCTGCAAGAGCGTATCGACATGGCCGACAAACGGGTCTATTTGATACCGTTCCTTTGACTTCAGTTCTCACCGAACTGGGAAAGTATTAAGGTAGTTCAATAACACCCCCCCCCCCGCTCTACAAGAAAAACTACGCAACTAATACAGTAGCGCATCTGCCGACTAAAAGTAGCAACCTTTTTCTATGTCGTGACATTTGTCGCAGGTGTCTAGGAGCATTTGTACCAAACATGTTTATAGCGCTGCATTTGGCCGCCAGATGCTCTCCACCCATGGCCAATCTCTCCATACAGAACCGGTTCCTGTCTAAGATGCACTCAGTTTTGGGTCACATTTGGCTAGCTCAAGTACTCGCGCATTGGAAACACAGTCTCACCATTTAATTCGCAAGATATTTCGTAGTTGTCTTGGCTGGAATTTTTCTAGTACTTTGACGTGTTTTCTGTAGAGGGTCTAACATTCGTTTCCATAAGGATGGGCAGTATCACGGCTTTGTAGACGGCAATTTTGGTTTCGCTCTTCAGATCATTGCAGTCCAATACTCTCCGCTACAGCCTGTATACCGCGTTTCCAACATTCCTTAACCGCTGGTTAATCTCCGAGTCCAGACTACAGTTATTCGTTACAAGACTCCCGAGGTAACTGAACCGCTCCACTGTTTCGATGGCGTTTCCAGAAACATTAACAGTGGGACTAGGGGCTGACGGCGCGTCATGGCTCATAACCAGTAACTTGATTTTCGCATGGTCCACTTCCATTCCCAGGCTCTGGTATGTTTCGACGAATATATGGGTCATTCTCTGTACTTCCTCAACTGTGTATCCCAGAATGACTGCATCATCAGCATATTGTAGTTCTGAGGCAAAGCGGCTTCGGACGTTCTTCTGACTTTTGAGCCTGGCAAGGTTGTGTAAACCATCATCAGTGCGATATCTGATTTGAATCCCACGGTCCTGGAGTTTACGTCCACAACTAATAAGGAACGCAGTCACGACTATGTTAAAGAGCAATGGAGCCATTACATATCCGTGACGCACGCCGTTGGCAATTTCGAATTTGTCGGTGACATTCTCCCAGCTACCGCCTGTACTTCATTGTTTTTGTGGAAGTCGGCAATTATATCCACAAGCTTCGGAGGGCATCCAAATTTTCTTAGTATCTGCCAGAGCGCTTGTCTACTGACCACGTCAAAGGCCTTTTTGAAGTCAATAAAAACTGCATGCAGCGATGAATGTTGGTCTCTGGTTTTTTCTTGAATCTGGCGTAAGGTGAAAATCATACTGATAGAACTCCTGTCAGGATGGAAGCCTGCTTGTGACTCTGGCAGACAGGCTTCAAGTGTGGGAAGCAACCGGTCCATAATAATTCTTGCCAGAATCTTGCCCGCCAGATACAATAAAGAAATTTCAGGGTAACTGGTGCAATCTGCTCGGTCTCCTTTTCGCTCATAGATGTTCACAACCGTAGCATCTTTGAAATCATTGGCTACAGTTCCAGCTTCTCATATCCTACTGAATAGGTGATGGAGAACCCTTATAAGCCTGCCACCGCCATACACTTCTTTGAGGGTAGGACACCCAGCTAGCTCCACTTTTTCTGAGTATTAGGGCAGCATCTATTAGTTTTGGGTTTACAGAGGGTGACTGGTTAAGTAGACTACAGTAATATTTCTTACATCTCTCTGTTATATCAGCTTCCTGCTTGCATTAGTGTGCCTTGTTCATCATTAACTGGGCAGATGGTATTTCGTGCAGGTCCATAGATGGCATTTACAGCTTTGTAGAATGCTCCACTGTTATGTGTATCGGCCAGCTCTTGTATTTCAGCTGCTTTTTCTCGAAACCATTTATTTGACAGCTGCCGCGTAATACGCTGTACATCACCTTTGGCCTTACGGTAGTCTTTGGCAGTTTTTCTGCAGTTCGGCTAACTCAGAGCCATGTCATGGCTTTGCTTCTTCATTTTCATTGAACCAGTCCGAATTTTGTTTTCTGGGGAGTAATCCAAGTGTATCTACAGATACCTGTTGTAGGCAGTCTTTTATTTTCTGCCAGGTATTCTCTATAGTCTTTACTATCCGCAACATAGTCCCGGCTTGGCACCCTCTGATTCCTATTCATTCGCACATTTGAAGAACCAGCTGAGTGGACAGAGATTTGATACGGTAGAAACAGTTGAAAAGGCTATTCGGAACTCCTTCCATCAATTGGACACAGACCGGTACCAAGCTGCTTTCGAACACTTATACTCGATAGGAGGAAAAAGTATGGCGCAATGAAAGGCGAATATGTTGACTAGATATAAAAAAAGAGAATTTCGAATATGTGTTCAGTTTTTTCGTTAGTTGCATAGTTTTTCTTGTAGGGCGAAAAAGGATAAGTAATTACTGAACTACCTTAGTAGTTCGGTGAAAACGAAGTACAATCTCGATTGTCGAAGGATCGACTTGTCCATTTTCGATAAGAAACTGATCAACGGACCCAAATCACTAGACAACTGTGAATATTCAGAATTAACCGAGTTATATGAAACTTTCGCTTACCAAGTATCGCTTCGAAAATTCAAATGCACAAGGAAATTGTTCTAGAATATTATGGACGCAGTCCAGCCATTGCAGAAACACGGGACACTTTTCGTTAGGGTCGTCACCGGTACCGCACCGATCTGCGAATTTATGCCCGAAGTCCAACCACTCTCGTTCGCACAGTACTTGAAAGCCCTGTTGACAAGAATACAAATACGAATGTAAGTGCCAAATACATGGCAATACTCAAACTTGACGTGTAATTAATAGAAAAAAGCAGCTCGCGAAGTTTAAATGACTTACAAGAATCTCAAAAAGCTGTGGATAAGTATTAGAGCATTTTCGATGAGTGTAAATGTGTCATTCTGAGTAAAACAGGTTCCACTTTGTCGATTTGCAGATTTTTTATGGTCAAAATAAATCCGCGTTGAAATCATCAAAATTCGAGTTTCAGCGGGCTTAACTACTTGCAACCTTCCTCTTTCAGGAATCAATGAGTCTCTCCCCAAAACACAAATATTTCATACTACCATACACAGCAATCAACAGTCAACACCGACACGGTTCCTCAAGCAGAATGACATAATCAGTTTTACAGAGTCCTAAGGAGTCTACTTGCCCAGTCACGCTTAATCAGTGAGGGCATGAAAGACTAGACCCCTCAAAAAGACAAGAAATTGCAACAGCCACACGAGCTACTAACGTTAGAAATAATGAAAAAGTATGTGAAAAAACACTGGGTATCGCCAGCCTTCAATGTTTGAACCTTAAAAAGCAATGAAAATCTATGGGAGCTAGAAATAGCTCTACAGTAAGACAAACATAAAGATCCTTGGACTAGCAGAAACACGAAGAGGTGGGGAAAATATAATAAATACGAAAAGGGGCAACCTCTTATGCTATAAAGGGAATTATGAAGGGCGAAGGGGAGTAGGTCTTACAGTGGATCAGAAGTGGAAACAAAAAGTACTACAATTTATGGGACTTTTGGATAGAATGGAAATTGATAAAAACAGAACTTAAACAATTCAGGTTTACGCTCAGCTCACACCAACGGCTGAAGACGAAGAGGCTGAAAAATTTCATGAACTACTTAGTAATTACACAGACAAAAATGAATAAGAAATAAAAATCAACTCATCATTATGGGTGTTTTCAACAGCCAAATTGAAGAAAGAAAATTGGAAGGAAAGAGCATTTTAGGACCATACAACTGTGGTAAAAGAAATGAAAGAGAGATAGACTGATAAGGTTTTGTGAAGAAAACTGATTCAAAATATTCTGGAGGTGCCTGGGTAGGGGTAGAATCAATTTTACGGAAGCCTGAATAAATCTAAGAGTTATATCGCAACCTTAAGGTGATTTGGTGGTCTTGATGAGTCCTAAGCCAGAGCTGTCAAACCAAAAATCTTGACACAGGAAAAATAACCATAATCGAATGAAAACCTGCAAGCAACCGAAAACCGTCAACCAATGGAATAAAAAACAAAACCGAGAATTCTTTACCGTTTTGAGTCGAACAACCAAATTAAACCGATAACCGAAAACTGTACGAAAAAAGTTCCATTATTAGTAATCATTATCTTGGTCAGTTTTGTTTTTAGGGTTCTTACTTTTTTTCTTTCTTTCTTTCTCTCTCTCTCTCGCAATTTATGAACTTACAATTCTGCAAATAATAATTGGTTTAATATTATTTTTGTTTTCAAGAGCCCCGGAGCCATTAACGCCTCTTACGGGTACCCTACAGATAGTTATTAATGTAGTTGTTCATCAATAATATTAAAAATGATAATGATACTAACGAACTTCATTTTAATAAATATGGGGAATAAGGAAAGAAAAGAGCGCGAGAGAGAGGAGCTTTAATCTTGGATTTTGATGGTGTTCGTTCAGTGTAGTTATGAGAGGCCGGAGCAAGCGACGAAGTCCGAGACCCAAGGGGAAAGAAGAGGCAATATTTTGGTTAGAATTACATTGTTAAAATTACACTGTTAGAATTACACGTTTTCTTTTAGTATTTTAAGTACAGAGGGCTAGCTGCGAACAAACATATCCAGATTTCTAACATTAGTTCTAGGCCCATTTTTGAGTCATTCCGAAACTTGACTACACTCAACCGTTCAAGTCTTCAGCCTGTTTCATGCTCCTTTTCTATTTTAGATGTTGTACCTTTGTAGTGATAGTATTTTGGCTGTCCCGTGGTGTTCGAAATCAAAATCGAAACTTTTTTCTCGTTTTAATTTTCTCAAACTCAAAATATGGTATCCAGCATGGCGAAAATCGGAAATGTGAAATTTCTCTAACTGCACCGTGTATACCGACAACCGAAAGATATCAACATAAATATAGAACTGATAACCGAAACCAATAGATTACAGTAATTCGTATAAATAGGGTAACGGAACTGCACTGATAACGGTTAATCGTTTGAACTAAATACTGCAACATAACCGATAACCGTCATCCATTGGTCCTAACGAAGACCGAATACGTCTCTCGAAGCTTTCTTAAGGTGTATGAATATGTCTCATCAGCTTCAACTTCGAGCCAATTTCAGCGACACTAATTAGAGTCACAGTGAAAGTGAGGTATCTAAGTCTTAAATGAGGCTGGATGAGTTGTAAACTGACATAAATCGGTTCTGAGAGTCAAAAAGAATCTTAACGCAATCTTGCTAAATCTGACGTCGGAGGTGAATCTGAATAAGTTGTAACGTTACAAAAGTTCTAAAATACGCTAAATTAGTTTTAAGAAGTTATACTGGATCGTACACGTCTGAATTAAGTTCTTAAAAAGTCTGAATGAATCTTAATATAGCGTGGATGAAATTCACCTTCATCTGAATAAATTACAACAGAGACAGACAGAATCGTAACGAAGCTAGCCCTATCTCAAAAAATACTTATATGTCTCCCGCATCTCCGGCTTGGTGCAAATATGTTCTTCGTGAAGATTTTTTCAATTCTGCGAGAATGGTATTGTCTGACAAGTAATTTTAAGCTCTTTTCGGTGCAAAGTTGCTTTATACTGCTGATTGAGTTTTACAGTAAACCCCCTTCCCTCCAAAAAAATGTGCTTTTAATACGACTCAAACGATAGACGTAATGTTATCACTCTCCTGTAAGATTTTCATTATATATTAAACGAGGAACCTTTTGGCACTAAGCCGATGAAATCCTGTCGGGGTCATAATTACACGAACGAATTTTGAACGTGTTGAATGAGTTTCAATAACGTGTATGTCGGTCTTAGTGAATTCTAATAGAGCCTTAAAGAGTCGTAACCGAATCTAAATGGGTCGTATCAGTGTCTGAATGAGTTTTAAGGAAGCGTAACACCCCTTCTGCAATGTCTCTACGGCTTCAAGTTGTCACTAACAACATTTGAAAGAACTGAACAACCATCTCGAGGGTATAAACATAATTTCAACAATTGTTCAAGAGGAGGAAGGGTAAAAACAAAATTTAATTCCTACGCATCCTGAATTTCACCTACTGTGATTGATTCTTCGATTCACATCAGCGAGGGCAATGTTGTTATTCCAGGACATATCATAGCCAGGAAATTTAGAGTCAAACATTCTAACTCAAGTGATTTGCACGCAAGCCTACTCGAAACTAGTAATGCGAAGCAAGGTTCACGTTTAAGTATACTCAGTATTGATTGAGATTATCCAAAGAATGTACGCTCGATACTAGTCCAGTTCCACACTATCGATAAAATTTTGCAAACTGTACACGTAATGCAATTGAAAGTGAGTTTGAAAACCCGTTTCAGTGTTTTGTGCCCCCAGTCTGTCAAGTTCTCAAATTTATTCTTTTTTCGCATACGATCCAAAATTCGAGAAAAATAATTCAAAATAAAGCCTTCCGTGATACTCGATAATGAATATTTAAGACAAACTTCAATGTGAAGGGCTCTTTCATCAACAGGTCAGAAGTCGTTACCAAGTTCACTTTCGTTGACAAACCACTATTGTAAAAAGTAGATCTTGGTTTCTAATTCATCCATCTTATTTGTTTGGATTTCAGAATGGATATAAAATCCAAGGAAGGTCTCTCCAGTATCCTATCCCTTCTGTATACAATACTGGAGGCAAAATTCAAAGCAAAGGATGCCGTTATCTTCGGTTTTCTTTCAAAATTTGTAGAAAATTTGAAGAGGCCTTGCATGAACACTGATGAAGACTTTTACAATGCGCACGATGACTCGTCAAGACCATATTAGAAGTCATTAAGAAACATCAGGACCTTACTAAGACTCGTTTAGACTTCGCTGAGACTTCTATGCATACTATGCTGTTAAAGCTGAGCAAGATTTGTCAAGGCTCCTTGAAGACGAATTAAATCCATATGTCTTTTCAAACCTGAAGATGTCTTCGGCGACTCTTCACAACCAGGGTGTTTACCAAATATGAATTTGCGAAATTTATGCCTTTTTCATGACCTTTTCATGACTCTTTTCATGGGCTCACAATACTCATGTTAGGGATCTTAAATTGCAAAAAAAATAACTAATTTTGACGTTTCGGTGACACTTGTTCAATTTAGTCCTTTGCTAATATTTTCGAGGTCACATTCAAAATGGAAGATGATGAGCACATTTAAAAAGGAAGATGATAAAATAATAAATTCATGGAAATGTACATTAAAAATTCTTCTTTTTTTCGAATTCGGAAAGTTCATGATTTTCGGCGGGAAAAAGCAAATTAGATACACAATTGAATTCATGACTTTTATGACCACTGACTTCAATCCATGATGGTGGACGCCCTGAAAATAATTCTACAAGTTTTAGTGCATTCATCAACCATCGAATGAATTATATACCCAGCCAGCAACCCTCACCGGTTCCTTAACCCCAATTTTCTAGCTAAACTTCGCTGTATGTCTGTTATCGCCTCCTCGCTGCCGTAAGTGTCTGAAACCTATCCCTACCCTCACATATCAGAAAATTGCTACCTAAGTCGATTTTGCCACGAAAATTCACAATAAAATCCTTTCGACGTCGTTGCACAAGAGTCCTTGATTGGTTACGAACAGGAAATACAAAGAAAAACAAGTGTCGCGCACACCTTTTAAAACAACCTAAAAAGTAGGTAATGTAAATACAATTTCCTTTTTTTTTTTTTTTCCAATATAATAGGCACTAGGCAACCATTCCGCGTATTCCTATTAATTATTTCTGCTAATGGGCGATGTCGGTATTACCGCATTAGCTCTTCGTTCGTGCTGTCATTTGATAGAAAGTCAATACGGAATATGGCAACACGTAGAGCACCTGTATCTACAAATGTATATAATGAACGACCTTCTGATAAATACACAGTAGGTCACCCATCAATCTTGTTTACGATTTTAATGATTCTACAACTATTTTCTATATTTAAAATGTGCACCATTTCAAATGCTAAATCCGGCATCGTTTTGCTCGATCTTTTGCGAAGCTGTTCTTTCTTGCTCTTGTCGAGTATAAAATAATATGAAAATCAGTTTCTTATCTAACGCCAATACTTATCAACAATGTTTACCACGCAGACCACAAATAATACAAAGAACAGCAAAGAAGCATCGTGGCAATTACGCACGCAATACCGTCATGAATAGAAGATAAGCTCTCCAAATCCGACTACAAAAATTTATCCGAGGACACGACACGAGCACCGGCGTCATCAATGGAGATTGCAAATTTCACTACCACTTTTCGGGAAAAGGTCAACCGAAACAAGATAACCTATTATATGGAATCTCAACACGATACACGATTACACTGCAGCAAAATACAGATGTTAGAATCAACCATTGATCGACTGACTGAACTGTTTTTTTTCTTCTTTCTTCCAGGGGAGATAAACGATCAAAGCGGATACAACCCCAACTACGAGAGAGGGGTCCCAACACGCCTTTGAGGACGTTTATTTTGAATATTTTGATTTGAAAAGTGAAGATTGAGGTAAACATGCCAGTATACTAAGCACTATGTCAATAGTAGGTACTCTTCTTTCTAACTGACAATATTAAGGCTTCAAACGATGGTGTTGGCAACACCGTCACGATCAGTACTGAGCACTAGGCTACAAGTTAGGAGTAAGTACTCTTCCTTCCAATTGCCAATATCAAGGCTCAAAACGATAGTGTTGGCAACACTGTCATGATCTGTACAACTAAACATTTTACGTATGCCTGTAGGAAGCACTCTTCTTTCCAACTGCCAATATAGAGGCTTAAAAAGATGGTGTTGACAACACTGCCATGATGTAAATCCTGACAGTGTTGTCAACACCATCGTTTTAAGCCTTAATATTGGCAACTGAAGAAGAGAGCTTACTCTTGGCATGAAGTCTGGTCCATTTAATAAACCTAATTTCTTTACGGCGCAACTCTGATAAGGAACACTGCATGCGATGAACTCGTCCTTCCCCTCCAACTTCATAATGCCCATGCTATCGATGTGTATTGCGGGTTGCAAATTATGTTTCTTAAATGGACCAGACATTAGTGTTCCGTACACGCATGTTCACCTCCCGTTGTTTTTGTTTCTCCTAACTGCCTACTGAATTAACTATACGTCAGCAACATAAAGAGTCTAAATTTCAGCTAGGGTACTAGAAACAGAGGGTATAATGGACGTCCATGTCTGTCTCTGGTGTTATCATTGAGTGGATGTGTACAGTTGATTTACAGTACATATGTATAGGTTACGAAGTTTCCGTCTAAATTTCATTTAATTCTCTTCGTATGATAAGGTCGGAAACAAACATGGTGGACGTCGATTATACCCTCCGTTTCTAACACCCTATCTCAGCGACACAGCAGTCAACTAGATGGCCTGGCGCTGGCGACCAAGCCACTAGTCCAATAGCGCAACCGAAAAGCCAGTATATTTACCTCTATTGTTCTATAATACGGATCCAGCAACAGTTCCGCTAACGATACTATCTGAGTCGTTCGATCCCAGCCGTCAGAACAGTGAACCAACACCGGTTGATTGTCTTTGTCCACCGCGGTGACCGCTCGCTTCGCAGTCTGTATCAGTAGCGACATGTGTGTGATCCACTTGGTCGAATCCAAATGCGTATGCCAGCTGCAGAACCGGAAACAGGGAGAAGAGTCACCTCGTTAGCTCAGGCCTATTACATGCAACGCGGTTTAAAAACATAAAGTAGGCGTACGAGTAGCTCGGAGAAGTGACCCACTTTGCCTCATCCGGCGGCGAAGAGCACAGTCCTCGGAGCTGGTGAAAACTTTTACGTATGCAGTGGATATTAGCCAAGTTCATGAACAGTATTATGGAGTTCGGGTAGTATTCCAAACATTCGACGCCTCCGCCTCGAGCACGATTGGCCACTGCCGAGGTATACGAGCGGGCATCCATTACCAGTAATCTCTGCGGAATAAACGATCGTTGGTAAGCGGCATTAAAGTCATTCAAACCAGTACTAGAGCCTACTGGACACGAATACTGAGCTGGTAATGCACAAATCGTACCGGATTTGGATTCTGCTTGGTAGCGCAGGCATCGGCGATCTTCTTCAGCAGCTTCTCGTCGTCGTTGGATCGCCAACCGAACCAACCTACTTCCGGCTGACTACTTCTTGCTATAACTACTCCAGTTTTCTCGTTCCTGAAAAAAATAAATAAATAAATAAAACACGGTCAATTAAAGTCTGCAACTCAAACTCGAAGGCTTCATCCTCTGGCTGTTTTGGGGCTCAATTCCTTTGCCGATTGTTTCGGCTCATCTATTCACCAAGAAAACCATAAGTGAACGACACAAAGTGCCCCAGATCGACAAATGATACGGATGTGCTTCCCTTGTTTCAGTTTACATAGCTCACATTAGCAGAATGGTTGAATGGAAATTGGTCATTTTGGTTCTTGGTTCCAAAATCGTGGCACTTGGGTAGCGAGGATAAAGCTTGAGTTCTTACTTAGGAGACAGAAAAGGGAAGAAATGAAAGCGTACAAGATACAGAGCTCCAGAGATCTTAGAGCTAGGATCTAGACTGGCGAGTGTCGAAGAAGTAGTAATTCCGGAGATGGAGGCCAGTTAAGATTGACTGACAAGTAGGTGAACTAACGGACATCACGAAGAACCTGACTTTAAGGTCTGCCCTCTCCGGGAAAAGAACGCCAGGTGAATAGCCGGAGGCAAATTCGAAAAATTGCATCCGTAGGGTCAAATCAAACACATCAACAGTCAGCTAAATCGAGAGAAGACCAATGAGCCATTGAACAAACCAGTCCGTAAGACTGACAGGCAGTAGTGGTTACAGGAAGCAATTGAGAAGGGGGTAATTCAGACAAGATAAGGATTGCACCCCGTTCACTTTAAATATTAGAAACGTGTTTATGCTCTCAAGATATGGCATCAGATAAGCGAGGTGCTGCTAACGTTTAATGTTAAAAATGAAAACAATTTCTAAAATAAGCTATCGATTTTTTTTTCTCAACTAACTGGATTCTCAATTGAGCCATTATTTCTAGATTATTAAAAACACTCACTACAATACGATCTACACTTCCACCTCGTGAGGAGAGTAAATTCCTTGGGACTAGCTACGACTCTACCATGCCAATTTAAGAATCTTTCAAGCTCCCCCGGATTCGTTTCAGACTCTACAAGCTTCTTTCGAATTTCTCTGAGACTCAAAAATATTGCTTGACACTTGTTCTACGACTATTCAGATTTACTCGGAAGTCTGCAAGATTCATCGATCAAGACTTCTCAAAACACCCGTAGACTCTCTCTACTGCCTTACTTGACTGGTCAACATTTTTCAGGCCTCGCTGAAGACTTTCAAGACCCTTCCAAACTAGATCATTTCTAAGACTCCTCGAAAACTCATCAATAACTTTTCAAAACTTGTTCAAAATATTCCCAGATTTTTAAAAACTTCTCAAGAAACGCTGAAATTGTTGCTCAAGGCTCATTCAAGGCATTTAAGACTCTTTTTAATTAAAGATTCCTCAAAACTCTTCGAGACTTTCGCGACTATTTCAGACTGCATGACTTTTCCACTATTTCTTTTTTTTCGAAATATTTTCGACTAGAATGTTTTCTTAGAAAGAGTAACTGTTTCTTTTGCCACCATCGCGCCTGCCGGCAAAACAACTGAACTGAAAGCCCAGGCACAGCATAGAGGAGTCAAAATCTTTCTCGCAGACTAGACGATCACGAAGCCGAGAACTAAAATCTGCTTAGCTCTCATGACCCTGAATTTAATTCATGATGTTTCTGTCCGTCGACTGGGTCGGTTGACCTACATGTCTCGGTCCGTTCGTCTGCATGTCTCTCCACATTTTCGGGTTGTTGGTTCGCGAGCGGCGAGAGTCTCAGGATAAGTTTAAAATTCGATCCACACGAATTCTACCGAAGGTGAGTTACACAGCAAAATAATGGTCATAATGAGATTGCATGCAGTTTCTGTTTTTCAAGGTCGCTAAATTCCAATTTGCCGGCAATTTTAGAGCCGACCAGTTGGGGTCCCGCCAAAGTGGGTTCGAGTCCGAGCACAGGGATTTTCCGCTAAAAAAATGGTAATTTCAATGATACCTACTACTGAATTCATAAGTTTTCAAGGTTGTTAGATTCAATTTTGAAAGCAATTTTTGGATCCGACTCATTAGAGTCCCACCTAAGGAGGTTGGAGGGAGAACAAAACGTCACATGTCAATATTATCCGATCGCCAACATTTTCAGTTCACTTTTCCACCAACTGAACAATTACCCACCCGATACTCATTTGAATTCAAGGGAAATAAATCAAGTAAATTGCTGACACTTAATATAAAGAATACCAACAGAATGGCAGTAACATAGACCGACAGAGGAACTGACAGATATACTGTAAGAGATAGAAACTGTTGGATAGCAAGGGGTGTAGTGCCAAATAGGAGTCTGACACTGGCTTCTCTGAGGTCGGCTAAGGAGCTAGACCACGAAGCACTCCAACAGACCCACTAGATTAACAACACTAAGTATACAGTTGAATTACAAATGCGGCATTATGCAGGAACACAAGTGATGCTTAGCATCGCTAGTTCTAAAAGTTGAAAAACAAAACGCACCTCCATACTACGGCCGGTATTCTCTGACTGCTTCGAAATTTGGCGGACAATTCCAGCTCCTGGTCTGAAAACTTGGCCGGCACGATCAGATATCTAGGGTAACTGGGACACAATTTATAATCTATGTTTATCGACGAGATGCGCCACTTCGTTCCACCATCACAGTCGAATTTCAATCTGTCGTACTGCAAACAAACACATAAAGAGATTAATTTAAATACAGTGACAAGATACAAATGATACAAACACACACACACCAGGAACCAGAACGTGGAACTCCCGGCAAATATGAGTCAGCTGCGAGTAGCTTTGGGTAATTTCTTTGGGTCGAGTCGGCCTCTTCAGGTTCTCACGTCACTTAATCGAATTTCCATAATGTCGACGACGTCGGAAATTAGCAACAGGCGACAGACAACAAACCTCTCCTCCAATTTACGCACGTGCCTTTCAGAAGGAAATGAGTAATTCCGAGTCGGCTGGCTCGGAAAAGGAAATGCAAAATGAAATTTCTAGAAGCCACCAATCAACTTCTCCCTTTACAGTGCCTGTGCGACGGCCGATTGAAATTACCCCGTCCACATTCACCTCCACACATCGGCTCCACAACTTCCTTCATCTGCTCGTCTCACGAAGTATTAAATTACGAACGGCGCACACCAAATTACTGTAAACAATGTCTGCGCGCAGGCACAAAGGCTAACACATGGAGCTGACCATCAAAATAGGCACGACATTTTGAAGGTTAAACTTTACATCGCATTTTTATTTTGAATATTGCTTCGCCTCATGCAAGGAAGTAGTTTGTATTTTCTTCATTCTATATTGAGCAAGCTGGTAAAATTGCTAAAGTACCAATAATTCATGTGGCCACGTGAATGGATACAGGGCGCGAATAATACACGAGTAGAAAAACTATAAAAGAGCAAGGGTGCCTCGAAGTAATTTTGAGAGGAAACTGAACTACATGTCTTGATCTTGCTGACAAGATGACCACAAACCCTGACAGCGGATTTCATTTTTTCTTCTGGCGGACGCGAGGGGGGTCGCATACACACTAATACACGCCACATTCGTAGGCACTTCTCTGCTGAATTTCTGCACCAACCGCCACTCATGAGCCTTGCGTAAATCCGGTCCTTTACATATAAGACATTCGAGGACAACAATGCGAGTAATCCTTTGATTCTATGCAAGAAAATCAAACTTTTCAGAGGAAGGGTAGTAGCAGACATGACTGACTACACTAAGCGCTATTTCGAATCGATGAAAGACTATACTAATTGACGTTGATTATAGCATAACTCGGCATCATCTTTCAGCGATCCGCAATGGCACTCAATGAAGTCTGTCACACATATACGTTTGAATTCATTGTTTTTTGTACCAGCGGTCGCCAATTCAGAATTCACCTGCTCTGCAAATACCACATGCTCACATGCTGCCCTCTCGTGTCTTTATACCGAGCACTTTCTTGACCTGATAACGGCGCTATCAATCACATCCCTCGACAGGGAAATACGTTTCCTGGGACTGCCTTTATCGCTGACGATATGAGGTTCGCGCTTTCTTTCTGCGTCAGCCGAACATGATACACATCTGTCATCTCCGCTTACGTCAATTTCAACAAATGTACATGTACTCGTATTTGTAGCCGCAATAATTTCACATACAGCGTACGGTTTGACTGTCACTTCGTAATTCCAGTTCAAGTTCCGAATACAGAAGCTCGCGTATCCCTCACGTACCTCACCACGAAGCACGTAACATGGATACAAGCTACTGGATTAAGAGGATACAGGACGTGGAAACAGCTGAGTCAATCGAGACCTGAAACTGGGCGTACATGGGCAATAATACTCAATACACGCATGCCAAGAATTGGTCTTATATCATCTACACACCACCGAAGTAATCACATAAAACACGATTTAACTGACAGACAGAGGGGGTTCCACCTTATTCAAATACTACAGATGTAAAAAGCCTCCTGTTTTATTACAAAAACACGTGCACAAGATGCAGATATCTGAAATCCGGAAAGACTCACAGTTAACATCGAATTCGACGAGTTTACGGGACAGAAAAGAGCGGTTGGTAAAACTGATATTTCCCTCGAAGGAGTCCTTTGTTGCTTGCTGACGAATTATCAGCTCACCTCTGATCGCGAATCTCTCGACAATTTGGTCTCCAAATGTGGCTCAAGGCAAATATCAAATTTAGGCACAAAATTATCAACTAAGCCCGTAAATGCAAAATTATCGACTACAATATTGCAGCTTTTTGAATTTTGTAATAAAAATAGTTAGTGGAGGTGTAGCTGACAGACTGAGCGGCGCAAAGGGGCAACGGAGCGTTGTTATCATAAACCACTATTCAAGAGATTCGTCTTCAAAACATTCAATCCTCTCTGACTCTCATAATCCACATTTTCTCCAGCATATGGACATTTTTATAAAATTAATAACTAAGTAAATACTTCAGAGCCGGTCTCATTTCTCATTTCACGGACATCCATGAATAGAGTACAAACTCAACTATCCCTGAACCATCTCCTCTGTCACTGCACAGAGAGATAAAATGAAAATCAAAAATCTGAATAGATCACAACACAGTTTTTTGGAATCAACTCTGAAGCACAAAATAGAAATTGAGAGTTATATGATAAGATTCTGGTTATCAGCTTCAACGGCTGACCTTTTTAGTGCCCTCCGGCTACAACCCCTCCACAACACCGGCATCGACCAACGTTATTTCTTCGGCTCAGGGGGCTAAAATAAGACCCGGGCGCTAAACTTCCGACTTCGGATAACCCGACGCAATCAATAACGGATTCAAGGAGACTATGAGGATTTCATCTTTCACCACAAGTGATCAAATGTACAGTAGCTATTATGGTATTTGAAAGAACAGTGAGACCAATGTGAACACAACAAGGCATCAAGCTACCAACATTCATGTAAATATTTTCTTCAAGAAGTGCACCACCTCCCTTCAAAGAATTCAATCCTAGATCCGCCTTTGGGCATAATCAGATGGAAATGTAACAACCTTTCAATTTACGGTATCCTGCTTACCTTGCGAAGAAACGACTCGAGAGTTTATTTTCAAGTCAGAATTTTCCAAGATACATTTCAGGGAAGCGAAGGAGGGGTGTTGGAGGGGAGTCGCCTCACATTACATCTGCTGTAGACATGGTATACACTAATGCATGGAATATTTTACGTTGCCGAGTTCGAATTTCACGTTGAAATTTTGACTGGACCCTGAAGCATCAAAATAAAAAGATGGAGGAAAGAGTAACATTTACACTTTTTTACTACACAAAATGTTTGAGCTAGGTGTGCTGTGTCGACAGAAGGTAATAGTACTCGATGAGACAAACCGAACTGTTACGCACATGTATAGCCTATACTCAGGATTGAAGGTGCTACCAGTTTTAAAAATTTGAAGAATAGCGAACTGTGATTGCAAGTCTGATTACTAGTTTGAAATCCAATTTTCTCCCGAACATAATCAAAGGGTCATCGGAAAAAAGCATGATTTACCAAGCTGAATTACCCACTTTTAATCATGAAGGGGCTGTACAAATTTTATTTATAATTACATGTAATAATAAAATGTGAGTATAATTTTGGAAGGGCACAACTTTCAATTTCTGCAGCCCCTTCATTCATTGATTACAGCAAAAGGTAGTAGAATTTTTGTTTCATTTTCAACGTACGACATACTGCTACTCTTCCAAACAGGTCGTTCAGAAATCTCACGGACAAAATTCCAATCTAATTTGGAACATTTCATAACAATCTTCTTTGTAAATTTTAAAATTTGTTCACCAAGCAGAATGTCATTTCAAAGATGGCTATGAATCGTGGCTACTATTAAAAAGAAAGAAAAATTATCATCATCTCCTATTGTCTACCTCGAAGATTGAAGGAGCTACGAAAATTGAACGTTGTACACTTTATCAATTTTATACAAATTTTACGATTATAATTCTAAAACTGGTGAATTCCCTTCAATAGCAAAGGTTGGCAATCCAGTACCACTTACCAATTGAAAAAAAAATTGAATTAAAATAAGTAACCCGGCTTGCAACAAAAGTTAACAACTATCAAACTTAGAAGGCTTGAAGCCCCTTCAATTTTGAGAACGGCCACACTTGTACATGACGCTGTTTGTCCCTTTCTCTAAGCACCAGGGATGGCAAGCGAAACGAAACGAAATAACGAAACAACGAAATAATGATTGATTTTTGTCTAAAATATTGAAACGAAATAACGAAACGAAAAAAAAAAGTTTCGTTTGCCATCCCTAGTTTTCTGATTTATGATTTTTAGGATCGGCTACTAGTAGTCGAGCCTATTGCAACCACTTTCAAGGGTCGGGTACTAGTAGCCGAGCCTACTGTAATCAAAATTTCATTTCTTTTCCCGGGTGAGTTGAGTCAGGGTGAGTTCAGTAAATAGCAGGGATGGCAAACAAACGAAACGAAATAACAAAATTACGAAATAACGATTGATTTTTGTCAAAAATATTGAAACGAAATAACGAAACGAAAAAAAAGCGGTTTCGTTTGCCATCCCTGCTAGGCACTATTACCTCTCACATAATAAGCTGAAACAACAAATATTAGGCAGATATTTGATTCGCCAGCCCTCCAAAAGGATAACGTGAAATGCCAACGCGATTCCATTCTTAATTATTCTGATTACTTTGCATCCATACCAGAGCACAAGTTTTCCAAAATACTGGTTTCGAATTAGGCATTAGAAGCTTTGATCGGATCTGTCTGTGGGGCCGTAGTTCCCCAACCACGAGAGTATGACAATATTAAAAATTTGAAGTAGTAAATACATATTTTAATAATCTCATCACACAGACTTTTCAAAGCCTGATTATGGGGGAAAATATTCTAGTCCAGACTGGACCTTAACTGCACCCTCAAAAACACCAAGTTTCCAGTCTATCCATTTGTGCTCGGTAGCTGTTCATTCCTAGGAGTTTTGCCCCTCTTTTCTGTCTCACCTGTGCGGATGCTACACAGGCACTGACAGTTTCCAGAGAAACTGAGGAAGTCAAAGTTAAGACCAATTCACACAGATGGAAAGCTCGAGACGTAAGGAAGGAATTCAGTAGTCAACTTCCTCTTTAACACTCACGACTTTTTTTTCTTTTTTTTTCACTTTGTAAAATTACGGAAAAATACTATCCAGTAAGGTATTAATTTAGTAACGCCCTTCTTGGAGGTTTCCGCTGTAAATACGGAAAAATTGGATACGATGCTTTAGCGGGCACTTTGACAGGCTTTAATTTTGATGATGAGCAACTCTGCATTTACGACCTTAGTGAGAGTCTGTGGCTACCAGTAAAAATTCGTTTGAACTGTAACAGGAAACTAAGCTTCAGTACGATCCACCGTAGCTCTCAAAGTGATTACCAGGCTGATATAATAACACTTTTCAGCCGGACTGTGTGTTTTCCGTTTCAAATTTCCAATACACTGGACCAGAGGTCGCCGCGTGTTTAGGCTGAAAGCATCTCAAACGAGTAATTCGGTAATTTTATGAGCAAGCGAAAGTAATACCTCGGCTTTGAAATAATCTCTGAAGGTACTAGTGTCGCGTCCCAGACACGACGAAATTTCTTCGCCGCCTTCTTCCGAAGCCCAAGCGTAGTAAACGAATGCGAACAGCTCGTCGAGGTTCTTTGGTGCAGCTAAGGCTCTGCTGATCTTACGCATCCAGTCAACGCACACATCGTTCGAAGGAAAGCTGCACCTGCAAAAGAAGAATATAATTAACGTAAATACAAAAATATGTCCACGAATATTGCCGATCGTTACAGAATGCGAATAAGCATGGGTACATAATAAGGACTGCAGTCATTTTAGCTCTACCCGAGTTTCCCAAAGACCAGGACGAAGAATACGGACAGAGAGCAAAGTGTCTGAACTGTTATCAGGTATCAGATCATCACATGTCCAGATAAGTTTGCAGGACAACAAAATCGCAGCCACCTAGGTTGCTTAAGGCCAGAGCTGGACAAAGCTGACACGAGGGGAAGGAGAACCAAGTTTTTTGCTCGTCAACGGTAATTTGTAAGGTTTTAGTGGGGATTTTTTGTCTACACCTTCCCAAATACATGTTCTCCATGCTGGCCCCGGAGTCGGAGTTAGAGCTAAGCCTTTGAAAAAACCAAAGATTTGTAGAACGGAGCGGTAACGCGGAACGCGAAGCTGAATCCATGAAGCAGCTCAGAGCCACAGTCAAAGCTGAAGTCCTGAAACATGATGAGGCTCGACAGCCTAATCTGAGAAAGCTAAACACGCACACACTCATTAGTTCACTTTACGAAGTCTACCACAACTTCAGTGTTACTTATAAGGGTAGTCCACAAAATTACTCAAAAAAAATAAATAAATAAATAAATAAATAAAGGCAACAATTCTCAAAAAGCTAAAATCGGATAAAATTAGTCAGCTGAGCATACTAATGGTTAATCCCTCCACATCGTTTCTAACGTGCCTTTTGACAGGTCCGTGTAAAGGCAGCTTCATGTTCTCGACGATTCTGGATTATAGAGGGCATAGTGAAGGACGGGGTGGAGGGGAGGAGGACGTTGAAAGTCTGAAGTGACCATTGACACTGCCATAAATTAACACAGGCCTTATGATGGAAATTAGTTGAATTTCTGACATTTTCCCTGTGAGCAGCAAGGTTGCTAATTACCTTCAGGACCTGTTTCTCTGCATCCCGCTTCACTTATCTTTGAATCCCCCCCTCCCAGAAATCCTGAGAAACGAATTTTGTGTTTGCCCATGTTTTCGGAATGTCTGTAACGACTTCGGTACTAAAACTTGTATAACTTTCTTATTATCGATTCCGAAGTACCATCGGAGGAGGTTTCAAGGTCGCACAATTCAATAGGGATCCGAAGTTGGAAACACCATTTTATAAGAAGTCAAAGTCAGACAATGGCGTCGAAATGGGTAGGAGGTTATAAAGGCACACTGAATCAACAAAAAATGTAGAGAGAGGAAGTATCCCTAAAAACTGAAAAGAATTAAGAAAATACGTCGCAGGTTGACAAAAAGATGCTTCCAGAGATTTCAGAGATACGCTTTTTTGCTTGCTAATTCGGCTTTTGAAAAACGAATATTTTTTCTATCTCCAGAAAATTGAAGATTTCTGTGGTCCCATACAAAACCAAATTTTAACTATGTTAAGTCGGAATCGAAAAAATGAGTTACATTGGTTTTGGGATCGATTTTTTCCTCGATAATCAATGTTCAACTAAACTGATTTTTCCTAAATATCATCGACTTTTTTCAATGGAGCTCTGGACTGGAATCCCGACTTGGATTCACAGCTGCGGTAAAATTTTTTCGGAATCCAAATCCTTGGAATTCAATTTGGATAGTTATTTGGCGGTAAATTAAGAATTACGGCTTCTGGAAGGCGGTTCAAAATTTTCATTAAATAGGTCTCATTTCATAGGTTAAGGAGTTGTCGAACTAATTTTGATAATTATTTAACCCTAATTAGCAAACGGTGGACACCTACGGAGGAAGGGACTGAAAACTCGACCAATAGTAAACGCAATATGGACGTTACTTCTTATAGTTTCAAGGTCGCTAACCTCATTTTTGGCAATATTCTGACCCTACCTTGTAAATTTTAGTGATACAAGATGAGGAGGAGAGGGAAGTTACAACTGATGACATTTCTTCAACGATTTCTCTCATAAGGCTTCTCTTCACCCATGGCAGGGTGAAGGGTCACTTTCAAATTACTTCAACCACGTTTCTGCGGTATGAATGAAAAAATGTCGAAGGACCTTCCGCAGATGAGCTGGAGCGAGGAACATTTTCTGTTTGAAATATTTTCGATAAAATCAATATTCGTCGACGTAACTTTCGAATTTGGAGGACTATTTCATCTCTCGTAGAGCAAAGCTCCACTCAGATTTTCGGGACTTTTAGTATACTAACCTCAGATAGTCGATTTTGAGAAATCTCTGCATTTGACGGATTCTTAATCCTTGGGATCATGTTATCCCCTTGGCTGATGTTTAGAAAAATATGTTGAGTTGAGAATAGAGTCCATTTTGGAGTGTGAGTGAACTTGGTAATATTCCTTTTGTAGGGTGTGCCAATTCACTTTTCCTTCTTTATGGAATACAGAAGAAGGAAAAGTGAATTGGCACACCCTACAAAAGGAAGAATGAGTTGAGAATGTTCAACTTCGGGGAAACCTCGCAGCTGACAGAAATGAAATTCGGAAGGGGTTATTCACCCCACCTGTCAAATTTCAGCCCCGTCTCTCAAATAAAAGTCTGGAAAAAAATAGGATTATGTAGTACACGATTTTGGCACCTAGCTTGGTGAGTGATCACTTATTTCACTCAGAATGAATAGTACTACAGGGTGTCTACCAGAATGGAAAATTAAAAATACATGGCTTTATATGACCTCAAAAGTTTTTTTTTTCTTTTTTTCCATTCATTGAAAAGTGAGACAGCTTACACAGAGATATTTCTTCAGAAGAGTAGAATTTCGCCACTCACTTCACTATTGTTTTACCTAGAACTGCTCGCTCTTTCCTTTAATTTGACACAAAATTACCTTCATATTTTGTATTCTTTTCACATTGAATCAAAAAACAGTAGATACAAAAATTAACTAGAAATGGAAAAATACCTAGGGGGATCATTTTTTAGGCGATTCGTCTCAATACTGACTGGGATGATGCAGGCAGCAGACATACATCCCAAAACATGCGCAATTAATTATAATGCTGGGTGCGCTGTAGTATAAGGTATTAGAATGTAAATATGGGGGGGGGGGACTCCTGAAGGAAGTAGCATATTGTTAAATTTTCAGTCACGCTGTTATAAAAAAATGTATACGACTTTAGAGGGAAAAAATATTATTTTATATAACTTACATGACCTGGTAGACACCCTCTCCTCAAAATTTAATTCTGAAAAGTCTTTCATTCGTCAAATTACGTTTCTGGGCAATGTGCATTCATTAGCCTGTACTAAGCTAAGAACTCATCGGAATGAAAAAATTTTCAGCACTAAATTTGTAATACTGTTCGTTCCGAAGAAAATATTTCATCAACCAATTTTTTTTTTAGATTTCAACATAGGTGAAAGAGCTGAAAACTGGTGGGACGAATGATTCTTCAGGATTTTACACGTTATTTGGAAACCGTACGAGACGCGTTTAGTCCGGATCAGAGCGGTGGCGTACGGAATCAAAAACCGAGAGTGTGTAGAAAAACAGGGTAGTCACTTTTCTTCAATTATGCATTTTTTCGACTTTTCCCTGATTTTTCCAGATCCACGTCTCAATTTTTTCTCAACAAGTAAGCCTATTGGTTGAAAATTCATTAATGAGTGTTGTCATTTAGTTTTTTTTTTTCTTTCTTAAATTTCTAGTACCGTAATTTTTTACCAATAGGCAGTTAAGAAAAATCATATAGAACTACTCAACATAGGTAACGATCACCATGATACTTCTAAACCACGCAATTTTATTAAGAATTCATTTCTTGAAAATTCCCTGACTTTCCCATAACTTTTCCCAGATTTTCAGTTTTTCCAAGAAAGCGGCCACCCTGAAAAAGCGCGTGTACTGATCGATAACAAAAGTAAGTCTTAATGCGAGTGCTAGAACATATAATATGTAAACTGTAACTTAACTAAACGAGTGTCCTGCCTGGCCGATCGAGGGAGAAAAAGGAGAGTGATTCATGAAAATAATAATAAGAAAAAGGGAAAAAAGAAGAAGAGGAGGAGGAAGAGGAGAAGTAAAAAGAAGAAAAACAAAAAGAAAAAAGGAGAAGGAGGAGAGGGACAGGAAGAGAAAAGAAAAGAAGAAAACAAAAAAGAAAGAAGAACAAGAAAAATAAAAAAAAAGGAAGAAGAGAAGGATGAGGAGAAAAAGAAAAAGAAGAAGAAGAAGAACACCACAACGTGGTTTTACAGTGTGTCTAGTGGATTTGGGAAACAAAATATCATAACTTTTCATGACATTTTTTATGACACATGGGGGATATAAGAAGGGACTGAAGGGAGGGGTGGGACAAACTCGGCGCTTCGTGCCTCACGGGAGGCTCAATACAGAGAGCGCTAAATTTCCATAATTAATATTCACTCAATTTTTTTTTCTCATTGAATGAATAAAACTATTTTTTTTTTTTTGGTAATGGAAATATTGTGAACTATGACATGATGAGATATCATGACTTTTTCGAGTTTGATTGAAAATATCAGGACTTTTCATGATTTTCATAACAATTTTTTTGAAATCATGACTTTTTATGACTTTTTAGGCCAGTAGATACCCTGTTTTGAAAGAATCACGAACAGGAAGTACTGCCATGCAGACGACAAAAGACGTTCTTAAGACGCTCGCATCGTGCTATACGCAGAAAGTAGGCAGGCTGGACAGTATGTCCATTGAAGAGGAGAGGGTCACCGTAATATCATGTCTGTTAACAGCGAGTATATCTCAAACTTACACAATTCCAACACAATATGCCTTTCTAAGCATCAGTGGGTGGGGCACCTATGTCAGTGGGGTAATCTAACTGCAAGGGTTACAAATTCGTCAAATGCAGGTATTCCTCGAAGTTATACGATCCGCGGTCAATATATATTAGCGCGCCCAGCTGACCAACAACGTTAAATTTCAGCTTCCCGAGTATTCTTGCACACGCGTTTCCACCTCTTAATGGGCCAATGATGGACTGAAACCGACTGGAAGTAGAAAGGAGGCAATGCTTCACACGGAAGGCCAGTAGCGTATCATTTTCACGTCAGTTACTATCGGACTCATTATGGTGAGCGCATCCGCGCAACCATTTCCTTATAAAGAGTTCGTATCTCCGACCATCCACGTGATTTACATTTACTGGACCAGTCTTTGAAATACGACTCGGGATTTCGCCAAAACCACGTTCTATCTCGTTCGACGTTCGTTTCAATGAATAAACCGCGAATTATCGCGTCAAGTCGATAAGCCGCGAACGCGTAGAATAATCGAGAACCAAAAATAGTATACGCTCGAGTACAGAAGGCAGTGAACAGAAAACGTGATCGTATAATGGATTAATTAGAGTGTAATATTCGTAGTTAGGTACTACGCAGTTACAGAATGAAGAATCTCAACAATTTTTCATCGATTTATCTCCATTCACACACACACTTGCTGCTGGCGCACACGGCGAAGCTTCGCAGCCACAACGAGTACACGTTTTCTCCGCCTCGTTCCAGCCACACAAAGATCCACCGCCTGAATGAACCCATTCAGTCAAGAGAGACATCCAACATGGATAGGCATGCGATTGGCACAGCGGTTGTATAGAATACTAACTGAATCAATTCTTACCAAATTGCATACCCGGTCCCTTGAATCTAGAAGAATTCACTTGGTGGAGCGCATGGCGAAGCACACATATGCCACGCACCCCTGGCCCTGGAAACTACCCTTCCAAGTATCGCATCAAAGACCACATGGACGCACTGAGGCAGCTGACCAACGTATTCAATCGCGCGTTGCAGGAGGGGACATTCCCGAGCAGACGGAAGATGGCGCGGCTGGCACTGATCAAGAAGCCAGGAAAGCCGGATGGCCAGCCGTCCTCGTACCGGCCTATTTGCCTGCTCGACACCGTCCGCAAGTTGTCTGAGCGTACCATCGTGGATAGGCTGAAGGAGCACTTTCGGAAGCGGAAGACGATTTCGAGTAGTCAGTGCGGATTCAGAACTGGCCGCTCGACTGCGAAGAGTCTGGCGCAGAAGGCGATCCGCGAGCGGTAGTTCTGCGCGGCGGTCAGCCTCGACATCAAGAACGCGTTCAACTCCATTCCGTATACGCGTATCATGGATGCGCTGGAGTTGGCGCGGATACCTGGTTGCCTCGTGCGCATCATCAGGAGTTACTTCTCCAGCCGCCGGATAGAGATGGAGCCCGCGGCCGGACCAATCACACGGGATGACCTGCGGCGTTCCCCAGGGATCAGTACTCGGACCTACCCTGTGAAACGTCGCCTTCAACGGGATGCTGAGTCTGGCACTACCACCAGACGTAAGAGATGCTGACTCGCTGGATCGAGTCGGCGGGGCTGTTTTTAGCGGTTCAGAAGACAGAAGCGGTTTTGTTTACGACGCGTCGCAAGTAAAGCCCACTCACCTTTATCCTAACAGGTATGGAGACTGGGCTCTGTACAGCCCTGAAGTACCTGGGGCTGTGGTTCGACGGGAAGTTGCATTTCCGAGAGCACTTCCGATGGGCAGCTGAGAAGGCGGATCGAGTAGCCGGTCAGCTGTCCCGTCCGATGTCGAACCTAGGGGGGCCGAGAGAGCAGCGACGAAGGATGTACGTAAACGTCATCCTGTCGGTCCTCCTATACGGGGCGTCAGTATTCGCCGACGCTATCGACATACCATACAGGAGAGCGGAGATGGAGAAGATCCAGCAAAAAGCCGCGATGAGACGTGTCAGTGCGTATCGCACTGTTTCTTCGGATGCAGTTGGCGTGTTAGCGCGTATACCGCCGATCGAACTCAAAGTCAGCGAACCTGCGGCGGTATACGGTGCGAAGAAGAAAGCGAAGACGAAACGAGAGGCACTTCGGGTCAAGCGAGTCATCCAGCAGAACACGCTTCGGAAGTGGAAGAACGCGCTCGCCCATTCGACCAAGGGCGAGTGGACCCGAGCACTGATACGCGACCTCGACGGATGGGTAGGAAGAACACACGGAGACCTGAACTTCCACCTTACCCAAGTACTGAGCGACCTACATCGGATGTTGATAGCGCCCACTGTGATCGAGGGGCGGAGGACACACCTTGGCACACCCTGTTCGAGTGTGAGGCCTGGGAGCAGGAGAAGCGCGGGACGGCCACAACAGCGATCGATCCCGGCGGAAGAAGCGATGAAGACGACGGCGTGATCAGCCGTCTCGCGCCGGACACCCTAGTTCCGGAGATGATGAAGAACGGAAGCAGTTGGAACCGGGTGCCGGCTTTTGTCTCGGCCATCATGAAGAAGGAGATGCAGACGGAGTGGTCGAGACAGAGGGCCGGCGATTCACCAAGCTCGGCCCACACCATCGAATAGGAGGAGAACTCTGTACCATCCTAGAAGAGCTGCTGCAGCTGCGTTGTGGCCCACCGGCAGGGCTCACCCGTTTTCACCACCTGCCTGCGTCGACACACGGACCAAGACGAGGAGATGAGGGGTAAGTGAAGAGAGGCAGCGCGTCCGGCCGTGGGGAACCTGAAAATTCCAGGCGAGCACTCAGGGAATGCGGACCTCGGTCAGTAGGGAACCCCATGGTGGCCCTGGTAGGACGCGCGCAACGTTCCGGCACGTAGAAATGGGGGCTCGGGCCTGGCCCCAAGGCGTCCCTCCGGTCACTGACGCGATTTTCGAAAGGGTAGTTCCTGTGGCCGGGGGTGCGGTGTCATAGGGGCCACTTTGGCATGCGTGCATCGCCATACGTCCCACCACACCATTACTCAGCTTTTCAGGTAAGTAGAAAAGTATAGACTTTAAGGTCTCCCCTCAACGGGATAAGAAACGCCGGGTGGATTGCCCGAGGCAAAATCTGAAAAGTTACCTCATAGATCGCTTACCGTAGGGTCACATCCGACACAACAACAGTCAGCCAGATCGAGAGAAGGCCAACGAGCCATCCAGACAACCTGGCCGTAAAACCTGCGGGCATGGATCCAGGAAGTAATCTTGGGGACGAGATGGCGAGGCAAGGGGATTCAGGAAGGATAAGAACTGGACCACCTTCTTGTCCGAATATGTGACGACCGCTGAGAAAACCGGGCTCAGAGTGAAAAAGTTAATTTTGAGATACAGCAAAACAAAGAAAAAAATTCTAAATTTTCATCGATTTCTCATTTTTGACGAAAATGTATTCTAGGGTATCTAAAGAACAAAGTGTAATCTTATTTGAGTCGATATCACTTACCACAAGAAATACATACATGACTCATTTGTGTGTCAACTGCGTAAAATTGTAGCAAATAATGTCGAAACTTTAAAATGCTGTTTTCTTAAAAACCATTATTTTGGGGCAGCCGACCCTAGTGCAATTGAAATTTTTCTTCTCATTAGTTGAATCATAGTTCAGTTCAGTGTGATGTCATTTCGCACGTATAAAGTTGTGTATCAGTTTTCAGTAGTGTTCATTGATCTGAGTTACCATGCGGTTACAATTCAGTTCAGTGACGCTTTATTTTCAATGTGTGAAATCAATTAACTGAAAATAATAAAAGTAATTATAAGCAACAATTTCGATTTTATTAGGGTCAGTAATGAACCTCTTGCAATCACTTTTTTTTTCTCTCTGCGTATTTTTTTCTTTTTCAGCAGCGCTCATTGATCTTGATTTTCACATTTCAGTACGTACTGTGCGAGAGTCATTTTTCATAGAGCCAAAGAGATGAAATAATGGAAAATAAAAATAATGACAATACTAATATTTCGGATTTTACTTATGATTGGAGTATTATGAGTTTCGCACTTTTCTACAAGAGGAACTATTTCCTCAAGGAAAGTGAAGAAATTAACTGGATTTAGGACAGGTAGGGGTATTGTTTTTAATGTGAAATAGGTTCTCAGTTTTTAGTGATTAGTGTAGAATTTCTTTGAATCGAACCAAGTATATACAACGTTCTGTGGTACTCTTATCAGAAAATTTCCCAAGGAATAATGCGATGTGAATTACATTTTATGTCTCATAAATATGGCAAAAGTATTACTGGTAATTTTGGTATTGTGTTTCAGGTTTGCCCGTCGATGCCGAATTGACTACGCGGTACGCTCCGCATAGTTGGATTCAGCATCCACGGGCACAGTTGAAGTCAAAATGGCGGACGATCGTACTTATACGAAGTATACAGAGCTCTAATAAAATCGGGCCCTTTTGATAGAGACGTACACGTAGTTCTCTAAAAATATTATCTTATATCGATTCTTTCCTACTGACTTACGGGATATTTGTAAAACTGGGGCTTCGTACCAACATTTTAACGCGGCTGAGTCTTTATTCTATGCTACAGAAAAAACTGTTGCCTACATTCTACAATTGAGGACCTGACTCCCAAAACGCGCTCAGTCCAAAAAACGAAATGTAGGAAAATCGAAAAAAACAAACACATTCTGACTCGCGAACGACAAGTGGTAACACCGATTCAATTGCGTGGATGGGAATAGGAGGGGGTCAATGTTAATACCACCCAAGTATGACGGTTGGCGTGCAAACAGGCTTCAAGCTACGGGAGTGCCAAGTGGGGGAAGTCATGAACTTAGCTCGTTTTGGCAGACCATGTCATACTTGTGAAAGGTCAAAATTCGTACATCTTGACCTAGAAACTGTCGGAAATTGGACGAGGCACACGTGAACAATGCCACCCTCCCTCCACCTTTCAGACATCCTTGTACAAACCCCCGCCCCCATAACAGGAAAAAGCAAATATGACTTACAGTCGTAAGAGTCTTATATTCATAAAATTTGAATAAACAAGTCAGTCAGTATAATAAAAAAGAACGAAAGAAAGGTTTAGCTGGTTCTAAGTCGTGATAAAATTGTAAAACCAACTCTGAACGGTGCCTTTTGACTTTCTCCACCAGTCTGCACTAAAAACTCGATTTTCGATTTTTTGGACTAAGCGCGTTTTGGAAGTCCGGTTCTCAATTCAGGTTTTGTAAATTACGAACATCGTTCAATACTATCTCTTTTTTCATCTACCTAACTGTTAAGTCACAAGTTACACGTGACTAATCACTTCTCCCAATCGATCACACTACCCACCAAGATCACTCACACAGTAACATAATTGTCTACTTACCAAAAAAGCTGAATAGGAAACGAATAACAAATTTTTCTATACCATCAATATGCTACTGAATTCAAGGGGTCGGGCATGCAATACGGTTAGAAGTTTTTTCAATTAGTATTCTATACAACTGATGCGCTGAATCGTTTGCCCATCCTTGTCGGATCTCTCTCGTGTTTAAAAGGGTTAATTAGTCTTCAGCCTTGGCACTTTCGATCAATCGCGAATCGTGCATAACCGGTGCATACAAATTGCACACGTCCGACGAACGGCTAATAAGAAAGACGAAGACAGAAAACCGCGAACTCTTCTTCTCCTCGCGGGTGTGGGAACCCGAATATGGTGACAAGACACCAGTGCCGCGCCATCTTCGCAAGATAGTAAACAAAATTTTGTAGAAATTTTCGTCGAAAAATAAATCTTACCAAGGTCGTTAAGGTTTAACGATATACTCGTCCTTGGCAGTGAATTATATGGAGGTACACCTCTCTCGAGTACACGGTCAGCTCTGTACAATTTTTTTTTATTCTTCTTTTTTTCCCGCTCATTTATACGCGTTTCGCCGTTGGAGTTGCAAGTGTTTACCCGATGTTTATTTCCGAATTACGAATTTGATTGATCGTCGCCAAACGGCAGCTGCGAATATTTCAGTGGTTCGTATTTCACGAATTCGATGCGATGCGACTTGACACACAAGCGTCTTAACGAGAGCGAAAATTCAATTATAGTTTTTCTTTTTTCTTCTTCTATTTTTTTCCTCGACGCAAACCTAATTTGCAGACATCGATAGACATACAAGATAGATTGGTTGAGGATAAACGGATAAATAAATGGAAGTCGTAGTCGACATCGTCGATGAACTTTTCCCCTCGCGTCCTGCGAAGGCTATCAAGTTCCGAGTCTGGTATTATTAGATAAACTACATTAAATTATTGAAGAGAACCGGTTGGGTTCAAAGATTATGAAAAACATACAGCGCTCGGCACCACAACAGTGCGATCGCAAGTCTCATGCTAACATCACGCAGGTAGAATACGAGCTTTCGTACATTTCTTACATCAACGAGTACCTCATAATGTTCTCGCGTTTTCGTCGAACGGGAAGCCACACCGACGGGCCATCAAGAAGAATTTTGACCCGGCACGTGCCAGTTCCTTCGGGGGCTGCGAAAATGTCGCTCTTTTCAGGAACAGAAGAACGCTCGAAAACGCATTCCACTAACTTTCAAATTTGAGTCTCAAAGGGCTCCGGCCCTACCCTTCCGACAACATTTACTCGTGTCAGTTTTGATCGACTTTCAAATTAGAAGGTTTCAGAGAGCTTCAACCCATTTCTTTCGACGGCACTCATCTTCACCCATGTCCGGCCTCAACTACTTTCTAATTCGAAGGTTGCAATGTTCGGTCCAGTCCTCGTGACAACATTTATTTCAGTCATCAGCCTTCATCAACTTTCGAATGATGGTCTTGGAGGTTTGCGGCCCAATCCTACCAGGCTCGTAGCCAGCCATTTGCAATAGGGGGTGCAGACTGTTTACTGGAGGGGGGAGGGGCTTGAGGATACACATAGTATATTATGTGAAGATTTCTACGAGGTAGTGATGTAGCAAGGGGGCGAAGGGTGCGAATTACCCCCAAGGCACCTGAAATTGAATTTTAAATATGCAAAGAGAGCAATTTTTCGCCTTTAAAACAAGTTTTTTAGAAATTCTATTCCCAATCCAAGAGTCCCAAATTAGTTAACCAAGTTTTTGTTCTAAATTTTAAAATGTTTCTGTGATATTAATTCTCTTCTCTTCTTTCTTTCTTGTTCAGAGTAATGATAATTTTTTTAATGGAGGTATCTTTGCCTAGGGGGGCTCAAGATACCTTTAGAGGGGGCTCAGCTCAGCTTGCCCTCCTCCATGGCTACGGGGCTGAATCCTATAGACAACACTCGCTTTACTCACGTAAGTTCTCATCAACTCTCAAATTAGAAACATGGGTTCAGAGGGTTTCGGTCCAACCTTCTAAACACTCACGTCACTCAAATCCGCCTTCATTGACTTTAAAATTAGAAGATCTCAGAGGAATTCGGGCCAACCCTCCAGACAGCACTCACTTCATTCATGTCAACCCGTGTCAATTTTCAAATAAGAAGGTTTCAGGGGGCCTTGTCTCCCCTAAATTGATGATACTCCACTCATATCAGCCCTCGTCAATTTTCAAATTAGGTCTCAAGAGGACTGCGGCTGAATTCTCTCATTACTTTCCAGACGAAAAGGTCTCACAAGGCTGTGGCCCAGTTCTCCCGGCAGCACTCACTACACTCACGTCAGCCCTCACCAACTTTCAAATTAAAAGGTCTCAGAGGGCCTTGCTTCCCCTATTCATAATACTCCACCCATATCAGCCCTCATCAACTTCTAAATTAGAACGTCTCATAAGACTCGGTCCAACTCTCTAGACAACACTCACGCCACTTATGTCAACCCTTATCACCTTTCAAACTAAAATCTTCCGGCAACACCCACTTCAATCATGTTAGGAATTATCAACTTTCAAATTAAAAGGTCTCAGAGGTCCTTGCCTCCCCCATTGATAATACTCCACTCATATCAGCACTCAACAACTTTTAAATTAGAACATCTTATGAGACTCGGCCCAACTATTTAGACAACACTCAGCATACTCATGTCAGCCCTTATCACCTTTCGAACTAAAAAGTCTCATACGGCTTCGGCCTAATCTTCCGGCAACACTCACGTCATTCGTGTCAGGAATCATCAACTTACAAATTAGAAGGTCTCGGAGAGCTTCGGCCTAAAATTATTAATAAAATTCACTTCACTCATGTCAGCCCTTGTCTAATTTCAAATCAGGTCTCCGAGGGCTTCGGCACAACCCTCCAGACAACACTCATTTCCATTACGTCAACCTTTCCAATTAGAAGGTTTCGGAGGGCTTCGGCCCAACCCTCTTGACAATACTTACGTTACTCATGTCAGCCCTTATCAATTGTCAACTTAAAATGTCTCGAAGGGCTTTGGCCCAACAACTTTAGCTCAACTGACCATAATCGTGTCAGCCCCCATCAAATTTCAAACAAAAGGGTCTCACAGGGCTTCAGCCTAATCCTCCCCGCAACACTTTCTTACACTAGAAGGTTTCAGAGGGTTTTGGCCTCACCAGTCCGGTAAGGTTCAATTCACTCACATCAGTCCCAGTAAAATTTCAAACACGAGTGTCTCACAGGGCTTCGGCCCAACCCTCCCAGTAAGGTGCAATTCAATCACATCAGCCCTCATCGACTTTCAAATTAGAATGCTTCAGAGGACTTCGACCCAAATCTCCCGACAGCACTCACTTCACTCATGTGAAATTTCATCTACTTCGAAGTTGAACAGGTTTCGGAGGGTTTCGGCCCAATCTTCCTGCATTCAAATAAGCCCTTATCGATTTTTAAATTAAACGTTCGCAGAGGGCCGTGGCCCAACCCTTGAAACAACACTTACTTACGTCAGCACTAAATAGGTTCCATATTAGGTCTTTAGAGGACTTCATGACCTGATCCTTTCGAAAACACTTGTTGCGTTCATGCCAGCAGCCACCAGGTCAGCGTTGCTCACTTCGCTCACCACTAATCTGTTTGTCTGTCTGTCAGTCAGTCAGCCTGCCTGTATCCCCGTTCATTCGACTGTCGGTCTATTTGTCCAATACGGAAAAACATCAGTCTTGAGGCGAATTCAAAAAGTAATCCTGGGAATATTTAAGAATTCAATAGTTTTAACCACCTCCCCCAGGGTATTGAATAATTTTTATGAAAATAGTGCAGTGAGTAGATAAGCGAGAACTAACTGGGTGTGTTAAACGATTTGTGTTTTACTAACGCTTCCCTTATTGATGTTGAATGTGAAAATAGTTTCCATAGGGTGTTCGATTTTTCTTCAGCTCACCAAATTTTCGTCTGAGTCACAATTTTTGGGGAAATTCTTCAAAGTGGACCATACAATACCATTCCATTTATCTCGGATAAAGAGAAGACGTTCTCTCAAATATTAACTAAATCTTCTTAAAATTATTTTAAGACCTTCCAAAACTTGTTTACGATTCTTCCAGACTTGATTAGGACTCTTCGAGACACGAGGAAAACGATTTGGAATAGTGTCCATGTTCGAGTGTGAGTGAACTTGGTAAGTTCTGTATGTAGGGTGTGCTAATTCACAATTTCTTCTTCCTGTAGTCCAGAGCGCTTTCGGCTGTTATGCCATCATCTTCAGTGGAGTACCCTGAGCGCTCTGGACTGCAGAAGGAACAAATTGTGAATTGGCACACCCTACATACAGAGTTTTGAAATACTTCCGATCTTGTTCAAGACTTCGTAATACCCTATTAGTCTTTACAACTGTCTAAAACTCATTAAAACCCAATCAACTCTTTAAAACACTCTTTTAAACATGAATAATATGTAATGTTTTGTTTAGGACTCACAGACTCTTCAGAACTGGACTCGTTTGAGACTCGTACCCGTTTCACTTATTGTTGATCTGTCTGTAGGCCAGTGTGCTGGTCTCAGCCCTACCAGTCTTCCTGGTTGGCTGTTTATCCGTTTTTTAAAGCCCTGTGGCAGATTTAGGAAACAATCGTGGCATAGCTTCCTCGCCTCTCACCTCCAAGTATATGGATAATTTGTATGCTCTCGACAGGGCTGGTGAAAGTTCAGTTGCACTGAAGTACGTGGACCAGGCTGGATTTTTCACCTGATGCATTGCACCAGTGGAAAAATACGAATTAAAAAAAAAAAAAAACATTTTCTAAAACTTATTGAATGTTTTTTGTATTTCAATTTTCTTGGGGGGAGGAGGTTCCAACAGGATTCCTTGTTTAGAAGTTCTGCATTTGCACAAGGCGAGAAAATGAAAGATCGCCATGGTAGAGTGAGTAAATCCGCGAGAAATAATCAAGTTTTTGAACGATTCATGCTACTGGATAGTTTCATAGGAAACTGTTTTACGAAGTGTACAATCAGGTTTTTCCAATTCACTGGATTTTCCACTGGTCCAGCACTGGGAAGTTCATGAAGTTTAGCACAATGCTATTCAATATTACTCTTCAGAAAGAGAGAGCAGTCTTCTTAAGATTAACTATAACTCTTTAGTGTCGTTTGAAAAACCTCTTACACATTTCCGGACTTATTTCAAGATTCTTCAAGATTTTTCAAACTCGTCTGCGACTTTCCCAGACTTCAGGACATGGTTACACCGTTTTAAAATTCTTCCATAGCTGTTTAAAATTCTGTGAGGCTCGTATTAGACTATATGAGACATTAAATTAGCTAAAACTTCTAAATACCCATTTCAGACTCTTTGAGACTCTCCCTCAGACTGACTTCAGACTTCGTAAGGTTCTTGTTCAGGACCCACAGACAGTTCAAGACTCGTCTGAGACTTTTTCATATTCTTCCTTGCTGAATGACGTCTCATCGAGATTAAATCACGACTTTTAGGCACTTCTACACTTCGCTAACATACTTGAGACTCGTTCACCACTCTTTCAAGCTTATTAAAAACTCGCTAAGATTGTTACTAGAAAATTGATCTCACGACGAGGAGCAATAGTCCTTACTCCCTCTTCGTGTATCAGCATTTGCATCAGTCAGACACACAGGTAGAGACATAATACCAAACCATCAACCATAGAATGTACAGAGCAACATAGACCTTTGCTCTTGAGTTCTGAATCTTGGCTTTCGGCTCCGTATATGTTTAGCACGTTCTTGGCTCAGGAGCTGTTTATTCATCCATCTATACGACCCTATACGTGTTCATATCTGGTCGGCGAGATGACCTGTTTCTCTGTTCGCTTGTTACATGGGCTCGCCGACTCTCCGACCGTCTCTCGATCTGGCACGATATCAACATATGACAAACTTGCTCTTGTAATTTTCCAGATTTCAGGTACACAATCCACCTGACGTTCCCTTCCAGTACGTATATGTGAGAGAAGACGGAGGTTACGATTTTGATATAGAGGAAGACACTTTTCTTTTTAAGGATACTGGAATGTTGACTGGCATCAGTCAAGATTCCTAACCGAAATTACCTTCTTCGGCACCGCATGACGAGTCAAGGCTGATTCCAAACATTCAAAACTTTTCAAGCGAACTGCACCAAGTTGTGAGCTCAGTGGCAAATGAATTTTGCTTTAAATGAAGCAGAACAGCGTACGTACTCGGAAGTTCAAACTTTTAAGGCAAAACTCGACCGATTGACAAAAAAGTGTTCCGATAGGTATTCAATGCACGAATGTAAAGACCTCTGCAATTTCTTACTTGAATCGCGATACTAACATTCCAAATTATGTTCAAAAGCCGCCGGGGCCTCAATGAATTAACACTTGCAAGGCCGCACCAACAATGTTCTTCAATTTCTTTTTTAGAAATTTCGACCCTACATGAGACAAATGCTCAACAGGTTGCAGTCCTTGTCGAGACAATCTTTCTCAAAACTGTAGAGACATTGCGTGGTTTGGTTCCGGTTCGCCAAGAAGCTTCATTCAGAGTTTCACGCTCGTTGGGGAAGGCGGATCGGCGGACCCAGTGCCGAGTGGAGACATTTTAATGGAGTCGATGGTGCGTGTCATACAGCCAGCATTCATTTCCTTATAGCCTCGTTTTTATGACGTATTTATGGCATCCGCGTTCGCCAGACGCCATCGTGAACGCATGTGGCATGTAGTGGCTTTCTCATAGCACAGCGCAACCGACCCAAGACCGAGTGTCGCATCGTCCTTCTAGAAAAATTAGCAGTCGGGAAATTTCTCGTACGGTGCTGTCATCTACGTGGACTCAGTGGACCGCGTCGGCCTGCGTGGCGTCTCGACCTGACGGACCATTTCCTCGATTCCGCAACGACGTTGACCAACCAGCGATTCCAGCCTTCGACTGGACTGCCTGAAAATTCTATGGAACGGTTTTTCGGCAGCAGTGAGCACATCGCTAACCTACCGCAATGAAGCCGTCCGTGAGATGATTGCGAGATGATAACGTAGCCATCGTCGTAAACCGGTTTTCCGTTTAATTTTTCATTAGTACGAACGGAACACGGAGTGAAACACAGTAAACGAAAAAAAGAATAATAAATAAAAAATAATTTCAACGAACCTCTCTCCGTCATTAATATTTTTTCAACTGCTGAGTACAGCGTACACATTATGTATACATTGTGTACGCCCTAATTTTTTGATAACAGTACCGTGCATGCACCATTAATGGTGTGCAGCAGCAGTGGTCCTCAGAATTGGAGGCGGGCGCGGCTTTATTGCGCAAATTTCTAAGCGGCAATTCGCAGGCTGTCGTTCGATTTCACTCCGAGTTGGTATTCAACTGGGAGTGGACGATGGGGGGGGGGCACAGTAGTGGATCTTGAAACAGGCATTTTGGTACTTGTCGAGTAGGCCCGGGGTACGGCTGCCTTTGAGTGAGTCTAAAATAGCAGCGCCGCAGCGGAACAAATTTACTGAAGGGACAAGCATCAAAAATTTTCCAACTCTGTTGAAACGGGAAAATCCAAATTAGTTTTCCAATGACTGAACCGGAAAGAAAAAAAAACAACTATAATTGCCCATTTGCTAACTCTGAACTGAAAAATGATAGGAGTCGCTCCCATGCCCACGGCCACAGTCTAGAGGAAGACCAAAAGATCTCGCTGAATACTGAAAACCCGTACCTTTCATCCCCGGGGCACCGGCGACGGGGGGGGGAGAAGAGGGGCATTTGAGTCGCTGTGTAGCCGAGTGGTAAAGTACCCCCTTCGCAATCCTTGCGTCTCGGGTTCGAGTCCCACCAACGCTGGGAAGCCAGTGATATTTGAATACCCCCACTAACATCCGAGCGAACAGAGCGGCTACGGTATCAATCGAGGTGGAATAATAGCGTGCCCTCTTACCCAGCTAGTTCGAACGAACAAGGCATTACAATCACAGGGCATGTTACCACCAGATCAGAAAGAATCGGTACTGTGCGTGGGCTGGTTGTGGCCAGCTTACTCAACGTCGTAAAAACACGTGGTTAGTAAGCGAACTGTGTTTGCACACTCTTCGGCACAGAGAAGGAAAATTCTAACGTAACAAAACAGTGGGGAAAGCAACGGCAACCTACCCCGATTAACCCTGCCCAGGGAAGCTGCGCGTCAGGAACCGCGACTGCCAACATCCGGCAACGGATATGGCACTTGACGATGATATAAGAAGAACATCTTTCAGTAAATCAAAATGTAGCCGCTTCTTCCGCACGAAGAACACACTGGTCGAGACTACCATAGAGAGGTGAAGATGAGTTAGTACTGAAATGACTCATCATCTCGAGAGTCTCAATCAGTTCTAGGGAGTATTTAAGAGTCTGAAGAAAGTACTAAGGAGGCTTGAAGAACTTCAATCAGCTGCAATGAATCTTGAAAGTCTTGAGCTTCATTATTGTTGCACGAGTACACTGAAGTCGTACCAAGTGTCCTATAGTTCATCGTGATTACGTTGTACGAAAGTTCATACAACTTTCGAGAACTCGTTTTTCGGTCCTACAAGGTAAGAAGTGTGGATCCACGGGTAAAGCAACGGGAGTAAAATTTCCCCTCCGAGAGAAAAGAAGTCTGAATTGAAAATATCTCGGAAAAGTGGATCACGGGTGTAATTCAATGAGTTCGGAGAATTCGACTGGTACGATTGTTCAGTGATTACTACTCAGAGCACTGAGAGCTGAGCCACTACTTCCCCCGTCGAAATCAGAAATGCGGGGAGGTCATCTAGCTGCATCTAAAAAACCACAGTCTCTTATCACAAGACACAGGTGGAGAGTTAACTGAGCCAAGAGACAACCAATCAGCCCACAAGACCGGGACCAGTCGGGCAGAGGACAATTATTTTCATTTCTGCAATTTCTCCATTGGACTTGCATCAAGAACGAACAGCGGCAAACGCTCCTTAGCACTCAGCAGAAACGAGTGCGCGAAATACAAAGTAAAAGAAGAAGAATGAAAGTAGAAGGAAAAATGAGGAAAGAAAGAGGAAAATATTTTCTTCGGGCATGTTTTATTGATTTTCTCCAAGAGGAATTTCAAACTTCACTCAAGTCCAGTACTGGTCTTCAAAAGTCAACGAGCCTTAAGGAAGGACCAGGAGCTGTAGCCGCAGGCAATTTCACGATCTTACGGGAGCCGGAACCAATTAGTAGCTTCTATTTTGATTCCGGTTCGTCATCCTCCCCTTTCCCTCTTCGCGATCCTTTGACCTAACCTTTCCTTGAAAATAACTCACAGTATGTTTTCCCTGGAAGCTGAAGCACGACAGAAATCGTCTGTCAGAGCCAAAGGCAAGTCCCAGAATTCCAGTCGGATCCGGAGCTAAATTCAAATTAACTCTGGAGCCGAAACTAGCTCGAAACGACTCCGGTTCTGATGCCGGCTCCGGATCCCCGGTCATAAAGTTGGAGAGCCTTCAAATAAACCTCAAACGAACCTGAAAGATTTCTGACACCTCAATTCTTGGAGAGTCTTGACGAGTTTTAGGCAAGAATGAATTTAGTGTTCGACTTGGAACATACTGGTCCTCCCGGCCGAATTTCCACTTTGTCGAATCCTAACAGCAAGTCGGGAAGCACGTTATCTAAATTTTGTATTACAACATCACAGAAGTCACGAAGAGTCTTCAACAAGCCAAAAAGGACTACACCTAGTCTGGAACCAGTCTGTAATGAGTCTTCAAGAGTTTGAAAAAGTCTCAATCAAGTCTGTAAGATCTCGATAAACGAAGTTCGTAATTTTTTATTTGCACAAGAACGTTCTTGGCTGTTAGGTCATTTTCACTAGTGTTCTGCTATTATAAGGGTTCTCACAGAGAGTAGCTTGCGTTTGGACGCTAAAGAGTCGCTCTCTAGCGGCCTAATAAAATGCGGTGCGCTGATTGGTGTATCTGGACAGAATAGATGATCAGTGATGAAAATATTCTACAAAAAAAACAACAAAAAACTGAAGTTGGACTTATCTGAAAGGAAATGATAAGGGTGAACACTTTAGTTCTCGTTAGTTTTCCATAAAAAACAATATTGAAGATGCCAGAGCTGATTTTACTTGTACATGTTTTTGTAGTAAAAATACCCTGATCATATTTTCGTCCACGACACTAGCGCATCTACAGGAGTGTCCAAACGCCAACAGGTTTAGGTAGTACCGTATGGTATGACGTCACCTGTTTTCCTGTTGGTTAGTACTGTGTTGGGTATGACTTGTTAATATGGTCTGTTTATTATGGGGTCTGTTTCTCTATTGGCCGTTTGTTACCCAATATCATTTGAACTATTCATGAAAAGAATTTCTGTTTATAGTTGCATGTATCCACTTGTTCTGCCCTGTTTCTATTTTCATGATTTTCATTTGTTCTTGTAAGTTTCTTCTTCTAGTGTTGCTTTCCATCATCAAATCTTTGTTGTTGTGCCCGTGGTCACCACAAGGTTTGCCGAATAACGATTTATCATCCATTCGTTTTGGAAGGCAATCAATTTAACGGCTACTGTCAATTCATTATTAAAATTTTCTGGTCAACGTTATCGGTAAGAAATACTTCCAAGTCTGAAGAGTTCTGAATAAGTCTGAGCGAGTTCTAACGATTTTTCTAAGAATACTGAAGAATCTTAGTCTTCGATACACCTTCCTGAGAGAACAAAATCGAACTGCACGAAAGGAACATTGAAAATGCTTCAGAAATTTATTGTTGCCCAGTCGAGAATTCAACGAACAACGAGTTGAGAAATTTGATCAACTATATCCATCAAGGCACTAGCGCCACCTACTTTTTTTAAAGTTTACGTTCTGACTCGGGCTCTGATTCCACAGCTCAGATACCTCTGCTGGAACGGATTTTCACAATCAGCATCAACATAAGCAGCAGAACTCGTTCAAAACTACATATATTTCTCGCTCATCAACTCAGTCATTCTAAGTTTCACAGTATTAATGTTCGGTGGAGCACATAATATGACGATGCACGCGTGCCAAATTGGCTTCCCAGACACCGCATCCCTGGCCCCGAAAACTACCCTTTCGAGTATCGCATCTGACGTTTCGGAGTATAGAAATGATTCTAATACTCGAGGGAAACTATTCAATTCTTATGATTACATTCTGAGTTGGCCTTCCCAGGATGGTTACCTGGGTTCACCACTGCAAGGTGGACCTGGCTACGAACTAGGATCAGCAGAGTAACGGACCGAAAGTACAGCTGGATATCAACGTGCTCACGGGTCAAAACCCAGCACTCAAGGTCGATCACACATTCGCTCAGTGACTGCCGGATCCCACATCGGTGTAACTTACACTCATCTCCTTACTTAGCCAGCAGCATGTAACTGGTCCAGCCGTACGGTCATACATCAGATCAACTGCAAACAAGCCTTATAACCAAACGAGCGAAAGTTTCCGACTGAGTGATAAATTTAAAAATCCTATACAGAAGAGATTTCTCTTCGCATAAATACGCGTACATATTGGCAATGGGCGCGTGAATGCTCGAAGCGTTGTCCGCGGCCGCGCGCGCCAATCGGTGAAAATAAATATAAATAAATCGAAATTATTATTAATGCGTTTCGGTTTCCACGAGTATGCACCACCGAAGTGCGAGTCGCAGATCGACAATCAAAGTAAGGTCGATGTACAGACGTCGATGTGCGCCGAGCACGCGGACATCCGGCTCAATCTGCCCGCGTAACAGCCCACACAGCCCAATGTAATGCCGAAGTCATCGAGCAGAAGACGACCATATTGCGAGTAATTTGCAGCGAAAATTTTCAAGACTGCCAGTCACGGTTCAGCTGACAGCGGGAATTCCGACGAACACACGATACTGGATATTACATAATTGGCGAGGCAGTGCTGATAGGCTAACACCGTGTACCACGAATGCTGAATCGCGATTCGGTTCGTATAGGTAGACCGTTTGACCGTCACGTACACTTAAAACTGGGACACAGGCTGAACCTGAAACACTCGTTCGAGAACCACAACAACTGTCCTCGACGGCACACAAATTGTCACATTATTCTGGTGACACGCGGAACTATAGAAATGTCGTATCTTCCAGTCGATAAGGTTTCAACCCTCTCTGGCTGATGACCAGCAAAGTCGAGCCAGCCACACATACAACTTTCCATATTTCACGATGTGGCTCCCTATGGAACCGGCTACGTAGATGTTACAGCAGAAATGGCCCTAACAATAAACTCAGCAACTCGAGATACCCTATGTTCGACTTACTTGATACCCACTTATTCACCTTTACATTTTCCAAGTATTAGCCCCCGGCGAAGCCTTCTGAGCAGGGGTTACAGCTAAAATGATCTTAGAAATGAACTCGACAGCTCAAGAAACCTTATAATCGATATATTGTAAGCTACTAACCATCATTTTCATCTTCCATGTATTGAATTCCTGTTAGTTCTTTGTAAACTGGGGTGAGTCTGAAACAAACTCTCAAAAGGGGTTCAGTGGAACCGAAAGTCGTAGAAGTAGATTTCCACGTGACATTTATTTGATTCACAACGAACGAAGAATATAATTTCATCGGTAAATCCCCAAACCCCATTATGGCGCCCTCGTACACACCCTACACGACATTTTTTTTCAAAAAATTTCTTGTCGAGCCTTCCCTCATGTTAAGAAGAACCAAGTTTTAGGGCAGGATCACTTTTTTTCTCGAAAAACTCCACGTACAAGGTACTTTAAAGGAAAATTGCCATTTTCTAAAGGAGAATTCTATATTAAACTTCAACCCCCTTTCGTCACCGGCTAGTGTTACCAAGCGGGCAGATATTTTAGATGAGAATAAGAAAGATGAGTGGATTAGAAATTCCTGTTCGAGAGGGCTGATTCCAGGGCTCGAGTTCAGAGTAAAATTGGAAAAGAGACGGGTTCAGACTATCTTTAGTGAAAAAAATAGGAGAAAAGAAAATCGAAATTGAAATCTGTACACAGTTTTCTGTACTTCCTGCTTCTTGGAAAAGCAGTTTCTACAAGGACAACTCTTCTAAGATTTTTTAAAACCAGTTTAAAACTTTTTAAGGCACTTCCAGATTTGTTAAAATCCTTCATGATTTATCCAGACTCGATTCTTCGAGGCTTCGTTGTAACTTGATAAAATTAATTCTTCGATTCGTTTAAAACTCCTTCAACATTCGTTTGATTCTTTTGGACCAGTTTAGTTAAAGATTCATTAAAACGCTTCCAGGCTTCGCTGAGGCTTTTCCAATTCTTCAAAACCCGTACCAGTTTCCTCAAGGTTTTCTTAATTCAAGATTCTTCTTTGAAACTTCTAACATTCGTTCAAGACTGTAAGACTCTTCAACACGTATTCAAGGTTTGTTTAAAAACACAGTTAAGGGTCCTCACAGTCAAAATTTTCAGTTTTGTATTCTTCACACGGTTCTTTAAGGTGTGCTAACTCGGACCTGTTCAGGTTTCTTCAAACCTTTCCAGCGATATTTCTGGTTTTACGACTTTTTTATAATTGTTCTAGACTCATCAAAACTATATCAGGTTCATCCAGATTTCCTCAAGACTCATTAAGAATCCTTCAAACATGTTTAAGATTTTATGGAACGCTTCCACATTCTTTACGACTCCTCCAAATTTATTTGCAACTATTCCAAATCTGTTACTACTCTTCCAACTTTTTTGCCACTCTTTACAACGCACTAAAACTTCCTTGAAGCCACTGAGAAACTCATCCAGATTCGTATAAGACTCCTTAAAGTTTTTCCCCCCCTTTTTTTTTTTTTTTAAATAACTTCAAGATCGCAAAGATCATTTCTGACTCTTCAAGCCTTTTCCAGACTTGTTCATAATTCTTTCAGAGTTGCTCAAAACTCACTCAAGGTGGGGAACAGAATTTTTATCTAAAAAGGTAAGTGGTAGGTTTAAAAAGTAAACAAAAAGTAACTACAAAAGGGTACTTTTTGCAACGAATTGTTTGATAAATGTTCCTCAAAAGTGAATTTTTAAAACTCTGGATTGCGGCCAGGGTCACAATTATAACGGGAGAGGGGAGTAAAAACACTACTTTTTCAGTCATGTTCAAGACTTTTTGAGACTCGTTCAGACTCTCTACAACTATTCCCAGTTCGTTTACTACTCTTTAGCCTTTCAGCCTTATTCATGATTCTTCAAGTCAGACTAGAAAACTTCTTCAAGGTTCACTGAGACACTTGATGACCCGTCCGAGGCTCTTTCAGACCCATTCAGACTTTCAAAACTATTTCTCGAACTCTGCAGACTTTCTTCGAACTCTCTTAGATTAGTTTCTTCTTTCTACCAAGACTTTCCAAAGACTTCATGCAACTCTTCGAGACACTTCCAGACTCGTTTAAGCTAAAATTATTTGAAAAAATAGGAAAGACTTCAACGGAATGTATTGTCCACTATTGTGAAAGTGAGAGGGCTGTAGCCATTAAGCTCGTTCTGAATATCAGCTGAAGCACAGTAGTTCAGAAGCGAAGATTCGCTCGATCTTCCAAAGTATTGAGAGTCTGGTGCGATTACGGAAGACCGGGTTCAAATAGAATGGCTTCCTCATGATTAACAAAGATGTAGAAACAGTGTTCTAGGTGCTGCATAAGATTTGCCCAGATCCTTCAAGATCTTCCAGGCAGGCTTAAGATTTTCCATGTGTAGGGTGTGCCAATTCACTTTTTCTTCTTCTGTATTCCAGAGCGCTTTTTCGGCTGTTATGCCATCATCAGGGGAGTACGGCATAACAGCCGAAAGCGCTCTGGAACACAGAAGAAGAAAAAGGGAATAGGCACACCCTACACATGGAATATTACCAAGTTCACTCACTCTCAGAAACGGACACTATGCTTAAGATTTGCCAAGACCTTTCAGGACACATCTGAAGCTTTTTAAGAATCCTTCACATTTGTTGAGACTCTAGGATCAAAACGGACTTGCGAGTTTTCTTCATTTTTTGTTCCTATCTTTTTATTACGGAAATTTCCAGGCGTTCCTTTCCAGCACAGCGACCAGGGCAAAAATTCAACCTCCGTCCATTAGGCTATTCAACGGTCGGTTCCGAAAGTTTTCCTCAATGGAGAAGGGATGGGGCAAGGTATTCAGTGTACAGAAATATCGAGCCCCTTTCTTTAGGACAATTCAGGTAATGAGGTGGACATGAAGGAAGGGTGTACCCTATAACAGCACGAGTCCCGAGAAAAACAAGGTGTCTACTAGAACTGGAAAATGGAAAAAGCGACTTTTCCACGACTTGATTTTCAATTTTTTTAGGCCTTAGTATACGGAGGAGAGAGAGTGTCAGCTTCCCTTTGACCAACAAATATGCACCTTCTCAACCTAAATTCAGTGAAAATTAGAAAATTTACTCTCTTGTATTGTGAAACCTCTCTTCAAAAAACATATCATCCGCACGGGCTTAATTTGTGGAAAGAAAGATACAAATATGAATCTTCAACCGTTTTTTACAAGTCTGAATCTTGCTGTGCACTTTTTGATTCATTATTATAAATAATTGAGCAATAAAATGATCTGAATTTCTACTTATAACATATAGAAAAACCATGAATTCAATTGAAGAAAACATGACATCTATGTGACTGGGTGATATTTTACAAAAATCATTACGTTTCCTCGACTACCATAACCTCTTTTGAAAAAACATGACTTCCGTATGACTGTAATTGACTTTCCTAACCTGTAGACATTCTACAAGAAATCTTCAAGCTCTGCTCGGCACATACAGAACCTCTTCTAAAAAAGCTTCTTTCGAATTTCGAAGTCTACGCCTTCGTGGGAAAGTTGCGTCGGTTTTTGGCCTCAGATCGGCCAGTCACAAGGAGCCGAGTTCTGTAGTTAGACGGGGGAATTCTCTTCAAAGTTTCAAACTACATAGTTGTTTCTCAATCGTTCTAGCGCTATTTAGCTTCCACTAGATAAGCATTATTTTTCACGTAAAATTTTCATTCCGTAATTAGATGTGGCGAAAGACTGTTCAGTCTCGTATCACTGACCGGGAATTTTGCAGTTTAAATCAAGAATCTATAAACATTATCTCCATTTCCTCTGGTTTTGCCCACCGTCGTATCATTCCACAGGTTTATTTAGAGGTTTGACGGGAAATCCCTCGCCAGCTGGCAAGATCGGGTATACCGCCCGCCAAATGGGTTGCTCCTGCGTCTTCGCTTCCTTCTTACAACAAAGAGTACTTACTGATAAGTTCGGGCATCCTTGCAGCTGAGGTAGACGTGAAACATGTCTTTGACTTCGGCGCACTCGATCAGGCCGAGAGGTATGTTGAAGTCGCCTTTGCCATCGCGGCCGGTACGCTGGTAGTAGATGCGGTAGTTGGAGAGCGCGAGCACGCCCTCGGTGATGCGGCCGATATGCTCGACCGACTCCCCGCACAACGGGCTGAACGGCAGCGGTATGGAAGCCGAGTCCTGGGTCTCGTTCAGCACCTTCTTCGGGTACAGCTCGGAAGCGCGCACGTGCAGCATCGAATTCAAACTACCCGAGTCATCCGAATCGCTGACACTCATTTTCGGCTTGTCTTCTGCAACACGAGCGTGAAGAATACACAATTACTACTAGCATTCGAAGAACGGGCGCACGGGCGCCCGTACCAACCAAACCGATATCTCCGAAGTCATCATCGCCATCACGGTCGTATCGAGATGACGACTTCGTCGGGCCATCATTACCGCGGCGCACGATGACTTCTGACATCATCGAGAAACATTATTACATTATACATCATCTTCTTTATTATATTGTCTCCTGGTACAGTCTGCCTAGATTTAATCGCGGCCAATTTGACTGATAGGGTCATTATTTGCGTGATCGTACGTTTCACGCGCCTGTAGCACACACTCGCACACACCGACACGGCACGGATACGAGGTCACCGAGCGCCAAGTATCCGAAAGAGGACAACGTCTGGGATGACACCACATTTCGCGCAGCCGAATTTGGCAATGAACACCCGGGCACCAGCGAAGACACGTTGAAGCCTTCCAGATCTGATGCCGCTGACCCATCCTTCGCTCGTACTGATACCAGTGTGGTCGCTCTCAGTAACGGGTACGTGGGATCGCGGACGAGCACTCTGCACCAGTGAGGGTCAGTTTCTCTACGCCGTTTTTGACCTTCTGGAATATGCGGGGTCGACGTAACATCTCATCACCTAGGGAACAAGTTGATCATTGAAGGACCAGCTATGCTGTGCGTTCGAAGGGACTGCCCATACACGAGTATTACGTCATCAAAATTCAGCGTAATACAGACCCCCTCCTCCTTGAAATAAACTATAATTATTCGATTAGCCTCCCCCAGTGGCGCAGCCAAGGAAGAAGGGGGGAGGGCATGGCCACCCATGAGCTTGAATTTCGGCATCCCCTCCCCTCGGAAGAATCCTAACTACGCTGCCTTTTTTTGCTACAGTATTTAGGGCAACTCGATAAGAAAAAAGTATATTCAACAAATTTTGCTTGCCCCCTCTGCACAAATCCTGGCTATACAACTTGCCTCCCCCTCTCGGATCATTTGTACATGTTCCCTAAACTTTTATACGCTATATTGATTATGATAGACAGAGGCGTAGCGACTGGTTGAGAAGGGAGGGGCTCCTCAACCAAGTCGGCCAGCGGGGAAGATTGGAAAATGCAGTTTCAGTAGAGAAAATTCGACTAGAAAAGCGTAAACAAGATCCATTTTTGTCTGTTCTTACGACTCAAACAATCCGAAAAAAATTGAAAAATTATTTTGCTCGCTAAATTAAGCCCCTTCACTCGGGAAATTCCTGTGTCTTCCCCTTCCAGGAGATTTGCTCTGCTAGGGCTGCTAATGATAGAAAATTTACAAACAAAACTAAAAACAAAGGGAAAACACGAATTTTTGTTACAAAAGCTTTAGTTCGTCTCTAAGGAACTTCTTAACCAATCACTTAAGAAATGTACCAATGAAATATCGTTGCCATCTTTGTTAACTGGTTCTGAGGCTTTATTGCTTTCCACAGTAACCACCTCCTCCTTGTCCAGACATTCTAAGCCGACTGTCCATTCAGTATAATTTAAGATCTACGGTTGCCGAACCACATTTTAACCCAGATTGTGCAATTGAGAAAGTAAATTAATTACCTAAAGACCTGTTAAGATAAGCAGTAAAACGGGTATTTTAACTTTTTTCTGGATAAAGGAGTTAAGACCCTTCCAGAATTCTTCAAGGCTACTTCTAAAACTTTTTCAAATTTAAGATTATTACGGTTCCCCAGACCCCCCTCCGCTTCTCCACGTGATCTAGTGTAATAAAATGCCAGACCCTAACCCCTCTTAGTTGATTACGTTTACACAGACGGCATCTCACAGCGATTGTGTACATAGTTCGGTCGTTAATGACCAAAAAAAAAGGCTGAGCCCTGCACTTTGTGAACAAAAGCATTCCTCAGCACAATTATTCGGCTGACTCTCCGCTTCAGTTTCAGACGTGGAGAATCGCGAAAGTTTATACTGAGGGACACAGAGCTCAACACAGTTTCCAAATTTCTTCCCCCCCTCCCCGTTTATCTTCCTCGAGAGGGCTCTATCTCAATAACAGTTCAGAGCAAAAATATTCCTCGTGAAATTTCACGTAGCAGATATTGTATGTTACACCTATAGTAAAATCATACTGCCATAAGTGAGATTACATTGACTTCACTATCTAGCTTTATTTCACACTTACTGTTAAGTGTATTTTATTAATTAATAAAATTAGGTGAATAAAATGTCATACCATGGGTTTTCAAGCACGCCGAATTCAGTTTTGACGTTATTTTAATACACTGGTCTCACAGAGGGCGTTACAATCTCGAAAAATGCTAATCAGCAAAAGCTACCTTCATTCGTATCAAAATGGGGTTTCCTAGATCACTGTATTCGTTTTTCATATTATTAAGTGTAACCCCTTGCTGTGTGGTACCACAACCTCGAAAATAGTTAATTAGCAACAGGGGCGAAACTTGACATTCAGTTGGGGGGGAGGGGGGGGGGCCGAGAAGGAAAATTTGCCGACAAATATTTTTTGAAAAGTAAAAGTTCGTCTACAAAACTTTTTTTAAATTTGCCAATTTTTCAATCAAAATATTTTTCAATTAAAGAAAAAATAATTAAACACACATCCTTAGAAAATGAAAAATCCAAATGAACAATTTCAAAATTTGCAACCTACCATATTACGGGGGTGTTCAACACCTCCTCCCCTCTCATAGATTCGTCTCTGCAAATGCAGATTGGAACCTTATCCCCCAAGCTCTGAGCACACCCTAGTCTGGGAGGGTAGGCTGGAAGGATGTTAGGAATACTTGAGAGGAACACACAACTTTCTTTACACATTAATAAGGGGCGGATTTCTATGAAATTATATGTTTTTCTGTGTTGAAGTAGAATCGATATATTCCAGGTATTTATCCGTTTCGCGTCATTTCGAAGCGAATGAGCCCAACTTGTTTTTGCATATTTTGCATATTTTGCCAATAAAATCATATTTTTTCATAAAATGACCATTTTTAGCACATATTTTCACAAATTTCCTCATAATTTCGAGTTTTTTTTTCATTTTTACCGCATATTTGCAAAATTTTTCAATTTTCAACTTTTTTGACTTCTGGATTACGAAAATTTTTCAGTTTTGACTCCTGGATAGTGAAAATTTTTTAGTTTTTGATAGCTTCACTAGCGCTCTACACTTGCTTTCGCGGAACTACTTTAAACACGAAGCGCCTGGTTCTAAGTATTTTACTTAAATTTTGAGGTAAGTGCTGTAAACAGACGTAATTTTTCAAGACCTTTGCCACGATACCCATATTGATTTTGCATATTTTGTTCATATTTCGAGAAAAAAATATGCATATTTTTGATTTTTAGCGCATGAAATATGCGCATGTTTTGCGTTTTTTAGCGCATAAAAATCCGCCCCTTACACATTAAGGTGGTCGTTATTTATTCTTAATGATCTTTTTTTTCTGAATTTCCTCTGATTCGTCTCCTAAATTGGTTCCAATAGAATCAAAAAACCCTACAAAGTTTCAGATTGATCGGATTAGGGAAATTCGTGCTACAAGCTCCCTCCTATATTCGCCAGGACCAAAGCCCGTAAATTAAACAATAGAACATTTGCTATCGGATTCAGCCTGTGACATCGGAAAATAAGTCTTTTGCTTTCAACTTTTAGATTTTAATTAAATGTTCAACTTTCTCAAATTTCAAACTCGGAGGTTAAACAGAGAATCTATTAAAAGCAGAATAGTCATTGAAATTCGAAATTCAACGTTTGCTACAGACTCTTAGATTTTCGAAATGTTTTCCACATTCAGCTTTGTTTCAACCTTTCAGATAACTTTTGATACTCAGCTTAAAACCTTCGGCTTTTGACTGACTAGTCTCTGACAGGAGGAGTCCAGGGTACTCCATTTTCAGAAAAGAAATCTGACTTTAGGTTTGGGGAGGTAGAGAAGAAAAATTTGCCGACAAATATTTTTTTTTAACTAAAAATTTGACAAAATTTTTAAAAAATCAAAAATTTGCCAATTTTTTATCGAAATATTTTTTAATTGAAAAATAAATAAGCAAATATACATTCATAAAAAATGAAAAATTCAAATGAAAAGTTTCAAAATTTATCAACTGTCAAATTATTGGTGGGGGAGGGGTCCCCCCCCCATAGTTTTGCCCCAGATAATCAAGAAAAACAGTCAGCGGTATCGAAATAGAAGTTCCCTAGACAGCTGAATTTCTTTCGGTGTAATACCTAGCTCCGCGGTGCAACAGGGAGCCTCAACCTGGAAAAGAATTAATCAGCAATAGCCATCTTCAGTGGTATCAAATGGGGGCCCCCTGAATTCGTCTTTATTACTGTATCAAATATAACCATTACCCCTATACCATCACGGGAGCCGCAATCACAGAAATTGTTAATTCCCAAGAATTACCGTCAGTAGTATTAGAATTTATTTTTCATTGGTTGAATTTTTTCTGACACTGTTCTGATTGTACCTCTACCCATATGATACCACGGGGGTAGCAACCTGAAAAGTGTTCGTTGGCGAAAACCACCGTCAGTAATAACAACTTTTTCTGGTGGAGGGGTGGGGGGCTGAATTTATATTTTACATGCTGTTGTCAGAGTTATTCTTACCCCTGTAGGCTCAAAATTCCAGAAAGAAAAATTGGAAAATGACCTTATTAAACATTAAAAAATGACCAAAACTGCAGACCATTTGCAATCCCCTACCCCTGCTTAGTCCCCCTCCTGTTTAGGCTCCTCACTTCATAATGTATTTTCAACCCCTAACTAACTAGCTACAGTTGCACGGAACGATTTTGCTGCAATCTGCCAAAAATTGAATCTCAATTTTATTCACACTACACGACAGAAGCACAAAATAGAGGAAACAAATAATTTTCCTCACAATCAGCAGAATGTCTAGAATTTGAAGAAGAAACGGCCCATTTTAGGGGGGGGGGTGACCGAAGATGACTTAAAATGGAAAAAGTGACCCAGTGGTCACTCTGGCCACCCAAGTCCATAACCTGGAAACCTATCAATTCTACCGTACACTAATATTTTGTAGTTAAACTTATCAAAAGTGTCAACTGCCGTGACGTCGGAAAAGTGGTCCTTTGAATTGTCTTCACTTTTGTATTAATTTTCACCCATTCTCCGTTTGAAAGGCGACACATATTTCTGAAATTCTGTACCCCAATTTCCTATAATAAACTGCATAATAAAGAAGAGCTACCAAGACTGAGAACTACATTCATAATTCTCATCTCATTTCAGTTACCCTAAAAATTATATTAAAAACTAATTTGGCGGCCTAAAAACCCTTATTTCAATACCACCGAAGGTACATAGTTCCGATTCATCAACGGTAAATTAGCCAGGTTATGTTCCCGTGTGAGGCTACAGAGGTAGAAGTAACATTCAAAATAATAACAAAACACCACAGCGGTCCCAAAAACTTCGGTTGCGATGCCTGATAGTTTTTGATAATTCACTATTTTCGAGGTTAAGGCAGTGGCATCACAAGGGTAAGAGTCACACTCAAAGTATCAAAAATGAATCTGGCGCTTCAAGAAGTCTCATTTCAATACCACAGACAGCAGTTTTCACTCACCAATAGTTTTCAAAGTTATGGTCCCTCATGGTGCCACATGGTTAAGAGTTATGCTCAAAATACTATTCAAAATGAACTTTGCGGTTCACAAAGCCCCTTGTATCATGTAACGATTGCTATTTTATTGATTTATATTTCAAACTTACAAGATGACGGCCCCTATGGTACCTCTAGGGAGGAGATGACAGTCAAAATCAAAACTGAACTTCGCATACTTGAAAAAAACAATTTTATGCGAAATAAAGCTAAAAATGGGGTCAACGCAGCGTCTTTTGACGGGAATGTGGGGTAAATACGGGGATGAAGAACAGTGTTTCCAATATAGAATATCACGAAAAACATTTCTGCAATTAACTATTTTGAAGATAAGGCTCGTAGTCCTTGAAAAAAGTCAATTTCTGAGGGCTGTAACCCACCTCTCTGTCTTCATTATACATTCTCTAGATACTCCATGTCTGGAACTGAAGAAGTGAGTAACCTGAACATTTGTGCCAAAATAATCATTTCGTTCAAAAGGTGCAGGGTTCTGGCCACGAGCAACCGGACGAATATGGCACTCGGTAGTCGGCACATGAGGCCAGTGTAAAGTGGACAGCAACCGTTACAGACAGCATACGAAGATTTCACCTTCATTATGACCCATCTAATTAAATGTGCTCCTTCGAGTGTTCAGCCGGCGGTATGTTACATAGCCGCTAACCTTCCTCATCCCGCCCCTCCGTCCCACCCAGCAACACACGCTTTCGTAACATGCGGGCGATAATGAAGACGGCGTACGCGAACACCCGGGACCCGCGTCGCGGTTCCAGCGGGATTCTTCGGAAGACATGTTCCAGAACCAACCAACGGCGAATCAAGCTTGCTGGAATATTCAACACGCAAACCGGCGGCGATCGCTCTCGACTTATGTCCAGCCACCGCGAGCCAGCCCATCCTGCTCCGTCGAACAATGACCGAGAACTTTTCGAACAATCTACCGGAGGTACAGCCTCGATTTCCAGATTAACACAGGTAGACGCACACTTCATCGAGTCACCCTGTATCACCACGAGCTGAATGACTGAAAATGAGGAATCCGTGCGCGTACCGAAAAAGTAAACCGGCAAAACTAGCTATGTAGCTATGCTATATTTAATTACTCAAGCCTGATAATAGATTTAACTGATCATCGCTGAGAATCTCGACGGATTGTCGTAATTGAAGTCTAAAAATAAAAAAACCTTATTGATGCCTAAAACGAGATAAAAAACAATCAAGCGGCACAATACGTTCCCAGATTCGATTAAAACGTACCGGGGGCAAAATTAGTCAGCCGAAGGACGATATTAGTTGACACACTACTCCGCTCGAGACTCAATTCAAGTAAGTCGAAATGGCCTCGGTCATGGTAATAATGTCATGAATGTTAAGCTCAAGGTGTAATAAGCGCACACATATGGAACACACCAACTATTCCGGTACTTCACGAGCGGCGTTAAGGAGAGGCTTAAGGGACCAGGGGAGGCACTGGTTTCCACTGAGATTTTGAACGGTACATTTTTCACTGGAGAGTCAGAAAAGCCTCTACTTTTCACTAGATCAATTATTCTTCAACTAAGCTATCCTTGGGAGAAGTCCAGTCTGAGGGGGGGGGGTCCTAGGGGTGCCCCTGAGAACTTCAGAAACGGTCGTGGCAACTGAAGAATTCAGTGTTTCACACGTCACACTTCATCAACCTCAGAAATAGACCTCCTATCTTGCTACCAATTGTCATCCTTTTCAATGATTATAAAAAGCGTAACATGAAAAAAGATAGGTCAGTTCAATCAGGAAAGTTCCCAGTCTGTTAGTCCAATTCGTAAGACTAGGGCAAGCACATTTGTTGGGAGTTTTGGGCCACTGTTCTGGCTGCAAGAAGGAAAAGAAGACGTAGATGTAATAGCTGTTTTCCTAGCTTCCAAGGTCCAAATCCGTCACTGAACACACTGTACAGTTTTCTAGTGGCACACCAAGATTTCCGGATGCTTACAGTCATTTGATTATTTTTTCATAATTAAGTTTGTCCCATTGCCCGAGCCATTCTAGAGTGATTCAACTTCACTATCCTATGGAGCATTTACAAACATTTACAGGGTGACCACTTGAAATTTCAGAAAAAATTTGGAAAACTGACCTCATTAAATTTGAAAAATAACCAGAATTGGAGACCATTTGTAATGTTTCCTTCTTTTCTGCGATTCTCTCTTTACAAATGTGACTCACTGAGGTAGTTCTTGAAATTTCATCTGCTACCCACAATAATCTTAGAGTTATAAACAGAAGAAATGGCCTCTTCAAAAATGTTGAGTATGAAATTGGTAGGATCTTCTAACGTTTCTTAACCCCAGATTTTGCATGCAAATTGCGTAACTAGGACCATAAAGGCGACAGCTCATTTTCTTCAAGGATAAGCGGGTTATTCTTCGAAAATGCTGATATTTCAGTCCCCGGCAGTTATCTCTCAAGTTATTTATTACTGATATGGCCATTTTTTTTTTTTTCGTTGATAGATATGTTCTACTTTTTCAAGGTTTTAGAAGAAATTTGATCCACTTTTAATGGGTCGAAATTGGAATAAATATGCTCAAATGTCCGTCGGCATGGCCTGTCCCTCGAACGATTACAATTTTATTTTTCTCTCCTAAATTTTCACGCTGTATATTAGAACGAACTGACAACGTAGTGCTACTTTAAATGAATGAAGGAATCACAAGTTAACATTGAAATCGCATCTTCACAAGTGGAAGTCAGTATAGCCAGCTTTGAAAATTGTCCCTCGATTTTTTGTGTCTACAATTAAGAATTTGAAAAAAAAAAGTGTCTCTCGGCATGGTTATTTGTATGCAACGATAGACGTTTATCAACCAAAAATAATTACATCTAATAAATGGGTTAGAATGCCTTTATCAACTCTCCATATATTTTGTTTTGGAACTACTAACCGACGGCAGAACATTTTTTATTCGCTATTGTCTTTCGGCATGGACTTTTTAATGTGTCCTTCGGCATGGCATTCATCATTTTGATTGACATGCCAAAATACAGAATCCCCTCACTGTCGGCCCAATATTACCCACATTCTATACAGAACCCCTCTTAACAACTCCCATCAAAAAAAGTTCTAATATCCCCTACTTTCCTCCATGAAAAAACATACCTGAAATATCAACATTTTTTGAAGAATGACCCATGCATCATCTGGAGGTATCTAATGTTTTACAAGAGAAGCATTAATGACACGTAGCGTTTGATTCGAAAGTTTTTCAATGTGAACTTTTTCAAAAACATGACTACCTGTCTTGTCAAGTTGAGCAGTCTGATAAGCACGAATATGGAGAGAAAACCTGAACGCAAGGTAAAATCCGTAGAGTTCTTTCCCCTGCTTGAGAAAACCGATTTTCAAATTATAATTTTTGAATTTGATAATTCAAAAATTTGGCTAATCAGGCTTTTCTGGAGAGACCGGGCTCAAAAAACGTTCTTTCTTTCTTTCTTTCTCTTTCTCGTTCTCTCTCTCCCTCTCTCTCTCTCTCTCTCTCAAATTCATGGTGCGGTATCGCTGCTTCTAGAACCCACAGTTCCTCCAGACTGATAAATTGTAATTCATCAAGTAGTTTTCCTCGATTAATAACTACCAATTCTGGTCACCTTATCTAGTTATAATCTAAAGTACAAAATTCTAACATTAAGAATTCCTTGTTCATAAGCTCGCGGCTGTGAGAATAGGGCACATGTTTATGCAACATGTTTTAGCACCGGCACATTCAACCATGTGGATAAAATAAAACATTCATAACTTCTGCCAGACACACTTGCACACATTGTACAATCGAAATTGTGCATGCAAGTACTTCAAATCAGGTAGTAAATTAACAACAGCAATGCATACTCGTGCAGTACATTACAAACTGTTACATCGAAGGATATACACCAGGGAGTTAGCAGATCCAAAATATTGTCAGCTGACAAGGTTAGAGAAACGAAAGCTTGAACGTTTTCTAAAAGGTAAAATCTGAATCCAATATTATTATTAAAAAATTTTTATTTTTTTATTATTATTTTAATAATTTTAATAAATTTAATTCTAACTAATCCTAATTTATTTAATAATTATGATAATTTTAATATAATAAATTATTTTAAAACTCCAAATCATATTGAACCTGAATGATATTTTTTATTTTTTTATTCCATTCTTCGATCAATTGAAAATAAATTATCAGGATTAGTTTTAGTTCCCTTTTCCAAAAGCACAGACACATCTTGATACATCTCTGGTACTCTATATAGTTACATCGACAGGTAATTCATCCTCAAATCTGAAGGGGGTTTAAAGCTGATGAATCAGGGTGCCTACAGAAGTCCACAACTAAAAATGAAGGGCTAATAGGGGACTCGGGGGGGGGGAAATTCAATTTTGGATGTTGAGGGGGATGTTTCGCAGTTCGGTCGATTTTAAATTACATTCGTAAAGAAAATTCTTAGCACGTGCTAGAACAGATTTTTATGGAAACGGGCTGGGTAGAAAATGGAATTAAAATCTATGGTGAATATTTGTGTAATTTAAGATTTGCTACGACGTGGTAATAACTACCGACTGGATCGGAGAGATGTGCAGCTGGGCCAGGAATCAGCAATAATAAGTTAGAAGGCAGGATTGAAACTAAATTATAAGGAAACAAAAATACTATCAAAAGGTAAGAAATAGAAAATATTTATAGAGGGAAACGAAATAGAATGGGTAGAAGAAATTGAATATTTAGTACAATTAATATCATGTGAAAATAGAAGGGGGAAAGAAATACGTAAAAGAATTCAACGAGGGTGGAAAAGCTACTGGAGTTTAAAATCAATTTACAAAAGCAAAAAGTAAACTTGAAAATGAAAACTAAGACGTGGGACAGCTACACCCAACCAGTATTGACGTATGGCGCCCACTGATGTCTCTATGTCCAGGTAACACAAACGTGCCAATACCATTCTCGACTTCCAGGTAGGCAGCTTATCCGGCCCGATCTGCTTAAATTTCAAAATTTTAGAAACACGTGAGCGGAGTGAAGAGAGTCCAATGCTGGGCGACAAAAATCAGTACTTAAATGTAACTCGAATAAAAATACCCCTTTTCTCCATTTCCTTTCTATTTGGAATCAACAATTACACGTAAAACTGAAGTCCCTAATTATCGAACTTCAATTTTAACAAAAAGTTACTTATCGGGACAAAATTTTTTCAACACTTCCGGTCAACCGTGGGACCCCAGCCGGTAATATTGCAAGCCAATGAAAATACCATAAAACGGTCGATAACAAAACTACGCACTCCGCATTCCATCCACCACACGTGATACTCGATTATGCCTTACAACGACTGTTTTTTAAATACCACCAAACAAGAATGTCAACACTCCTCGATTACGTGTTTCCAGAAACATTTTCCTTCTCTCACTCATCCATCCTCGAGTCGAGAAACACCAAATTCCTCACGCATTTCGCTCAAACTTTCTCGTCAAAATAATTCCAGTACCTCCTCGGTCGAGACTGCGATTTCCATTATTCCTTCCAATCCACGAGGTACCAGGGTTTTTTCAGTACTACCAATTTTCACCAAAGCTTACCTCAATCGACAATACAAATTTGGATTACCAGTTCGAAATTACCAGAAGTTACATGACTTCTGAAATTCTCAATATAAGGGATCTTTTTTAGGGGCCAGGTACTCGAAGGTATGACTCGTCCATAGGCGCAGACTTGGCACTTTTTGGGGGGCTTTGCCCACCCCAAATGAAATCTTTGGAGGGGAATATTTTCAACTCAAAGATGGAAAAGTACAATAAATTTTACCGTCAATGTTTAAATCTAACAAAAAAGAATAAAAACGAGAAAACGAAAAAGAATAATATCGATAATATCGAAATATCAGACGCGTCTCAATAAAATAATCAAAGAAAAAACCACGCTCCGACTGATTCTGCCCCCCCCCCAATATTTTCCAGAAATCGGCGCTTATGGACTCGTCATACATCAATTGATTCTACGGGGTCCCCTGATCACAAATATGTGAGGCGCTTGATAAAAGGGTAGCACATGTCCTTCTATTTTTTGGATTTGAACGGAAACCGCTTCTAGACGGACCTGGCAACAGAGTACAGCAGAAAGCAGTCGTCTACGACGTGATATTTCCAGAGATGATACGCTTAGCCATTAGCCTTAGCTTTAAGCCATTAGCCGAGCAATTTTGGTCAAGTTCAGCTAGCTGTTAGCTAAGCTATTGAAGAAGGATTTAAACATCTAGTTTTTGCTGATTTGCTAATGAAAAGCTAATCGGGTTCTGGCGGCTGAATTTTGAACATCGGAACTTCTAAACCTGATCCGTTTCGGTGTTCTTTCAAGGAATTAGCCTTTAGCTTTTAGCCATTTGAATATTAGTCCTCAGCATTATTCGCTAGTCATTCAGTGGCTTCAACAGTTAGCTTAATCCCTTAACCTTATCACCGAAGGTCATTAGTTTTTGGCTTAAGTTTTAGACTTTCCGAATAGGTTATCACCTTTGGATACTTCAAATTTACAAACGAATTACGATCTACTGATCTACAGGTGGTGTTCGAGAAAAGGTACTTTTTTACTTCACAACTTTCATACACATTTTCCTCAAAATTAAGATTTCACATCTTCAAACTTGAGCTGCTTTTATTAGAGATTCAATAATTTTTTTCAATGAAATGCATGTACATTTCTGATTCATCAGATTCCACCAAAAACTGAAAAACACGTTCTCCGACAAATGGTACCTTTTCATAGAGCGCCTCATACACACCTAATTTTGTACTCTTGAGTGCACACCATTCGTGAGGCAGCGCAATAAAATTGAATAAAACTAATCAGACTCGATAATAATTCAGTTATTAGCATATTATCATTCGCGTACGGTGCTTTAGAGTGCGAAATCGAGTTAATAATGACCAGGAGATCAAGGTGAATCGACTGCTGCGAAAGTCAATACTTAAGATACATTAATTTTCCCAGTTCTATGCTGACGGACCCAACTAAAAGGTCATGAAACTCACAAAAACATCAAAATTTTGGACTGCGAATTCGCACACTTCTTCCTCACTTTACAAGGCAATAAGTACAAAATCCATTATGTTTAAAGTTTCAAAAGTCGCGTCAATTCTTACAATTTCGCTACACGTTAGTGATTAGTTCATTAATGTACGGCCATTATCACTCACTGGCTCGTAAATGAATACAAGTCCGACTAAAAGTAAGGAATTACTGCGGAAGTTCGTTCGCAGTTTATACCACAAACCGAAATGAAAACCAGCGAACAAAACACGAAAGTACTCATTTTCTCTGATTCGACGAAAATAGCGGAATTCTTGAAATAACAAATGCATTCATTAACTTTTTGCCATTATGCTCACTACTACATCAATACAACTTGTTTCATATATTCGTTCTCATTCTGAACATGTCACGTGTCACCAGGAATACAGCATTGAACTCGTCTGGTCGCCACTATGCTTCGCAACCTCGTCCATTTTCCAAAAAAATACTTTTCCGACGTCATTTTTCGTACAAACGACTACGAAATTATAATATGTACACCATTTAGTCCAAGGCCGAGAATCAATAAGAACGATTCGCCGTTAAATTTCCGCATTACGAAGAGAGAACAATCCCAGCCAAAGTCAGAAAGAAAGAAAGAAAAAAAAAACGTGAGTCTAATTCGTAATCGCCAACTTCTTCGAATCGAAGCGACAAAACGAAGTCATCGTCTTTGGAATTTTAATTCTTTTCCTATATTGAAAAGAGCCAAGCTGAATGTCCGTAAGAGAGAGTATTCAATCACTCGCGGAATGAATAGAGACTAACCAATTCTATGGCTGCCAGGTTGCCACTTCTTCTATAATATCAATTGCCCAACTGCTTGACTGAATGCAACTCATGTAGGGAATGAAAAATTATATGTAGAGTGAAAAGTGATTCTTGGAAAACACGATGAACAAATTCCCAATTCGGAAATCCTCGAACGATCTCGGCGACAAAAATCGTCAATATGGAACAGGGAAGACAGAAGGAAGATCAGCGATCTCACTATCCGTCGCCGGCCACTCTAGACTACAGAGTTGTGATCTTGCGAGAATATCGACAGTTGAGAATTGTCAATCAAAATTATTATGAAAACCGGAAGAATTCAAAAGCTTTAAAATTTTTCAGAATAATTTAGGTGATTTTTCAAAAAATTTAAAAAACTAACCAAAAATTTTGAAGATTTTTCGAAAATTTAAATTTTGGATATAATCTCAAGGACTTTGGAGAAATAGGTTAAAAAGAAATTAGTTCTTCAATGAAAATTTTTGGAAGGAAGTAATTTTCAGGAGAATAAGAACTTCAAGAAGCCTCCTAGTAATTTAGTGGCAAGAAAAATCTTCAAAACACAAAAAATGCAATGAAAAATTTAAGAGATATTCCAGAAATTCAGGAGAAAATGTTGGATATCATTTCAATATTTCAAGAAAAATATACTCAGTTCAGAAGAGTTTCAGAAGCCAGCATTAGAATTCAGACATCTTCAAATTTTATTGTCACAAAAAAATTCTTAAAGAACTCGAAAAATTTGAACACTAAGAAAAGTTTGTTGAAAAAAATCAGGAAAATTTCTAGAAATCTAAGAGAAAGTTTCAGATGTTATTTAGAAAACTGAGGAGAACTAAGTTGAAAATTGTAAAAATTCAGAAGAAACTAGTTTTTCAAATGTTACGAAAATTTTGTAGTTTAAGAGCCTTCGAGGAGCTTGCAGAAAACTTCAGGAGGCTTCCTAAAATTTCAGCGCTAACCAATATCTTCAAGTAAATTTAAGGAATTCAAAAATTACCTAAAATTTAGATTTTACAGAAATTCAAAGAAAAATTTGGAATTTTTTCAAATTTAGGAAAAAACGCCTAAAAATCGTGAACCATCATGAAAAACTCAATTTTTTACATGTATTTTATAAAAATTTGGTTTTCCAGTAGACGGAAATCTCCGAGAGATTGAACAGAAAATCGAAAGACTTAAAAATTTCACTGGATTGCTACTTTTCTTTAAGAATAATTTCCTATGACTTTCTCTTGAATGGAGAAGAAGTTATGAATTTTGGCAAGACTTTTTTCTCACGATCGTGATCATAACGCCAGCAAGAAAAAAGGTAACGAAGGTTCCTAAATGGGGAAACTTTTCTTTTCAGCGTGATTACTCACTGATAATAAATTGTGATAGAATACAAGTCATAAACCCAGTTTGTCATTCAGAAAATCAAAATTCCATGATTTGGATGGAAATTTCATGACTTTTCCTTGATCATTCAAATTCCACGACTTTTACTGGTTTTCCAGAAAGTGGCAATATTGTTTCAGTATCAACCAAAATTATCAGGAGAGTTCAGAGAACTTCAAAACACGAAAATAATGCAAGAAATCGTATACTTTCCAGCAGGGGTGGATTAATGTTTTTTACAGTAGGGGGCCAGAGCTAGTGGGGTCCTTATCTTCATACGAATATAAATGTTTCCGTCATTATTCTCGAATAGTGTATAGCGGGCTTAGATTTTTCTACCCATTACAACTTGGTGGAGGCCCGGGGCCAATGGCCTCCCCCCCCCCAATATGGTCCTGATTTTCAGAAATCACAAGGAAAAAAACATTATTTTAGGAGTTCAAGGAAAAAAAAAATTATGAATAAAAGAGAACCTATTTATGTATCCAGGGTGTCTACCGGGTCCAAATTTTTCAATTCCTTGACCTTTCCATAACCGTTTTACACACATACAAATATAATCGACTACAATAAATAGAAACACTAAAAAATACTATGAAAAAGGATATTATTTAATTATCTGAAAATATTTACATTACTTTAAATTTCTTGTAATTAAAAAAAAAATCATGATAGTAATTTTGAGGAAATTTAAATGAAAAATTTATGACTTTTCATGACCCCTATCCAAAATACTTGACTTTTCCTTTACTTCTTTGACTTCCTTCGACCACTCTCCAAAATACTTGACTTTTCCTTGACTTCCTTGATCGGTAGACACCCTGTTATCTGAAAAAATTCATAACAATCTAGGAGTTTGAGAAATGTGTAGGATATTACAATTTCAGAAAGCCTCCGGAAATATTGGCGTCAACCATCATTTTCACAAGAATTTAAAAATGTCAAATTTGCTGATAAACTCAGGAGAATTTTCCAGAAATTTCAGAGGAAATTATGGATATTTTTTCGATTTTCAGGCAAACGTAGGTTACTGTTTTCAAAATAAGTCAAGGTTCGCCATTATGAACTCTCGGAGCTATCGTTTGACCCATTGCACAAAAAAAAATCTTGATTCTGATTCACGATTTTGTATTTTTTACCCAGAAAATGAAAAATTCCTCTGTTCGCAATCTTTAGAAATCAAATTCAATTTTTTCGGCGAGCTTCTCTCCGAACATTGTCAACTCACGTTTATCAAACTGCCCTAAAATTACGTAGTCCAATGTGAAACCCACACAATAAGTTACTCTACTCGTCAGTGCCGTAGCTATGGGAGAGGGGAGCACATCTGCGAGCCCCTAGGATTTATCGTTAGATTTAAGGATATTTGGGCTCTATGAGAAATTTCAAAGATTTTTTCAAAGATTTTCTAGATGTTAAGGATTTTTTTAGAATTTTTGAGGTTTTAAAATATGAGAATTTTGATAGAATTTTACATGTTAATAGAGTGCAAATAATGTAAGCGAGAATAACAGAAATATAAAGCCGACAGATCAATCAGGAATTACGAATGAGCGCTATGGGCTAGGTCTGACCAAGCTAAGCTCTGCGTCCGACTTTTTCTGGCAGTACGTATAGAGCAGGCATAGGTAGGGTGGCCAGTTTTTCCCAAGAAAAAATTCCCTGACTTTTCCAGTTCATTTTCCAATTGTTTCTTAACAAACAAATTTTAAAAAAAAAGTTGAGTTGAATCTGACAGAGAAAACTGTACAATACTTTCACATCATAAAATTTTCTTTAAAATTTCCTCACTTCCAGATTTTTTTTTCTAATTTCTTGACTTCTCTAGGTGCGCTAGCTCATATTCCCTGACGTTTCTCGGTTTTCCAGAAACTGATCACCCTGATAGGAACTATAAACATAGATACAAAATTCGTACTTATAGTCCGACCTAAAATTTGAGTAGCCCTACCAAACTGACACGGGACGTTACGCGCCTGAGTACCTATGTTGCATCCTGTAACTTCGGTGAAAAATTAAAAAAACTGAAACTGGAAAAGAAATGCTGAAGAAGGAGATTTCAGGGATCCAGTATGTAAACTTTTTTCCAAAGTATTTTTTTAAAGATCTTTTATTTACTACCCGAAGGGTTTCTCGATTTTTAGACATTTTTTATGGTTTACTTTCACTCTCAGGATTTTTCACGCTTCGAGGTTACTAGACCTGGAGGTGAGGTTCACTTTCCAAAACTCCAACTTACACTAAGTTAAACGGTATTTTTTACACTGATGTATTAGCTACGCTGTGTTTGTGATGACCCCCCCCCCCCCAACAAAGACCTAGCTACGACTCTGCTACTCGTTTTTCTCTCATTCACTCGTTTCTTCGTACAATTGCTACTTCGAGGTTGTCAACATCAACACCACATTTAGTACAACGTGAAATTTTTATAACAGTTTTCCCTATAAGTGAATTTTAGGAATAGTTGGATTTTTCATGGACTGCTTCTACTCGTTGAACGGCAAACTACTGCGTAAAATCAATATGCTACTTAAAATTGATAACAATTTTGCTGTCTACGACTCTGGAAAATTTAACTCAGCTCTTTGAACTTGCGTTTTTCGTCGAATTGCCAGCCACAGCCCAACCATAAGCGCGAACAGCCGACCTGGAATAAGGGTTCAGTATCAAAATAATACAAAGAATTCTTTCACTCGTGTAATTTTTCAATCTTCTGAGAAGACTTTCAGTGGATTGGGGGCACCTCTCGAAGTCCTCTCTACCTGCACCCACTAGCATGCATTTTCTGGGAACAACTGCCTCTTCTTCCTCATTCACTACATTGCACTGCCACTCAGCAGCTTCCTTTTCCATCAGTCAGTCCTCTGTCATCATATACTTCCTTCCAAGTCAAAATTTTAACCTGCTAGCGCAAAATTTTGCCCGACATACGGCATCAACGAATGATTTGGTCGACTCCTCGGCTCCTCTTTCTTCACCGATCGACAAATCGCAAAAATACGCGTAAACAACGCTGGTCGCGGGCCTCTAACGAATGCTAATTAAAGACATACGACACGTAAACATTCTAATAACTACGATGAAAAACGAGCAATTACTCGCGGGGTTCTGCCATAATACCTAATGCTACATAAAAACATTATATAGCGTATCTGTATTTGAAAACACAGCACGACACGAAAAACCTGCGAAGTGGAACTCCATTCTCTGTACGTGGGCGACCGAGCTACCATTCTTCGAGGATCGATTTTCGTGTAAACTTTCGCCGACATCGACGTTGTCAGGATCGTCATCATCCAGAAACAGAAAAAGCATTTGCGACATATTTCGATCACACTTGGAACCCTCGAACATCACCGACATCGTTTCTCACCGGAAAAGGCCAACGTACTGAGAATACACGTTTTGTTTGGCGAACTGGTTATAAAGTGACCATAATAAATTTATCATATTTTTATCTATTTTTTGCTACACAATAGGCCAATTCAGAGTACCAACATGCATACGCAAGGGTGGACTTCGTACATTTTCGAGATCGATATTACAGGCGCGTGAAAAACGTGCACAGATAGCCATACAAATGCGTCTAATACTCGATTTTACAAATAAGAAGAAAAGAGGGAGACAGAAGCACACGGCCAGCTGTGTGATAATCAGTGATAGTAACGAGCAAAAGCTCATTTCAAATGCCCAAGCACTTCGAGTATTTATCTAACAAATGCTGAAACTTTAAATAGTAAATTTCGAGAATTTCTTCAAAAGTACCGAGCATTTCAATCATTTTTAAGCATTTTATCAAAAGTTTATTTTTCGTTCTATAAAGACAAAGAAAAGATACCCATGTGAGTCAGAAATAAAAATTAAGAAAATCGGAAATGGCGCCAGTTTTCTAGCATTTCAGGGTGTCTATCAAATTTGAAAATTAAAAAAAAAATTGGACTTTTATTGGACTTTTATTAGACTCTTTTCGGGACTTTTTATGTTTTACCACTACCACGAAAAGACGGGATCACGCAGAGTATGCTTGAGTATTTTACAGATACAGAAAAGAAGTCTAAAAAAGTTAGGTAGGGATTTCTCGAAGCTGAGTTTTCGACAACACTATATATTATTATTCCTCGTTTGTCAATTTTTATTGAACCTATATTAAAATTATTGTGGACTGATTGGACCATTTTTAAATATTGGACATTTATTGTACGGCTGAAATATCTATTAATGTCGGGTAATGCACACTACAATAACTTTAGTCTCTGTCAACTGGGACAAGCGCGTCCCAGATTGCCTCCTCTCCTCACCCCTTGAATGATGAGATGGTGGTTACATTGCTCGAGCAAGTAAGAAAACCTTAAGTACTTGAAAGTGTCAGTTTTTGCTAAAGACACTATAATAAACATCAGGTATGCTCAACCTGAAGATGGACACATGCAGAAGTGTTTGCGATTGTTAAAAGCTTGCCTTTGGAAGCGGTACGACTGTTGATCTGACCCTAGTGATAAAAAATTTGCAAAAGAGCCTAAAATTGAAACTTTAACTAGGTAACCATGAGCCATAAGTAATTCCAAATTCAATGATTGAAGAAAAAACCAAACTTTGCGATCTAGGGTTAACAACAAACTACATATTTTTATTGAGTCTTGAGCATTATAAGATTCCGTTGAAGACTTGGTATGGTGGACCTGAGATGATGTATTTCAACAGTAGGAAACAACGATTTGCCTATAGGAAATGACCCTAAATTCTGAGAACACGTGACTGTTCCTTAACTGCACAATTTTATAACTTATGCGCAAATTGTTGACTATTGTTGATATGCATAATTCAAGGTCTACTCTATACTAGGTACCCAACAAACTGTCATGTGTGTAGCCAGGTGGAGGAGGGGGCGAACTGGGGCGCTTGCCCCAGTAGACAGAGACTGAAGTTATATTGTAGTGTGCATTACCCGACATTAATAGATATTTCAGCCGTAAAATAGTAAAAAAAAAACCACAATGTTTTTCGAAAATTTCAAGCATTTTTGCGATTATTTCGATGAATATGTTTTCTAAAGAAAAGTTGTGTGGGACCTTTTTATAGAAAATCTAACAAGGAATATTTTATGTTATTTGCATTTTGGTTCTAAAGTGAATATTTTTCTAGATAACTGCAATTTAGCTAGTAAAGATCGGTTATAAAAGAAAAAATAATGAAAACCACGTTCCTCCAAACTTTTTACACATTTTGCGATTATCTCGGTAAATATGCGTTCTAGCGAAAAGTTGTATAGAATCATTTTCATAGAAAATTCAACAAGGAACATTTTATGTTATATGCATTTTGGTCTTGAAATTAATATGTTCGGAGATATTCGCGGTTTTTTGTAAAATCTCAGTATTATACATAACTTTAAGGTCAAAGCGCCACGGGTTAATGACCTCAGATTGAGCTCAAATGTTTCATGGCGAGTTTCTAGGTCCGTTGGAAAAAATTTCAGCGGGCACCGAATCGATTGGCGAATACTTGTAAAATGAGGGACACCCTAGCGACCACTCAACCTTTTCCTTAAAAAATTGAAAAAGTGGCCAAAATTCACAAAATGTGACCTAAAAATGACCAAAAATTTCGCAAGATTTAGCCTCTTGTGTACCAATTTTTGTGGGGCTGCGTACACTGTCGAAACAAAATTCCAGACGCTCGTAACTACATTGTTGCAAACCGCAACACCACAGCTCCCATCCAAGTGACGAGTAATTAATGTCCCAGAAAAGATAGGGGGTAAAGTTGCTCTTAAGCGCAAGGCGCTTGCAGAACATGGCATCGCACCAGACTACTGCGACAGGGACGTGCCGATAGGAGGGGGGGGAGCAACTTACCCTTTGTAGGAATTTTTCACTTAGCAGTTGGGAAAATTAGTTTAAAAAATCCAAGTCAAAGTTGTTTTTTTTTTTGCTTGCTTTGACACATTTGGGAATTGAGTTAAGAAGTCGGTAAAATCCAGCAAGTCAAAAGTTTTTTTTTTGCTTGCTTTGACACATTTGGGAATTGAGTTAAGAAGTCGGGAAAATCCAGCAAGTCAAAAGGTTTTTTTTTTTTTTTTCTGCTTTGATATTTGGGAATTTTGAGTTGCGTTAGCATCAGATGGAAAAATCCAATAAGTCAATCAAAAGTTTTTTTTTTTGGTTGAGTTGAGAAATTGGAAACGTCCAACAAGTCAAAAAAAGTGTTTTTTTTGCTTTGATACCTGAGAATTTTGAGTTGAGTCAGTTGGGACTTTCATAACCCCCCCTCTCCCCGGAAAAACTCTTTGGTACGTCCCCGTACGGCAGCCATAGAACGGGGGAAAGACGAACCTGAAGCAAAAAGCCGAAGATGAAAAAGCTCACATCGTTCACCCTCGTGAAAAGTGTTCACAGTGAAGCGTTCGTTGCTTATAGTCAGACTCAAGCCGAAAACCCAAAAAATATACTTTTCTTTGCGGTTTGTAATTCATTTTTCGGTAGTTTTTGAGATCACGTTTTAGACAAATTTATTTATACTGGTAGCGTCCATCTAATTAACATGAATGGAACTGCGGATTTTGCTCCATGTTTTGTTCTCCTTTGGAGAACTTGGTCATGTTAATTGATCATTTGTTATTATTTTATTTATTTTTTTATTTTGCAGCCCATTTGTACATCTTAATATAGTTTAACCTTAAAATAAAATTACTAGTTTAATGCGCCCATTGACGGGCATAGACCTCCCCCACTCTTTTCCAGCGACCCCTTTTCCCTGACGTCTCTTCCCCAGGCGACCCCGGCATGTTGCCTGATTTCATCAGCCCATCGGGTAGTAGGTCACATGTTCACACACATTTCAATTGATCAAGAGTGTTTCAAATTAATCTCCCTGATGCGAGTCTCAAACAGTGCGAAGAAACTGCAGATGTCGATCAAGTATGGAAAACAATTTCTACTGAATTATCGTGCACCGGTAAGTAGAATACTTAATTTTTTACAATAAATTCATTAAACAATTTCAAATCAAAAGCATAGTTTTTCTTTACCACGTTTGAAATTGCGAAAAATAAATGGAAGCAATTACGTGACACATTTCACAGTAACCGTAAGAACTATCGGGAAACAAGAAGCTAGCTGCTAGAAAAAGGTCGGCTCTAGATTGGAAAATTAGAGACTAGTTTATCTGTTGAAGAAAAAGGACCTATCAGTAGTCATGTTTAAGGTCTCTTTATATGGCCGTGCGTCGTTGGAAATGGTATCAAAGAGCTGAACGATGAAACGTAAGGATGACACTACAGCCACACTTAACAACACACCACATGAGACATGAGATCAAGACTAAGGAGCATTACCGAAGACCAAAATAACAGGAGGCTCGTTGTCGACCCCGATAAAATCGAAATTGTTGCTTATAATTTATAATTAGTTTTATTATTTTCAACTAATTGTTTCCCCGAAATTCGTACCCGGTTCTAATAATACCCAATAGCGTTTGCGGGTAAGAACGAACGACTTAACTGATTCTTTCGTGAACTATGACGAGATTGGATCGAGACGCGGTGCAAATACAGTGACTCAACTCACACTGTGAAAAAGAAATGAAATTTCGATTGCAATAGGCTCGGCCACTAGTAACCGACCCTAAAAAACAACGATCTGGCGCAGGAGCAGACTGTATGGACATCTACAAACCAACGTGGAAATTTTACGACTCAATGGAGTTCCTGGATCCATTTATGGCAACAAGAATGTTTAATTCTTCTTTAAGAAAGAACAGTCCTCCTAATATTGGTAAAGTATCAGAATGTAGGTAGAAATGGAAATCGGAACTTTTTTTTTCTCTTCTTTAAACCTTTACAGTATAGACAGTATATATTCATGTTTATACTACTAGACGCTATGGTTAAAATTAACTGAAATTTGAAATTAATTGTTGGGTGAAAGCATTAGGAAGGTATTCACAGATATACATATAGAGTGCTGAAGTAGAATTAAACGATAAAAAAATTTTCCGTGAGTTAATTCTTTGTTTTTTTTTCCAAACTTCTTAAAAATATTGCTGAATTTCCTGACTATTCACAAACTTCCTGACCTACTTTTCAAATTCCTGACTTTTTCCAAACTTTCCAAATTTTCCAACCCTGTAGACACCTTGCAGGTGCATCATGTTGTACATTTACTCCTGCAAATTTTACAAGTTCAACGAATGTTAATGTACCTCATCATATCACTCCCCACAGTTGCTGTATCACCGCGCATACGTCCACTACCAAAAGCTCTGGAACTTCAACAATCGTTAATGTACCTCGTCGTATCATTTTCACAGGTGCTTTATTACCGCATACATGTAGCTCTGGAATTTCAAAAATCACCGTACCTTATTGGGTCTCCTGATAAATTTGCTTTTCAGCATATAGCTGGTTTTTATCAGGCCACCGAAAACATAACAAATTTTTGGCCTTCAACTATAAATCATTCCGTGAAAAATTTCAAAACCGAACTGTAAAAAGATGAGTTCCATCGAAACTACAAACAGACGAATAAATGCTCGAGCATTTTACCGTCACTAGTGATAATTCGATTCATGTCGATCGGGGGTCGAACAGGTGGCACGCAGACGAACAGATGAAAAGGCTGGGTAGTGTTACATCGCAGACGCCGCATGTCTGGTTCGGTGCGATTCCGACCTCTTGAAAATCAGAAAGTAAACTTTTATTCTTTTCACCTGTCTCAGTCAGCACGAACCAAGTCCTAAATATTTTACTATAAAAATATGGTCGGATTACAGGTCTACAGTGCAACTGTAGGCAGACGGTTAAACGGGAGGGCGGATCTACCGTTACTTGAAAAGACGAGACATACAGGCAGTTTTAAAGGCTGGAGTACCTGGGTAAATAACACCCTTAGCATTTTATTACTTAGTAATTGACCATCTTCGTGCAATTCTTCGACTCAAATCCGTAATTCAAACGTACCTCAAATTATCATTGCACACAGGGTTGAATAGGTAACCGTCACCTCCAGCTCTTTAATTTTGAAAACACGAAGTCAGATTGATGTCATAATGGTCAAGGGTTCGTATATTTTCCGGAGAAAAGATCCCCCACTACACCAGAGGCGTCAGAAGGCAATAATGTGAGGGAAGACAATTTAATAAGCTTTACGTTGCTTTTTGCTTTGAATTTTGAAATTCGAAAACATTAAAAATAACAGATCAAATTTACTATCGAATGTAGACTCTATATTGATGATTGATACAAAGGGCATTCAGAAACTACTGTCAGTAAGCCTCAAAAACCGTCTTAAAAAATTTGATTGGAAAAAATTACATTATAATCTTTCGAAGTAATTTCCTTGGGCTTCTATGCAAGTCCCAGCGTTCCTGCCATCGCTTGTATACGTTCTAGAAAAATTAATCTCCAAGCTGTTTCAAAATTGCCTCCGAACTTTTTACAACAGTCATATCGGTTGTGAAACGGCGTCCGCGTAAATTCTTTCTTCAGTTCCGGGAGTAGAGCAAAGTCGCATGGAGCGAGATCAGGACTATATGGAGGGTGGGGCAAGACCTGGATGCCGTTGAAAAACCTGCGTGAGCACATTCAACGGAAACAAAGACATCCTCAACTGCTGAGTCTTGCATCATGACAAAGCGCGACCACATATGGCTGGCGCTACCACTGCGTTCCTCGAGAAATACAGCATCCAGGTCTTGCCCCACCCTCCCTATAGTCCTGATCTCGCTCCATGCGACTTCGCTCTACTCCCAGAACTGAAAGAAAATTTACGCAGACACCGTTTTACGACCAATATGGCTGTTGTAAAAATTTCGGAGGCGATTTTGAAATAGCTTGGAGATGAATTTTTCCAGAACGTATAAAAAGCGATGGCAGAAACGCTAGGACCGCTGCATAGAAGCCCAAGGACATCATTTTGAAAGATTGTAATGTGATTTTTTCCAATCAAATTTTTTAAGACGGTTTTTGAGGCTTACTGACAGTAGTTTCTGAATGCTCTTCAAGTTCACACAGAATTCGAAAGTCGAAACAATATCAAAATATTTAGATGTTATGATTTATCATTATGGCACTTATTCAAATTAACGTGATACTATGAGGTTAGAGATATTGCAGTAGGGAGGAATATAACATACCGATGACAAATTCTTCAACAATAATGAACTGTCTACTAACAGGTACATTTGTTGATGGCCAATCAAAAATCGAAAGTTGTTACCAGAAGGCTGAGACGTTTGAAAAAATTAAGCTCAAGTCACAGCGAAAAATGGATCCTTTTCTCCGGCAAGATACTAAAAGAATCGATCATGACTTTTCTACTTTCATCTTGAAAAAATGCTCCCCTTTTAATTTTACAGGCTTTTATACGAAAACATGGAGGACTGGGACACATTTAGGGAGCTTGGAAGATCGGTAGACATCCTGCTTTCGTATTTTATCCTCGACTTCAAAAGATTCTGAAACAGTTGATAGTTACCAACAGACTAGCAGAAGCAAACCGTTGCTAATCATTATTACACGATGAGTGAGTGAAGAGGAAGAGGCAGCGCGTCCGGCTGCGGGGGACCTGAAATTTCCAGGCGAGCGCTCTGGGAGCGCGGACCTCGGTCAGTAGGGAACCCCGTGGTGGCCCTGGCAGGATGCGCGCACCGTTCCGGCCAGGAGAAATGGGGGCTCGGGCCTGGCCCCAAAGCGTTCCCCTCGGTACTGATGCGATGCCCGAAAGGGTAGTTTCCGGTGCCAGGGGTGCGGTGTCTCAGGGGCCACTTTGGCATGCGTGCATCGCCATACGTCCCACAACACAACACCAATCATTATTGATAGTGCTAATAACTACGATTTTGGATTTTCGATTTCAAACTCTTCCAGGGTGCCCAGTTTTTTTCTAAAATGAAATTTCCTGACTTTTCCCTGGCTTTCCCACACACATTTTAGAGCGGTCCAAGTGGAATTTTCAAAAAATACTAGCTTTTCCGTTGGTTTTTATAGTAGGACAATAGATGAAAGTACACTTTTGGAAGCTCTCTTATATGCATCATGTCTTTTCCAGAAGAACTTTCCCAGGATTTCAAAATTCCCTGATTTTTCCAGACTTCCCTGACTTTTTCAGAACTAGGCATCATGTCTTCATATCTTGTAGCCAGCTCCAGAAATTCGAATTTCTCTTCAAAATGGGCACAACTGACTTAGCCCAGTTAACTGATCGAAGTATCGATTTTTTTCGAAACTACAAGAACGCATGCAGACGAGGGTCGCGGTCGCCTCCGATGGATGTTCTGGATAAACTGAAATAGACCGGCAGCAACTGGCTATTTCTGGTTTGGATCAGCCGATTCGGGCGAAGATCCAGCTTCGATAACTTTGATCGGGGACACAAAGCGTACGATCGCAAAGACCGTTGCCCAAAGCATAAATTATTCGTGAAAAGTAAATACATCGCACCTATTGCGCAAATGTTATTTACATCAGGTTGACACCTTATTGCGATTACACAGTTGGTACGTCGTGAAACATGCAGAATGCAGTTCTCGTTTATTAATAGTTTTCAACTATACCGTTGTCGTTTTTGCATCAGACAGCATCACATAATACAGTAGTTCCGAAATGTATTGCAGACGACCTGACCGTCGGGTAAAGTGCTGCAGTGCCACTGTTCTGGGAGCCCGAAATCCAGAGTTCCTCACACATATCAGCCACTCGATGTCGGTGACTTACGAAGTTTCAGTTCACAGGTGCTGGAAAATGAGCCGGCAAATCGATAATCGGGATTCCCACTCGAAAGAGGCCGCCTTCGAACGAGACGACGAGCAGCAAATCGGTTCAATAGCGCCTGTGGGATCACGGTCCGGGTTGAAAAATTTTTGAATCGCGAATGAATTCCGCGAAGTAGAAGTGTCCGAGTAATACAACCTTGAACCGGTTTAATCAACCGACAGTGTGCGTCTAAATTAAGTCATTCGCGCAGGCGACTTGCAGCGGTGTTGAACTCGGATTACTATAGCTGGATGAATATACTTTAGGTGTCCCAAGAATCATACGGCTTTGCGTTTCAATCCAGTCGATGACGAAATAATTTCCAAGTTTAGTGTATGTAGAAAAATATATTAGATATACTCGCGGATTCCACAAAGAACAGGCCTGAAATTCTTCTATTGCTCGGCTAAAGCAGAACAATTTTGAGGCCTGGCTTGGGTCAAGCCGAATCCTGAGTAGATAAGACACCCCGACAGAAAGGAAGAAAAGTAGACAGGCACTCAATCAGATGAACAATCGTCACTTTCATGTTGACTGTAATTTTTGTCATTATCTTGGTCATCTCTGATTCCAACAGTGGAAGACTTGAACACTGAACATGGTTCATGATGTTTCTCTCGAAATTATTCTATTTAATTCTGTTCATTTACAGACGTGCAGCTGGGACAAATAGTTTTCAATGCAGTATGTGGCATCTCTGGGTTTTTAAAAACTATCCTCACAAAGCTCTCTCGGTCCTTTTTGGTAAACTCCAGTCATCAACTAATCGGTGGTTGAGATTCGGCGACGGTAAACAACATAGATTGTCCGAAACTCGTAGAACCTCTCTGAGAATGAATAAAACACTAAATTACAGTAATGAGTTGTGTCACTTCAATTTTGAGAGAAAAGAGTTCTCAATATAACACGGCCGCACCACAAGCTTGACTTTCTGGGGAGTTGGAGTAGAATTACCAGATGTCGTCCATATTAGGTTTCACTGGTAATGGTCTACAATGACAAATCCTACAAAATCTTGCTACAGTCTTACGCATGTTTGGAGGAATAATCCAGTTTTTACTCTCTCTGACGAAAAACTTCAACCACGCCCATACAACAGAATTTTATGCCATAGACAGGTCTAATAAATATAATACCGTAATGGGGTAACTTTGAAAATCGCGGACTTGACGTGAAGAGCGGCTCACAGCCTGCTTTCCAGGTGATTGTGGTAAATAGCATGAAGCGCAGTGTTGCCAGATTCAGTACTTGAAAATGTACCAGTTCATCATGAAAAAAAGGAGCAAAGGAAAAATCCCCCGAACTCGATTTTACCACAGGGAATCAAAACATCTTCCCGCCCCAAAAAAGGCAGTGTCGCCAGATGTACGTACTTCGCAAAAATTAGATCAAATCCAAGTAATATCGGCAATCAAATTGTAGCTAGGAACGCTGGTGTCCCCAATGATAACAGAGTACGGTACAGCCAATTTTTTACGCGATTCAAGTACTAGTAGCCGAGTCTATTGCAATCGAAATTTCATTTCTTTTTCAGTGTGAGTTGAGTCACGGTCAGTTCAGTTCATTGGACTAGTTGATGAACCCATTATCATATCACTGGCAGGCGCTGAACTAGACCAGTTGATGAAACCATCATCATATCACCGTCTTGACTTCATTACTGTGCAGTGTGCGAGCGTTATTTTCAGTGTACAGACTACAGAACCAAGGAGATGAAATAATGAAAAATAAAAATAATGATAAGTGCTAACTGATGATGATAAGCAGCAAATTTGATTTCATTTTCTTCGCTTATTGCGTTGTTATTATTGACTACCGAGTACTGTGCCATTGAAAAAAATTTTAAAAACTGAAAGAAACTCTTCGAAGGATTTAGAAGGGGTAAGTAAGCTGTTTGCTAATGTATAAAATGGGTTCGTAGTTTGATAAGTGTACAATTCCTTTGAATCGAGTCAAGCAGAACATGTCCTGTAGAGAATTCGTCTTATTTCTTAATACAGTATGGATGCTGCGTATCCAAGTGTAAGATACTTACTTGTAAGTAAATTTTCCAAGGAATAATGCGATGTGAATTATAAAAGTAGGGCTCTATAAGTATAGGTAGAATCACGAGACGGTGTTGGGGCCAATGTTGCGCGCTGAATACACTGGAGTTTTCACGGATTTTCTCCTTTACCGTTGAATATCTCGAGCAATATCGAATTAAAAGTAAAATGAGAGAGAATAGAAATTGTAGCCTATAAAATTTCCTTCTAGTTGAACCCATTTAAAATAAAATCCATTCCGCGACTTTCGAATTACGGTATTCTAAAGTTGAAAGTTTATATGACAACGCCAAAGCACTTGAAAGAAAATGCATTGCGCTCTACTGGTATCAAAAACGACGATATAATTCCATTAAAAACACCAGATGATAAGGTATTTGTTCATCAGATTTTTGTGAAGAAATACATACGCTAGTTGGATTATTTTCACAACCGTTGATCTCTGTATAGGACATCAGTAACCCGAGTTTAAGCAAAAATATAACGTCGCAATGTAGGAAGCCTGGGGCAAGTTAATGCCTTACTTCAATTACAAGTGGAACGTATGAAAGCTTTAAAAGAGTTGATTTTACAGTTCAGAAAGTGATAATGACAATCTCTAGGATACCTTGTAAAGAACCAGGGGCGAAACTATAAGGGGTATGGGGTTTGAAACACCCCCCAATAATTTGACAGTCGGCAAATTTTGAAATTGTTTATTTGAATTTTTCATTTTTATGAATGTTTGTTTGTTTATTTTTTTTTTCAAGGTGTCTACAAGAATGGAAAAATATAAATTTCTGACTTTTTCCAAACTTTTTTTCTCTCTTCTTTAAACCCTTACAGTATAGACAGTATATATTATATTTATGTTTATACTACTAGACGCTATGGTTAAAATGAACTGAAAATTGAAGTTGATTTTTGGGGGAAAGCATTAGGAAGGTGTTCACAGATATACATATAGGATGCTGAAGTAAAATTAAACGACGAAAATAATTTTCCGTGAGTTCATTCTTGGGTTTTTTCCCGAACTTCTTAAAAAGATGGTTGAATTTCCTGACTATTTACAAACTTCCTGACCTACTTTTCAAAGTCCTGACTTTTTCCAAACTTTCCAAACCTGTAGACACCTTGTTTTTCATTTAAAAAATATTTCGATGAAAAATCTGCAAATTTTTAATTTAAAAAACGATGTTCTCGATTTTTAGTTTTCAAAAAATATTTGTCAGAAAACTTTTCTTCTCCACCTCCCCAAACAGGAAGACAAATTTCGTTTCTGAAAATGGAGTCAGTCAAAAGTCGAAGGTTTCAGGCTGAGTATCAAATGTTATCTCAAACAAAGCTGAAATGTGGAAAACATTTCGAAAATCTGAAAGTCGGTAACAAACGTTGAATTACGAATTTTAATGACTATTCTGTTCTTACTGGATTTTCTGTTTGACCTGGAGCCTGAAATTTGAAAAAGTTGAACATTCTACTAAAATCTGAAAGTTCGAAGTAAAAGATTTATTTTCCAATTTCACAAGCTGAATCCGAAAATGTTCTATTGTTTAATTTACGGGTTTTGATTCTGATGAATACAGGAGGGAAATTTAGTCTGGAACAGAAGTCAAAACTCCATGTGTTTTTTCCATAAGAATGAAAGGGAGATTGTGGCACGGATTCTCCCCATCCGATCGACCTGAAACTTTGTAGGTTTTTTATTTTAATTTTCTGATTTTTTTGGAACCAATTTAGGAGACGAATCAGAGGAAATTCAGGAAAAAAAAAGATCACCAAGAGTAAATAACGACCACCTTAATGTGTAAAGGAAGTTGTGTGTTCCTCTCAAGTATTCCTAACATCCTTCCAGCTTACCCTCCCAGACTAGGACCGCTCACGTGCGCCAATGTGAGTGCTTGGGGAATAAGGTTCGACCTGCATTTGAAGGCAGGGTGAAACACCCCCAATATTTTGGCAGTTGAAAAATTTTTAAACTGTTCATTTGAATTTTTCATTTTCTAAGAACGTTTGTTTATTTATTTATTTATTTATTTATTTTTTATTTATTTTTTTTTCCAATCAAAAAGTATTTTGATTGAAAAACTTGGCAAATTTTCAAATTAAGAAAAAATTTGTCGGCAAATTTTTAGTTTAAAAGAAATATTTTTCGGCAAATTCTCCTTCTCCACCCCCCCCCCCGAAAATCAAGTTAAACATAGAACGGACACCTGCCTTCCAACCATTTAATTTACCAATTAGTCATTATCGTTCGTTTACTCATGCTGTGTAAGAATTAGGACAAGTATATAAATATAATATTCCAATAAATGCTAATATTATTAAAAAGCCTTATCAATTCATCAACTGAACACTGAAGTCTGAACTAAAGAATCCTGGCTAAGGTGCATAGTATGTCGATTCCCTCCGGTCACTGAAGCGATACTCGAAAGGGTAGTTCCCGTGGCCGGGGGTGCGGTGTCATAGGGGCCACTTTGGCATGCGTGCATCGCCATACGTTCCACCACACCATGGTATGTTAATGCGCAACTTTATCACGCAGCAACAGATGCGCATAAAATAAACTTTCAACTTTAGAATATACCGTAATCAGAAAATCGCTGTATGGATTTTATTTTAAATGGGCTCAACAAAAGGAAATTCTGTGGGCTATAAGTTTTATTCTCTTTCATTTTACTTGTAATTCGATATTCCTGGAGATATTCAACGGTAAACGAAAAAATCCGTGAAAACTCCATAAGGCTACGTGTATTCAACGCGCAACATTGGCCCCAAAACCGTCTCGTGACTGTTCTGTAGAACGAAAATACCGAGCGGGGTTCTTTGAAAGCTGGCTGGCGTACTGATGAGAAACATTATACCGTCATTTGTAAAAGCGACCATGCGTCTCATAATCCGAAAAAGAAACCTGGTGCAAGGAAGTATCGAAAAGATTTCCTTAATCAGGTTTTCTCCATCTACATTTCCTCACTTCTCCTGGAGATCGAATTTGGCATAATATTATACATAGCATGTACCGGGGATCGATCCTTAATAACATTCTGTTCCAAACTAGAACACTACACATCCGAGTATATTAAACGGTCATTTTCGTCCTGACTTTTTCCGTTGACTAGCGAACGTGTCGCGGGCAGCCTCGATCATCGGCCCGCGACGCGTTCGTTAGTCAACGGCAAAAGTTAGCACGAAAATGTCAGTTTAGTATACTCTGTACATACAGTGCTCTATTCAAAACTAAGTAGTTCGCTTATCACTTAAAAAGAAATAAATTTTCAAAGTTACCCCATTTCCGGGGTAACTTTGAAAGATCTCTTCAAACTTAAACACTGCCAACAGCTCGAACAGATTTCGTTCTTCTACAACAGATACCCTTTCATCCATCCCCTCATTCCAGTCTACTTCTCTGTATTCTTCAAAGGGGTCTAGGCAATTTTCCCAATTTCTTTTCAGTGTTACCCCATGTTACGGTATTAATTTTGCTTACGACGGTTCTAGAATTTGCTTAGAATAACCATCAGTTGCATGTTCTTAACCGCGACCCAAAATACGGAAGACCGTAATCTGGACGGAAACCGGTGACTCAATTTCGTGTCGCCGGCTGCCGAACGTAAATTGCCTCGTGTACACGTCATTACACGTCCATGTTCGCCTAAACGACGCCATTAACTGGTACGTGAAAAGCGTATTTCCTGCGTATCCTTCATTAACATGTAAAGCGAAACATAACTGAATGGATAAATACGTTTTTCACTCTAACACGGTACAAGTCAAGTATTCCTATTTGCCCGCCCGTCCGAATAGAATTCAATTTTTTCTTTCATGCATTTACGGCCCGAGCTGTGTACGAGGTCCACGCACTACTCTACATCGGTCGTTCACCTCCTTTCTCGTTTTTCGCGCCCAAAAGAAAGTCACTCGTATACTCGTACACACACGGTGGTGTGGAGTGCGGCGCAAAAGCCGCGGCGATAACTATAAATTTATTACATCCGATTAAGGACGGAATGGTAATTTTTCTTACAACGCTCGTAGCACCGCTAGGTGCTAATGAACAAGACGTTGTACCCGGTTGTCCAATGAATTCCCACCTTTCGAATATATTCGAAACATAGTGTCGGATCAACGCGTAGCAGAAGAGGTTCTTTTGTTTGACAATGTTCGAAAAGACGCAACCCCCTGCCGGGAACGGGGGCATGCCCTTAACTTTGAAAGATTAAAAAATGAAGACATATCGAACGAAGTATCAAAACAGTGGCATTTTAGGTCGCTGATCACAAATATTACATCAGATTTTCGATACGATCCGATCCGAATTTGGGCCCAAAATTTGACATTTTAGAGAAGCCATGTTAATCTCGCCGAAAAGTTAAACACGGTATCAAAAATAGAGGGGTATTTTGGGTCGCTGATTAAGATCATCGCAACAGCTTTTCGTTCAACTATTTCTCCGTTTCAGAGGCCAAACTGAACATGATATCAAAGTACAGGTATTTCGGGAGGTAAATTTCGAACATTCAGTCAGGGGCTTCAAATTCGATTTTTTCTCCTTCAGTGGGGCCAAACTGATTCTAATGAAAAATTTTAAAAGTTTAAAAATAGACGCAACTTGGGTCACTGATATCGATTATCGCATCAGATTTTCATCCGATCCCGATTTGGACTCCAAATCTGACTTTTTCTCCTTCCAAGGGGGCCAAATTAATTTTGCCGAAAAAATTGAACACAGCATCAAATAGGGGCATCGTGGGTCGCTGATAACGATTATCACATCAAATTTTCATCCGATCCCAATTGAGACCCTCAATTCGACTTCTTCTCTTTCTTAGGGGGTAAAGTTAATTTTGTTGAAAAATTGAACAAGGTATCAAAATAAGGGTATATTGGGTCGCTGATTACGGTTATCGCAACAGTTTTTTGATACGATCCTGATTCGGGGCTCAAGTTCAACCTTTTCTCTTTCCGAGGAACCAAACTGCCTTTGGAATTTATGACATAAATTTGTTGAAACTGCATTACTCCTTTATATAAGACCATTACTACTTCGTTAAAGTGATGCTAGATAGTTCTGGAACCAGAGTTTGTACAAGTTTGGCGAGAACGTAGCACGATATTTTTAAACGCGGTTTTCTCGAAATTTCTTCCTCTTACGTAAGGTCGGTTTTCTCATTTTACATCACAAATAGAGTTATTTCGGGTCGTACATTTTTCAAACATTTAGTCAAATTTTGATCCGGGCCCGATTTGGGCCACAAATTTGAATTTTACTCCTTCTGTCGGATCAAACTGATTTTACTGAAAAATTTAAACAGGTAAAATATAGGGGCACTTAGGGTCACTGATACCAATTATTGTATCAGAATTTCGATCCGATCGTACCAAATTCCACTTCTTCTCTTTCTGCAAGACTAAGTTAATTTTGCTGAAAAAATTGAAAAAGGTATCAAACAGGGATACTTTGGGTCGCCGATAACGATTATCGCAACAGATTTTTCATCCGATCTTCATTTGGGCCACAAATTCAATTTTTTCCCCTTCCGAGGAGCCAAATTAATGTTGCTGAAAAAACTAAATAATGTACCAAAACAGGGGCACTTTGCAGTGGTGGCAACTTCAGTACTGTCCTGAGGCTCGGGCAACACACGACACTATTTGGGCAACACACGAAAACATTTCGAAAAATACCTCAAAAACTCAAGTTTTTTGAAATTCAATTCCCACTGTCCAAAAAATTTATGTTTTTTTTTCTCGCATAAATTGACAAAAATAATTTAGCAATCCTCCCCCCTCCCCCGTCTAAAAAAGTCGGGTAACACGAATACAATCTAAGTTGCCATCACTGGTACTTTGGGTCGTAGATTTAGAAAATACATTTAGTCAGGTTTCCGATCTGAACCCGATTTGGGCTCCTAATTCGACGTTTTCTCCTTCTGAGAGGTCAAAATGATTTTGCTGAAAAAACTAAACAGGATGTCAAAATAGGGGTATTTAGGTAACAGATTTTTAAAATTTAGTTAGATATTTGATTCGACGTTTCCTTCTTCTGAGAGGCCGCCCTGACTTAGCTGCAAAAACTGAACATGGTATCGGAACAGAAGTTCCTTCAAATGCCCTTTTTTCAATCCGATTCCGCTTGAGCCCAAAATTTGATATTTCTCACATTCTAAGAGACTCTGTTTTGAGACGCTGATTTCAAAAATTCATTCAGATTTTTGATCCGACTCCGATTTGAGAACCAAATTTTCCTCGTCTCCAACTTTATCGAAAAGACAGAACAGGGCGTCTACTAGAATTAGTAAGCAAAAGAAGATGACTTTAGATAACCTCTATCCAATTTTTTAGTACCATTAAAAAAATGTTTGCTCGCTCTGATCGCTTACTTTTTTGTCGCCTTCCTACTTTATGTTGCATTTAAAACATCACTCCTTTTTTTCAATTTCATTCTTAGTTATTTTTGAACTAAATTGCATTTACTGGAATTGAATCAGTCTATTGACGGGTCGAGCATGACTAGGGAATACAAATGGCAAACGCAAAAATTGCCTGCGAAGGTCAATCATATTTCACTCGCTGACTAGTAACTCATTAGCTGATATCTGTATTTGTACAATCAATTCATGTTATTTTGGCATTTTTTTCACAACTATTTGATAAAATGAAATTTCTTTAGATGATTTAGACGACCTATTTGCAAAGTGGATGGCTTTAGATGAACGGTAGACATCCTGTAGAACAAAGTATCAGAATAGGGATGTTTTGGGCAATTTATTTGAGACGAATTCTTTTCATTCAGTAAAACAGAGTAAGATTTTTCTTCACATTCCTCAAGGAAAAGAATGAATTCCATTATTACTCGTATTTCCTATTCGTATTATAAATCTGGAAATCGATTCAATTCACTAGGCTCCTGGTGCTGGCTGATGCAATATTTCACAAGAATCAAACACTCCATACCGAGCACCCAAGCTTCTCGAAAGTACCTCATTTTGATCGAATTATGATGGCTTAACATTGAGTTTTCTTAAATTTTGCAATTTGTAAATCGGTGTTCTACAGGAACCTACCACGTGATTATTAGGATATATTAGGGACGTCGAATCCAAAACTTCCATCAAAATTTCGGTAAAGTCTTTAAATTCTGAAGATACGACAGATTTTCGAAATGACATTCTATAATTAAAATGGCTGATCGATTGTATCCGCACGAAACTATAGAGCCATACAACATCCTCTCCAAAACTGGGAGTTTCTTCCAACTGCGTTCCTCTCATTCGTCGATACTGCACCCCGAAAAGGTAACACGACGGTCGTACTGCTTGTCGACGGTGTACGTTCGAAGCCGTCGCCGAGCTAAAATTGAAAAATAGCGTTCGGTCGAAAACATTCGGGTCAACCGGCAGCGTAAAGTGTCAGTCACGTCCCTGAAACTTCATTTCGTAAGTCATAAAAAAAAAAAAAACAGACACCCGATCGATGGACGCTATTAGTCAAAAATTTCTCGCCTCTAGTTTCATCGAGGACCTTTTCGATTTCATTTTGCAACGCACGACGCACGCCGGTATCGAAGAATCGAACCGATGAAGGTCACCGGGTGACGACACCACCGGCTGCAATTAGAGAAAGTTTTGAAATTCGCGCCGCACCGCCCTCGGGTGTCGTGAAAATTTCACGTCACCATTACGCGACGGCCGTCGTCGCGTTCGGCGTAAATATTATTTTGACTAGACTCCGACAATATACGGACACACACCCGGCCGGAGGGTGCACGGTGGGGCGATAGGGGCGACGCTGGCTGTACGCGGTCTCCTCGAAGCGTTCACCCTGTCCGCCGTTTTCGCGTCGTGGTTCCTGTACTCGGGTGTCGGGGCGCTCAGCAGTCTCGAAACTCCGCGCCGAGTTCATGGGAACTGTTTTCGAGTCCGCGTATTGGCGTGGCGCGCGCGCGGTCGTAGAACTGGCGCGCGAAATTTTTTGCGTCGTTACGACGCGCGATAGAGAGCGAGGCGAGTGATTGGTACAGCGGACGGAGGGAGAGGAAGAGAAGCGCCCTTGAATTTTCTACTCTCGAAACGACGACCTGGTTTCAATTTTCATGGCGTAGTAGATCCTCCCCCTCTCCCGGACACTTATGCGGCGCGGGCTAACTAGAAGTTACTATACTCGTTCGCGGCTCGATGAAAGGGGATGCATATTTGGCGTGGTCGATGGCTGCGGCGTTGGGGTGGATGCGGCGCCGAAAACACGCAGCGCCGCTGGAATTTTCGAACTCCGTCTGTGCGCCAGTTACACGTGCGTGGCTCGTCGTCGGTTTCGCGGCGCGGTTGAGGACGGCGGGTGCGGAGTACACCCGGCCCGGGGTTGGACTACTTTCTGGAACGCCGGGGTCGGGTAACGCTCGCAAGGGCTGGTCTTATCTATCGCCTTTACGAGACGAGCTTTCTTTACTTTCGACGAGACAGAAATTGCCGTTTTCGGCAAACGTGTTCCCCCGCGCCAGCAGATGCGCTCGAAATTTCCCGGCGGTTGGTATCGAATTTCGAATTACGTTTGTTTTCGAGATTACGAGCAGAGCTGTGGTCACTTGTTGTAGGTACTCGAAAAGAAGGGGCGGAAAATTCGGGGATTACAGGATTCTAGAACGAAAAGGCCGGGCAAGGAGAGGGTGAGGGCGGGCGCTAGTAAGTCATTTTTCAACTCTACATTTTATTACCAATTTTTTAAATGAAGTTCGCTATTTTTTTTTACAGGTTTTGAGCTACCGTGCGGCGGATTATTGTTGCATTCATTTAGGATAGTTATAAAACTAGTAAATCCTTTAAAACTTTTACACGAAATGGATACGTCACAGTGTAACACAGGAAAATTAGATCGAAAAAAAAAAGATAGTGAGATGAAATTTTTAGTGGACTTTTTCTTTCATAAAAATACCTTTAGATCCACACCTTCCATCCCTCCTAATTAACATACTGAAGATCAGTGATTCGAGTATTTCGAAGACTATCGACGATTTTATGAAAAAGAGCAGCCCACATCAGTTTTCGATGAATTCTACACGAAAAAGGTCTTTTAAAATTTTTTCCATCTCTCTCCCAAATAGAAGAGAAGGGTTCAAAACGACCCGCAACACTCACATGCATCAACATAGATTTGATGTGAGAAAACGAATTTTGTGACATTTATTCCATATTTTCAACCTCGGAAACTCTAAGGAATACCAACTATTCCAAAACCCATTTTTTCATGTCCCTACCCATAATCCGGTGTAATTTTTTACCCTTCTCTTCCAACTCTTCTACACTTTAGCGGACCTCAAGTTTAACACAGGATTCCTCATAGGAAAAACTGTAATACCATTTCAAAACATTTTACAAGGAGCTTTTCGAAGGAAAGAAAAAAAAATCCAACCCAATTCCGACGATGTAGTGCGTGAAGACCGAGCATATAAAAAGAGAAGAACGCTCAAATATCATAACTGAATGTATGGGACCAGGTTGTAGTTAGGAGCGGAAAGGGAGAAGGGGGGCTGAAGTCCCGGCACCTAAAATAACTACATAAAAGTTCAAAAATCATAGCCCCCCCCCCAAAAAAAAAATAGATATTTTTTCTGTAATACCTCCTTTGTAAGGAAAAAAAAAAGTCTCGATGTATTAAGATTAATTTAAAAAATAAAATTACGGGGGGATAATTTTGAAACTAGTAGCCCCCTAGTCTCCTATTTCCGCCCTTGTTTCAGTTCCATGGGAAGTTTCTGGGTAGGAGCTACAGCTGAAATTACCCTAAAAATGAACTTACTGATCTACAAGTTCCCCATATGTGATTTTATTGATACTCTCTTCTACGACTTTCAGTGATTCCGGTTGTAACACCCTGTAGAGCCTTCAGTTTGTAACACCCTGAAGAGCCTTGTGAGTAAGTGTTACAATTAAAATGACTTCAGAAATGAGAGCGATAAGTTGAAAACTCCTATAACTGGCATACTGAAAGCTACTAACCCAAAGTATCAGTGTTGATCCTTCTGCGGATTATTTCAGTGCTGGGATCAGTTACAAAAAAAAAAAACAAAAAACAAAAAAAAAACAAAAAAAAAACACCTTAAAAATGCGTTCAGAAAACCCCAAAATAATAGAAACAGGGAATCTTGGCGACATTCATCTAACATTCAGTGAAGAACATAAATGTCATCCGTGGACTCTCCCGAGCTTTATTTCAGAGCCCCCGTAAACCCACTACACAAAATTTTCTTCGGAAGATTTCCTGCTGAGTCTCTTTTTATGTTAGAAAATAATCAATGGTGTAGTGCGTGAAGACCGTACGCAACCTCCCCCCCCCCCTTATTTCAAGACATTAGTATCATCTGAAAGGGAATTTTACGCTTTTTCCATTGCAAACCTTCTTCTTCCGATGTTTGAAGTCGATTAGCATGGATGTACAATTGTGCCTTGCACAACTGCGCTTCATCAATGAACGAGATGTTGTCAATTACTCGGCAAATCATTAAAAGACTTGAAGCATATAGGGAAGAAAAAGACTTGCAATGGAAAATTCGTAAAATTTTCTTTCAGATGATACCAATGTCTTGAAATTACAAAAAAAAAAAAAGGAAGTATACGGCCTTTACTCACTACACCACTGATTCTTCTTTAGCATAAAAAAAAGAACGGAGGAAATCTTTCGAAGAAAATTTGGTGTAGGAGGTTCACGGGGCTCCAAAATAAAGCTATGGAGAGTTCACTGATGAAATCATGTCATTCTACATTTTCTTGTAGAATGCCATATCACTGAGTTAAACGTGTAGGGTGAGCCATCGCTCGCACTTCAACATCATGAATAAACAAAAGTCAACACCGGTTATACAGAATGGCGTCTAACAAGAAAATCCAACAGACGCTGTGTAGTCAGAAGAAGGGAGGGTATGGGTGGGGGCACAATCGACACTGTCGCGAACGGCGTAGAGATGGGCAAAATCAAAAAGCAAATAATAGAAATGATTTTAAAATCACTCTAAAATCTTTCAAAAATCACGACTGTAAAACCCAAAAATTATTTTTCTAAAAATGATCAAAAATCAAGATGAAAATCAGTTTTTACATGATTATTGTGATTTTAAGATAGAGAAAATCCCACCCAAAAAAATCCAGGAAATAATTAATTTACAAAATTAAAAAATAAAATGATTTAAATCAACTACTGATTTTAATGATCCATTTTTTTAGATTTTTAACTTTGCTCATTTCTGGAGCGGAGAGAACAAACGCTTTTAGGACTCTTCATTTTTTTCACAATTTTTCTTGGAATACAGGCATAATAGTCGGTGAACAGACGGCCGGTGTAATTACATGAGGAGGGAAAAGAGGGCTACTGCCTCCTCCACAGCGAAATATTTTCACTGGAAATACCCCAAAAGGTACATCTATGGCTAGATAATACTTACGAATACACATTGTTAGTCTGGTAACCTTAGTCATGATATCATCAAGAAATTGACACTCACCTGAAACAAATAAAAACATAGCAAGTTAGAGCACTGAAAGTGTACTTGAGATACTAAAATGTAGGTACATGAGTTTTGAGCCCTAGCGTGGATACATGAGAAGGGTGAAGCGGCCAACTGCACTTCCACAGCGAAATCCTCCAACTGAAAATGTCTCACTAATCAGTAAGATAATACAACGAATTCGAATGATTTGCAGGTAGCGGCTTGCTCTAGGCATAGCAAGACAGCCATTTTTTTCACGATCTTCCCTGACTTCCCCCCAGTTTTTTGGACCAATTTTCCAAATTCTCCTTGATATGTTTCCAGTTGATATTGTACACAGCTTTGAGAATATTTACTATTCGAGATCAAATTTAATATTCATTGACTACTATGCAAAAAGTCGCTGTGTGGCCACGAGGTAACTGCCCGCTGCACAATCCTTGCGCCTCGGGTTCGAGTCCCACCAGTGCCGGAAAGCTAGTGTTATCCGAATACCCCCTCTCCAACATTCTAGCGAACACCGCGACTAGCATCAATCGAGGTGGAAAGATAGCGCGCCCTATAACCCCGTTAGTTCGAACGAAAGCATCACAATCGGAGAGTGTGTTACCACCGGATCAGAAAGATTTGGTACTATGCGTATGTAAGCTGTGGACAGCTTACTCAAAGTCGTGAAAACACGGTTGGCGCACTCTTTGGCACAGAGAAGAAAAACTCCAACGCAACAAATCGTGGGGGAAAACAACGGCAAACTACCCCGACTAGCCCTGCCCACGAAAGTCGGGCGTCAAAAAACTGTGATCGCCCATATCCGGTAACGGATATGCCACCTGATTTGAATTTTCTTTTTGACTATGTATTCTCCAACTCTTATTATTCTCAAAAATTTCCTTGATTTTGATCAAAATTGTAGTAATTCCTCGATTTTTACCGATTTTTCAGGACATGGTTATCCTGCCTTGAAACGATTCGCGAATACGACAGACTAACGCCTTCAAATATTCAGTGCTCTATAGAGGACGTTAATCTCTTCAAGATGACGAGCCGGTACAACTAATCGAAATGGCTATTAAGCCATCATAATTCACTCAAAATGAGGTACTTTCGGCAACTTGGGCGCTCGTTATATGGAGTGTTCGATTCCTGTGAAAGTTTACATCAAACAGCCAGCAGAGAACAAGAGAACTGATTCCAGTTCCAGATTCCTATAATACGAAGATAATACCACATAGTTGGCTACCTAATCAAGCCCATCGAACCGTGTGTAATCTGTTTGCATTCGCGATACCGAGGATTTAAAAAAAGAAAAATAGAAAGAGAAGAAAATTGCAATTCGAAGTGCAACCGTAAGTAATGGCCCGTGAAGTGAAAATTCGCTGCGGTTTTATTGCATCGTTGATTGCGTTTCGGAGCAGGGAAGGGGGAAAAATGGTCATAAATAATAACAAAAGGCCAGACGTGCATTACTCCTTGCGCTGTTATAAAAATAAAATACGTCAGTGAATAATTAGGACCGGGAAGGGGAGTGGGGGAGACAGCAGATGACCGACTACAGAATACGGAGTGTGCGCCCAATACGCGCAATTTTTTTTCTCATTCGCGATACTCTGCGGTGTATAGTTTGCTCTCTGTGGCAACGAGAGAGGTGGAATAAAATTTTTTAGTTTCGTTCCATCATGTAAAATGTGTAACTATTAACGATGGCGCGTAGAGCGACTGGAAAAGAATTTCCGTTCAATACGAACATGAGAAACCGCCGATTCGCCTACGCAATTTCGATTCAATTGACGTAACTTATTGTAATCTGCAATAGGATCGAGAACGCTGGTCGATGGCGTCTCGCATTAAATAACACCGCAGACGACCAAATGGCGCTTTGGTTTCGCTGGAGGAGGATGTGAGCGAGACACCTGATGTTGGCGGCTGGCCAGCGGCGACCCGACTTTTTTCCGGTCGCGTACATGCCAACGTGCGGTTTTGTACCACCGTGCGCGCTTTGTGCCCGCACGATCCCGTTGGGGGAAGCATCACCGTACCCAAATGCCGCAGAGGTGCACACAAGTTGACCTATCCGACTGTACTCCATTTTATAGTGTCAGTGACGCTGGACTCTCAAGGAGCAGTTGCCCCCCCCTTTCAGAGTCAGGGGGTAGTGGTATCACTTTACTACCCACTCCCGTTTCAATATACGAAACTGTAAGAATGAGAGCTTGCTTACACGCAACGGTATATGAAGGGGTACATATGTCCGATGCCAATTTTTCTTCGAACTGGACAAAGAGAAACCATATACATATAACTGTTATTAAGATAGGATTGGGGGATTATCCCCCCTCCCGGTCCAAAATAAACAATTTTCATTAAAATACTTCGAAAATTTGAAAAAATTTCCTCTCTCTCTGCTTGCAAATGGATTCTTTCCCCATTTTCAAGGGTCAAAACAAAAATTCTGGTACTTAGCCTGAGGGAAATGGTCTATTTTTCCATCAATATCAGGGGGGTTTCTTGGGTCGCTGACTGCGAATGTTCTGTCTGATTTTCGATCCAGCTCCGATTCGAACATCAAAACAGAAATTTTACCCTTCAAATGAACGAAATATACTCGACTTGACCAATCTAACAAAGTCTCAAACACATCGCTAAAAAGTTTGTCAGGTAAATACAAGTATAAGGTGACCACTCCAGAAACAATGACCGACTCACTGGACTTGACTGGACTGGACTGACTGACTCAACACTTCATTCGCCTGCGAGCACCACACTCCTAGTATCACCCTGTATTCCCTTGCGAGCATCACGTTCCTTGTACTAACTTGCGAGCACTACGCTCTGCTAGTGCATCATTTTGTAGACGAGTCTGCAACCACGGAAGAGCATTTTTATGTCTGCTTCGCGGACTGCGCCGACATGAGAATGTCAAACGTGGCGTCCAAAAAATGAGCGCGCCAAAAAATATGGAGCACAACGTGCTCTGCGATGCGTAGCGGACGACGACATTTTCATATCGGCGCAGTCTGCAAGGCAGACATGAAAATGCTCTCCCGTGATCGCAGACTCGTCTACAAGATGATGCATTAGCAGAGCGTAGTGCTCGCAGGCTGGTACAAGGAACCATAAATATGTAAATTTATGCTTTTTACGAAAAATATGTAAAACTATGCTCATACAAATTGGGCTAATTTTACTCAAAATTTTATGATTCGCAAAGATATTGTAAATATTCCTACCGGCAATCAACCAAAAAGAAATATGTAAAAACAAAAAAATCTCATCCCTAATAATGACATATTGTTGCGTTTGTTATAATAGATGTTCGATTCGACCCAGATTTCCAGTCCCAAAATTCAAATTTTATTTAAGAAGCATAGTATTTTGGTAGATTTTAACATTTAGATGGAGCCTGGTGAAGAAGTTGAATACAATTTCAAAAATCAGTAACAGTGGAAAACCATGTCTTTTTTCAACTTGTTCAATTTGAAATTTCGAATGTTCTGATTTTCATCATTCAACCAATTGCTCCTTCAGAATTTCCTCCCTTTGGAGGAATAAATTTTCTCCTTGTCTGGTATATTTCAGTCCGCACCAAGCGTTTCAACGATTTACCTGAGGATAACACTGGAAGTAGAAATTTCAATTTCAATTTCAATTCTTTCTTCTCAAAACTTAAAAAATGAAATATACATAGAACAAAAATGAAATAAGTAAAATAGAATTTTTTGTAATAAAATGTGAATAAGAGGTGCCCATTTGAGATTGAACAATACAACATTCGAAATCAGCGATCAAGATTCCTAATTTTTACACGTGGTGCCCTCGATTCTCAAAATCGAGTCAATTTTATCTATCTTAAGATTTCAACAATTTACTGAGAGGTGAAAGAAAAGTTTCAATTTTTCGCTACAATTTTGTACTCTAGTTATCACAAGCTGCCTAATAATTTACTTTCGTCAACCGAAATTTTTCTATTTACACAGTATAGCCAGGTGGTAACCTGTCTGCTTCGCAATCCCAGCGTCTTGGGCTCGAGTCCCACCAACACCGATCCGTATACTCTCCGTTACATCCTAGCGACTACAATACCAATCGAGGTGGAAACATAGCGCGTTCTGTAACCCCTGCCAGTTCACATGAACAAGGCATTACAATCGCAGGGCGTGTTACCATTAGATCAGAACGACTGGTACTGTGTGTGCGCATGTTATGGATAGCTACTTAACGTCAAGCGAACTGCGGCTGCACAACACTTCCGCACAGAGAAGGAAACCCCTAACGCAACAGACGGTGGATACAGCAACGGCAAACTACCCCGATTAACTCTGCTCGGGAAAGTCATCAGAAACTGCGATCGTCAACGTCCGACATGGATACGGCACTTGACGAAGAAGAAGATGAAAAACTTGAAAAAATTATGAAGTGAGATCTGGATTTTAAAGCTCCAAGTTAACGGTTCACAACAAGAACTGTACGCCATTATTAAAATCAGTGGTTAAAATCTTCAATTTAGGTTTTATACCTTCATCACTTTTCAGGTTCATTCCTTTTTACCCGCTTTAAGTTGGCTTCAAGCCCACAGCGAAGAAATTCAGTAATTTCATAGATTTGGATTTCGTTCGACACTGGCTCCCGACGAAAATGACTTCGAACTTAAAACTAAAAGTAATTATTAATTTTCTACCGTGAAGTTTAGGTTTGGGGCCTTGGATGTAGGGGCGCCGGAGATGGGGCAAGAGGGGCATTTGCCCCTCCACTCACCTAATTGCGGGGCTAAAGTATCATTTTGCCCGCTCGGTCAAACTCACATTACAGATAGGTAATTGAATTAAAGTCCATTATTAATTAAGCAGGTCTTCTGTCATTTTTTTCTATTTCAATCGCTATACCTGTATACTACAATTATTTGCCCTAAAAATTTCTTCATTAGTCTCCCCCACCCCCATCCCGGAAAAATGTTTCTTCCGGCGCCCCTGCTTGAATGCAAAATTTGCTAGGATATTCACACTCAATGACCCTACAGACCTACATTCTGCCACTAATTTTTCATATCAAGTAGGGTTTTCCTCCTCTTAAACGTGAAATGTGAATTCTGAAGGTTGAAATCAAATCAGGATCTGATCAGAAATCAATTGTAATCTTCGAAATCAAAGACCCCAAACTCCCTATTTTCATATTTTGTTTAATTTTTCAAGCCAAGCCACTTCAGTCAATTTGAAGCATTTATTTTGGGGCTCAAATCGGGGATAAATTTCTCCATCTGATAAGATGATCGGATTCAGAGAAGCAAAAAAACGAACAGTTTCGACAGGTTGTTCGATATATTTTCTATAGAAAGAGTGAAGTTAGTGACCTCCGCCCCTATTTGAGACAGAACAAAATGTTGATCCTCCGAGAAACAGGATTTTAGTATTTGAAGATTCTGCTTGGTTCCTTTCTCAGCTTTTTACATTAAAAATGGACAGTATATCGTTGCAATATAAGGCTGCCCCCTCGATTATTCTGAAATTTCGATTGTAACACACAGTCAACTCTTACCCGTCCCCCGCACTATAATCAGGATAGGATTTCCAACAGAAAAGAATTTCAAAAAAGGTTAGTCATCAGATTTTCGAACTGCCCTCCTCCACGTATGCTTTCCATCGAAGCCTCTGCAGGTATCCCCCGAAAGTTCATTTGAGAGTATCGGTGGTATAGTAAAGCGAGTAGCACTTGTAGGGGAGGGCAAACGAATTTCCCAACATAGTGTTTCACACTTTTGCAGTCAGACTTCCCTAACTTGAACGATGTTCTCCCACTTCTCTCACACTTTTACTATCATAAGCGTTATTTTCCACTAATCAGCCACACTATAGTCCCTCCTCGGAAACACTTCGCCGCGTTAAGGATGAGGAACCTGACTCGCAACTTTGCAGCCACAAAATGACCGACCAGGAGGTTTATAGTCGACAGAGGATCCACGACTGGAGTTCGAAAACCCCAATTCTGGACAAGAGATACGTAAATGATGAAGGCTCTTTCTCTCTCCAGGCATACACTGAAACAACACGCGCGCCGAGATAATTTCAACTTCGACTGTCTGCGGCCGTACACGTCTGTAAATTGCGGTGTGGAAAAAGCACTTACACTTGAACCTGAAATACCCGACGCTATCACGCGACAAGAATGCAGTTAGGCGCGGAATCTTCTCTTCCCGATCGAATATTCACGAGCACGGCACGCTATAATGTACACCCTGAAGTCGAACAGTCACGCGGGGCGATATTAGGATAGGATACTCGGCTCTCACAGACGATCAGCGCAGCTTAAAATACAACAACCTAACTGAAAATACTTTCTGGAGCAGCAAAAACTCGAACAAACTCCACAGAATGATACATGGGAACCACGAAATTCAGGCACGGTTCCTTACTGCGAAATTGTTTCCGAGGATGAAAAACGAAAGGGCGGACAGTCTGCAAAAGTCTGCTTAATCCACAAAAACAGTATGCAGACAATGGAAGTCAAATCAAAGAAAACAATTATTGTAAACTCGCACAAATTACAGGGACACACAGCAGTGCTAAACAGCTGTCGAAGATAACACTCAGCTGAGCGATACCTTATCTCATCATTCAGTGGACCCATGCAGCGCAAACCATTCTCGCGAGATCATCATTGGTGAAGCAAAATAGCTCTCTGGTACGATACTTCCAGCTTCCAGATAATCTAATGCACACTGTAACACATTAGCACTTGATAGTCTCGAAGAGATATACAAACACGTGCTACATATCTATCGAATATAAAACTGAGCTGAGCGATAGCTTATCTCACCATTCAGTGGACCCTTGCAGCGCAATCCCTTCTCGCAAGGTCATCATTGATGTAGCCAAATAGCTCTCACGATACACTTCCCGCTTCTAGATAATTCAACACACACAGTAACACATTAGCACTCGACAGTCCAATCGAAAGAGCTCACTCACTGACCATTATTCACCCTCAGGCCTACAGCGCCACAAATAAGGCACGTGAAATATGCGAAATTTTTACAGCAGGGTATCTACCAGAATTTAGTTCTGGAATTCCCGGACTTTTCCAGGACTTTGTAAGATACTTTCGGGTAAAATTTGAGTGCAAAAAATATCATGTTCTGCTCAATATACACAACAATCGTTCAATATTCAAAGTTCGCAAAGTCAGAATTTTGCAAAAGATCTGTTCGAGTTCAGTAAAGTTAACTTCTGAAAAATTATGGTTTTAAATTTTTAGAAATTCACGTTAGTTGGCGACATCTCCAGTCTTTATCGATCTGGACTATGCACAAAGCAGTCTCCATGTATCGGGGAAACAGTCTAAGCTTGGGTGGGGGAGGGGGGAATTGTGTCCAACATTTGTAAAAAATTCCGGGACCTTGAGCAGTAGTTAACAGAATTCCGAGACTTTTCCAGGGTTCCAGACCTACTTTTAGCCATTTTAATTACTCAGAGAACTAAGGATAGTCGAGCTAATTTTGGCAAACTGTTTGCAACAAGGCTAATTCTACTGGTCACCTCTTTTTCTCTCCCCACCATCCGCTGGGTGTACGTCCGGGACTTTTCCGGGGTTTCTGGAACTTCCGGAACCGGTAGAAACCCTGTACAGTTTCGTCAATAAATGTAGAAGCCAGCAACGGAAGCACAACAGGCATTCATAGCTCAGGGTGGGGAACAGAATTTATGTCCCCATAAGTGAAAAACGTGACAACTTAAATTCGAAAAGTGATCAAGTAGTGACTAAATTAAGGGAGGAAAGTAGCTGTAAGGTGACTATAAAAATTTTTGAACAAGGTACGTTCTTAAAATAACAGACTGTTCAACCAAATTCGAATATCGGGAAGACAAATGGTCCGATTATTACGGTGGAGCGAAAGAAATGTTTGATTTTTTCGATGAGTAGAGTAGTTTTGTGGCCTTTTGACCTAAAATAAACTTGTGCAAGATTTCAGCGAAAAATATTAAAAGTTTTCCGAGCCAATTTTAATATCAAATTTGAGGTCAAAGTGTCGCCTAGAAAAAGTGAAGTGCCCCCGTTAAGTCGTGGTGGATTTATTTTGTCAGGGAAACTCCCCGATCGGTTCTAATAAAATAAAATAAAATTCCTACCAAGTTTCAGATCAATCGGATCAGAGAGTCAAGTACCACAGCCTCTCTCTCTATTGGGACTTAAACCTAAGTTGCATGTGTTGGCAGCACTGTCAGTACGTTCATTGTATTCGTATCACTTTCTCCAAAAGCACTAAAACTTCAGTTTTTGGGGAAAATGTTCAGAATTTCTATAAAAAACACCAAAATTTTCGTATATATAACACAAACATGAAGCGCCAAACTGCAAATAAATCAGGATTTTCTGATTGAATACGAGTTGACGCTATTTCCTATTGTAAACTTCCGTAAGGTTTCAGTAACGGTGAGTACGGGACCGACCTCCTAACAACTCGGCACTGTACCGCTAACCAACCATCAACACACGCGCACACAGAACAGAGACCAGTTGTTATTTTCCGTATAGGTAAAAATGTATCATGTATTTCTTGTATCGAAATATGAAATAACTTAAGCTAAAATTACCGTTCATTGCCATATGTACACGCATCATTATAAATGAAATGTCCAATTTGGTGGATAAATTTACCTACCCATTCCGAAGGAACATGTATCTACCCGACATTAAGTAGGTACCTATACCTGCGGTTACAACAAGAGATACCTGTGTAAAATATACTCAGCCAGTCTCAAGTCTGGAAACCAAATGTGAGGGAAATTTAGTAATAAATAATTGATTAGTAATAACCTATGTGTACTGCGTTTCAGAGCTAGATACCAGCGTTCCTCCATCGAACTCACTTTCACGAACTTGCTTTAGCCCACAGTCTAGTGAGCCGAGAAGCGGATCAGCTAGTGAAGTATAAAAATAAGCAGACAGGTGAATAAACAGACTGATTCTCTCAGGGCTACCTGGGCTTTGGCGCCTTCGGGCAAAATATTCCCCCAGCTATGGGGGTAGGAATACGGTTTCAGCAAGCAGACCTGCCACGCTGACACACAATGGTTCAGCTGGACCCGTCGCACTCTCAAGAGTTGAACACGGAATCCTTTTCTGTAATAAGCCAACACGGTACGCTGGATCACATTTACGTCTACACGGCTCATAAAGATAAGCCGAGTTTCTAGTGGCCACCTCTGTCAGGAAGCCTTGGCCAACAGTCAAACAGTTCGGCAGACAGCATCCGATGTAAACAGACGGACTCAGACACTGAGTCAAGACAGTCGGGCAGCAACAAACAAACAGAAAGATAGGCCAACTTCACCCAGAACGGCAGACAGATATACCGTATCAAGCCCCCTGATTCAACCTTAAAAAACATAATTTTCGACCTCCTCCATTGAGCGGGTTTGCGTCGACAAAAAAACCTACGCAACAGTCGCTGTTGAAAAACCAGTGATGTTCTTATCAAATTACCTCTGTGTCTTTTTCCATAAAACAAAACAAATTGTTAGTTCATCGGCACGAGATTAAAAAAGTCCGGCGACAGCCACGACATCGCTTCACACGTAAGTAAACACGATGTCTTCCTACGCCGAATGAACAAATATCAGTGATAATTACCCGCGACGAAATCCACTAGAAGGGGTCTGCCCCTCCGCGCGTGTTAATAACCTCGGATAAAGTTACTTCCACGTACACAGTCCGACGCATTACGTGGACCGAGAACGAACACACTGGCCCACAAATCCGAAATTTACGGCAACGGAAAATTACCATACGTACGTCTTTACAAGAAGTGAAAAATGGCTAAAAAAAAGAATATTCAACTGTGAGAGCGAACGTGTTCCTACGCAGTGAGAACGTTTTAACACAGTCGGGGGTGGCAGAAGAACATCAGATGGGCGGCCAGATGCTGAACGAGGATGCGAGCACGATTTGACTTACATGTAAAGTAACGTGTACTCTGGTTTCTACGCTCAGTGATACAAAGACCCGCAGAGCGGCCCGAGAACCCGAAAACGCGAATATCAACGAATAAATTGAGGGTCAAATAAAAATAAAAAAAAGTAATACACGCCTTTTTGAAGTCTTGGACCACTGGGCGCCACTCCGTTTCGGTCATATCCAGTGTAACACTGATCAGGCACTGAACACTGAAACGGTTGAGGACTGAGGGTGGTTGTGAGAGGGAGAAGATAAAACATGCAACGATGCAACCCAGCGCCACAGCCAGTGTTGCCAGATTTGATATAATGTGGCAGTTTCTATAAAAAGGGGTAACTTTGTCGATCCGACGAATTTTGAGTTACGGACAGTACAAAATAGAGGAATGAATGCCCCATTCCAACGAGCTATCGGCGAGATTTATTGCGTTTTTTGTTCCGGAGATATAAGCGGTCAAAGATGAGTGTAACAAAAACGCGCGAAAACAAATTTTTGGGGAAAACGCGTTTAAAGTTAGACACACCTTTTTCTCCCACTCCGTCAAGCATCCCTAACTCGCTGCGGAATCACGTTACCAGCCTCAACGAGGGCTTGTTGGAAAGGTAAGTTTTCGCTCTTCTGCGTGGTAACAATTCAGAATATCGGATTTATTCGTGAGCTCCGAAAAACCACGAAGAAGCGAACATAGACATTCGCATTCTTTTTTCTCATTCTCTTTCTCTCTCTCCCTCTTCTCTCTCATGCGCGTAAATTTTGTCTCTCCGTTATTGCGATGTTTTTTCTATAGAAATCAACCAAAATCTCAAAATTGAATTTTCGACCAAAAAATTTTGTTTTTCTTTTTTCGCGTTTTCTGAAACTTTGATCGATCGACAAAGTTACCCCTTTTTATAGAAACTGCCACACACGTATTTGTACCAAACCTGGTATATTTCAACTCTTCTGATACTGTGTCTGGTGATTTCACCAACTCTGGTCAGTGTTTGGCACCGATTCAGTTTTTAGTTTTGATCGGTTTTGGGCTTTGTAGCTTCCATTTTGGTTGGTTTTGGTTCGGAACTTCCATTTAATTTGCCAATAGGTTTTGGTTTCAGCCATGAGACAGTTTTAAAATACTGAAATAGTCTTATTTCGGTCTTTCATTGCTGATCCGGTTTTGGTTATGGTCTTCACTTCAGATAATGAATCGGTTTCAGTCGGGCTCAAAAAATCTTTCTCAAACAAAACAAAAAAGCTATCATGTTTACAGTCAAATCAGCCATAATTTGAAACCAACTATATAAGGTGTAAACTGCAGCATCGACTCACTGGGGATTGGCAGGTTGAATATTCTGTTGATCAGTTCAAATATTCAGCTGTTTTACTAGGTATAGGTACAAGGACAAAGAAGAACAGAAAACGATTGACCGATTGGGACCTTTTCATTAATTAGTTTATGGTCTTGACTCAGGCATAAGCTTTCACTTCAGTCGGTTTTGGTTTCAGTTAAACCTACATTTCAGACATTTGGTTTATGTTTTCGTTAACGACCAATTGAGTTTAAGGTTTCTGTTCTTAATTTGGTCTTTTGCATTTTAAAGGGTTTTGGTCTCATGAACTGTTGAATTTGAATGGGTTCCGGATTCGATTTCGGTTCCAAACACTGATTCTGGTACGTTTTGGCACATTTTCATTTTATTTGAAATCTGGTGTAATCTTGAAAAATTTCCAACTGGTACATACCTTTTTCAACTTCTCATATGGCAACACTGCAGCCGCACTACAATATTAAAGATGCTTGGCGGTGAATAGGTGCATTGGCCAAACTGATGAAAACAAAAAGGACGGATTCTACATGCATGATGTACTAGCTGCAAACAACTCACCTAAGTTTTGTTAAAAGGATTCTTACTACTTCCACTCCCCTCACGAGCTTATTTTGGCCAGAAAAACTCAGTATCTGGACGACTCTTTTCTCGCATAGTTTAGTATTACCTGCAAGCTCAAACGTTTTAAGGAATTCTAATCGATCCCCAAGAGCTCTGGGGGAGGGGGGTTGTTGAAAGTGCTAATCACTAGAAAAATGTATTGTTAAGAAAGAAAAAAAAAAAAAAAAAAAAAGAGTGAAAACTTCAGAAAGTAATTACAAAAGAAAATCAGAAAATACTTATGGAAAACGTTCTCCTAGTTTTCCATATCAGTATGATCTATCTTTTGTAATATTTTCAGATTAGCGGGCCTACGAAATTTTCCTCGACGAAAATTTCATCACCAATAAGGTGATAAAGTGATGCTGAGATAACAAACATCTGATACATGAAAATAAATGTACACGAGATACCAAACGCACGGGAATGAACGTTACTTTCTTACCGTCGGTAATTTTGGAGTAACTAGGCCTCAAAGTTAACGGGCTTTAGAAAATGCGGACATTCAACCGGACCGCTCTTCTACCCAAAATTAGATAATGGTGAATGGAAGGGAGCTACCGCGTAGCCGAATTTGAAAATAATCTGAAGACCAAAAGCAATTTCTTTACAGCATTTCCCGGATGGTAGCTAGGAACAGTGCTTAGAAAATGAAATAAGAAGAGTTGGTTGCCTATCATCAGTCCTAAAGGAGCTGTTACAACGTTGTCACTTTCTTTCAAGAATGATTTTTCAGGACTTTTCCAGGTCTATTTTTCTATTTTTCCACGACTTTTTCTTTCGAGTAGGGATGGAATTATGGATTTTGGCAAGACTTCTTTTTCACACAATCCTCATCATAACGCCAGCAAGAAAAAGATACACGACTCTGATAATTTCTAAAGGGGGAACCTTTTTCTTTTTCAAGCAAATCTTGATAGAATATAAACCATGAACCTAGTTTGTCATTCACAGAATCAAAATTCTATGATTCGGATGAAAATTCCATGACTTTTCCCTAACCATCGAAATTCCATGATTTTTCCAGGTTTCCTAGAAGTGGCAACTCTGTATTATAGACTCTTAATTCACACGATTCAGATTTAGGCTAAAATTTTCCAACTCCAGCAGCCCCTTCAATACTGAGGATAGTCAATACCCAATTCTCCAAGTTTTTATTGCATTTTTGCCGATCTATCATGGCCCAATGAATAAATGAATATTGTAATGTCTCTAATTTAAACAATTTTCAAATTCGACCCAGCCATTCCTCGAAGTTTTTCTTTATCCTATAGAAGTCAAGTCACCAAATCTTCAGGAATTCTGAATAACTTGAGGCCTTATAATTATAAGTTTCAACACAGAATTCACACAAGGATTTATCAGCCAGCATGCCATCGTCTAAAATCGTCTTTATAGAAGAAGATAAGGTAAATACAATCGATAACGCAAGACAGAAGAATAAAACAGAAATAAAGAGTGGAATGAAACAAGCTAAGGAAGCTTTCCCCCCCCCCCAAAAAAAGAGAGATATATTCAGGGAAAATACAGATTCAAAAGTAAGACTGAGACTTCTTCAAACGTATATTTGGAGTACAGTATTGCATGGACGTGAGACCTGGACAATGGAAACACACGAAAAAAAGGATAGAAGCTTTTGAAGTGTAGTGTTAATGGAGAGAGTTGAAAATCAAGTGGACAAGAAAGATGAAGAATGAGAAAGTATTGACGTGAATAGGAAGGAAAAGAAATATTTAGAACGTAATCGTAAAGAGAAAATTTGAAATGATAGGTCATGAGACATTCAGGAATATTATTATCACTGTTGGATGGAATGGCTGAGGGAAAGAACTGGAAAGGAAGGCAAAGAATGAATTATGGAGAGCAGATAATGAAGGATACAAAGTTTAAATTTTTCTCAGAAATGAAAAGATTAACACAGGAGAGAAAAAAGTGGAGAGACGTAATTTACTAGTCGCGAGAAAAGGACTATAACAACATGTCTTTGTAGAAAATATTTTGAACAATTAAAAAAAGAAAGAAAAGAAAAAAAAAAAGTCATCCTACATAGAATTGAAATTAAACTCTGTAAATGTGTCAACACTCAGGTGTTAAAAAACTCAAAAAAATAATACATAAATGCAGAAAGTAAACTTTCCTGCACTCATTTTTCACGCTGATTCCGTATATGCGCTTCAAGTCCTTTCATTAACCGTTTCCTCATGATTAGTCTTCAAAGTGGCAAATATCATCATATTTGGGCAGAATTATTCTAAATAATACTCAGAGCACGTTGCTTGTATTCACCTTACTGTCTATAAAAACGACTATAAAATGTTTGCTGATCAATCTTTATGCGAAGCCTGTGTTAAACAGGCCCTGAGGGACCACCTCAAGATTATTCAAAATTTCTGACATTTGGTCACGTCTGTTTCAAGAAAGAGCAGGATCAAATTTCGCAAATTCTTAAAATAAGGCACCCTAATGAACAAGCATCTCAGCTCTTTTACAGAATATTGGACAAGTGTAATTGGAAACTATCTTTTGTACAGCTTTGAATTTCTACACAATTTCTCATGTATCCCAGTGATATGGATACATCAAAGCAAACTGAACGTCTAATTTTACGGATTCACACATTCCAATCATTTTACGAATTTTCGCACGGCAACCGTAAGTTACACATATCAATTTCATGAAATACGAAAACAACTATACCAGAAGGCAAACCTCGAGTAAACTCTCGCTGGTAATTTTAATTCGCCTTGAACGTTACGACCTTGAAGGGTATTTCAAATTCGAGTATTAAAAATACCAATATCGTCGACGTGTATTTGTTTGGCTTTGAAAAAAAATCCGACTCTACAACAAACACATACGAATTTCTCGACTAAATCCCTTCTCGCCTTCATCCTATCATCGCTTTTAAATTCTACGTACGTCGCACTTCTCGAACTTTTTTTGTTTTCCCCTCTCATTTCGGCTTTTTAAACAAATTAAACGCACTCGCCTATCAAGTCGTTAATTTTTCATTCAGTACTCGCCGCATAAAAGGAAGATGAAAAAATCTGCATAATTATTCTTTTTTCTTTTCTTTTCCGTGTACTCGGTAAAGCTTTCTCATTTATCTCCAGCTATTTTAAATAAGTCAACGAGATTACAAAATTTTATCGCTTTTATATCGCGCAATTCCCATTAGACTATCCGTATTCTTTTCCATGCTACCCGACTACAGCGAAAAGCGCCATTATGAAGCTTTTGAAAGAGCACTCAAGAAATAACTCTCGAGAAAATTACATTACTGAGATGGAAGTTTTCACTGGTTTTGGTTCGCAGGCATTGTTCATCGGAACCACCTAAAGCGCATCGACTTTTAGAAAAATAATGTTCAGAAGTTGGTAGATCCAAAACTTCCAGATAGCGCTGTCAACTGTCAAAATAGATCGGCCTTAAGGCATCTACGAAAAACCAAATGCTAGGATTACAACACCAAAACAATTAGCCTTATCACAAACTGCTGGCTTATTCTTAGTTCCCCTACTAATTTAACACAGGCGATTGATACTCACAATTTACCAGGAGTCATTAATATCCAAAACTCGCGAATATGAAGCAGATAGAAAATTTTGACCATTTTAAGATCGGGAAAGTAGCAACTAGAACGCAGAGTATGAAATCAAAACTTGCTGGAAAGGGACCCGAAGAAACACAAGGCAAAATGCTCCAATTTTGGAGAACAAGTGGAACAATACTGGAGTACACGTAGGAACAAAAATTTTCGAACACCCCCATACGGCATAATTTTCAAAATTGAAGGGCTGTAAAACTAAAGTTGGAAAATGTGAATTTTCCTTGAGAAATAGACTGGAAAATTCTCATTCAGGAAATTTACAAGGGCAGCAATGGACAGGACAATACAAAAAATATAACAAAATATTAACCACTTATTGCTTGTCAGCAATATGAGCTACAGGAGTTTCAAAATTTCAGTTACTAAATTTGAACGAAAATGGAAATCATGTGAATTGAGTCCCTTCTAGATTGACAATGTGGAACCAATAGTGTAAGCAATTACCTTCCTTATTCGAAGTACTGTTCACAGCCAATCCTAAAACATACAACAAATGCATTGTGCTTCACCAAATTTCACTTTCGAACTTTAAAATTTTGACAAAATTACCTAAAATTTTACAATTTTGAAATCGAACTGAATACATGACATTAAACGGTAGCTGAGGATAGTACTTAGAGGATGGAACAAGTGTCAGCGCTATTGACTGCCTATCGTCTGTCTTGAAGGAGCTATTAAAGAGTCTAAATTTACAAGATTCAGGTTTTCGCCAAAATTCTCCAATTTCTACAGCCACCTCAACACTGAGGATAGTCGATGCCTAGGCATCCAAGTTTTTATAGCACCTTTGCTGTTCTACCTTTTTTCGCACTTGGAAAATTTTCTAAATAGGAACGTTGCAATCAAATTCTCAAAAAAATAAATCACTTTTCTCTAACTTGAGGGCCTTACAACCAGTGCAATTTTGAAAATATGCAATTTCGCATGACGAATGTTCTTTTGTACGTCAAAACCTTTCCGGCTAGTTCTTCAGAACTAGGACACCCCGGAGAGTAATTCGAATTCGATACAAAGCTAAAGCAATTATACAAAAAATAGGTACATAAGTAGACGTACAACAGTTGCTTTCGTAGCATTTACATGGGGCCAAAGAACTATGAAAACAAAAACCGATAATGTTTGTTAGGTTAGGTGATAAAAAAAGATGTTTCTTGGTTGTCGCGACGAAGAGAAGTTTGCCTACGACGTAATCAGAGTAATTATTGGAAATAAATAGATAAAGAAGAAGGAATTTACTCAAGCAGTCTTGTAGCACGTGAAGTAACACGAGTTTCAGGAAGTAAGAAATCGAGCCAGATGACACGACTGAGTACGATATCGCGAAGAAAGAAAGGTATTCTCCTCGAATAACGAACTCCAAATCACATCTTGACTCCGAATAGGACCAGGGAGCAGTGTAGTTTTTCGACTGAAACAGTCATCTTAGCAAGTTAAATGTTCTAATATATACTGAAGGCATGAGCATTAAATAATTTCAGTGCTATTCAAAACTCAAAGTAAAGATTCACACTATGTTTTACTTATTAACTAAGATTCATATACGCTGGAAATCATGCTGCAACTAGATTTCAAATACAGGGTGTTTCAATGTACATGACACTACCCCTCCCAACTGGGTAAATAGGCAACTCATCCTGACTGCGTGTAGATATGTTGGCAGGGTGTCCATCAGATCAAAATTCCGTGACTTTCCAAGATTTTTTTAAAAACCGATATCATTTTGCAGAGTTTATCATAACAAATTCAATAATAAAAAAAAGTACCATATACATATGTATAAAGGATCTTTGAGTTTTTTCTAATTTGGTTCTGCGATTCAATAAGTAAATATGGGCAAAATCAAAAATCAAAATCGTAAATTGAAGAGGTTAAAATCAAAACCGACGCTTGCATTATACATCAAGGGCGCGAACAGGCAAAATACTGAACACGGGTGCAAGAATATCTTTTGCTGCGCCTGTGAATGTGCGATATGTATTACAGACTGCACCCATGTCAGTATCTTGCCTATATGCGCCTCAAGAGTGAAATGGCAAGTGTCAGTTCTTTGATTCTGATCTCTTCAATTTTGATTTTAATGATTTTGATTTTCTAATATAAATCATTCTTTCAAGATTCTTCCCATTTTTTCGATCTTTAAATCAAAAATATCATGTAAAAATGATATTCATCACAATTTTTAATAATTTTAGAATGATTTCAAAGTCACGATTTTTCGTAATTTGTTTTTTGATTTTTCTCATCTCTCAACCTGGGCGGGGCAGTAGAACGAGTCGGAATTGAACGACTTTTATCCCTTTCTCTCACTGAGTACTTGGATCATTCTATCTCCACAGTGCGGTAACTGAGTGAATAGGTAAATGAGAATGTGCAAACTGAGGAATGCTGTTAAGCAATGCAAGGCTTAGGAGGATGACAAATGAAACGGCTGAAGAAAGAATAAAAAAATATGAGAGGATTACTTGAAGTTTTGAATAATGGTTTTCTTGCACTCATAAGTAGACAAGATATGACAAGTACTCGCAGAACGAGAGAGCAAATCGAGAGGCGAAACTTTCACTAATTGCTTCGTTACTACACAGACGGCCTCCTCCCCCGCCCCGAGTTTTGATTCGGTTAGGTGGCCGATGGCGCGAATCGATACACAAATAAATAATATGGAATGGAAAAACGAGAAAGAAAAGGTTGCTATGTATGTTTTATACAATACGAAGTATTTCGAATGATTCGATGTACTCCCGATTGCCTGGAAAACGAATTGAAAGCGCACTTCCTACTCGAGGCGTAACAATAATATAAAACACAAAACACACTACACTATACGTGCGTGAATTGCAATGCTATTACAAATACCAATACTGCGATAGTCTCACACGGATAATGGGCTCTGCAGTAGAGCAAATTTTCTACAAGATATACAACACTAGACTACTTCGTCGCCGATCCAGCAGGGAGACCACTTCATTACGACATCAATTAACATACACACCGAGGGGAAGGCACCGGAAAACGTTACTCAAGTGTTATAAACACGAATGAACAAGCCACAAACGAGTGAATCACATAAATGACTGAGTACCGCGAAGCGGACCTGCAGCGGTGGACAGGGAACAAACGGGGGTGTTAACGAAATCGTCATGCGACACTTCTCGTACATGAAGTCTCGCACAATTTTGGTTATATTTTGTTACTTCATGCGACACTTCTCATATATGAAGTCCCGCACATATTTGCTTATATTTTGTTACTTCATGCGACACTTCTCATAAATGAAGTCTCGCATAGTCCTGGTTACATTTTGTTACTTCATGCAACACTTCTCGTATATCAAGTCTTGCACAGGTTTATTACATTTTGTTACTTCACGCGACACTTCTCATACATGAAGTCTCGCACAGATTTGCCTATATTCTGTTACTTCATGCAACATTTCTCGTACATGAAGTCTCGCATAGTCCTGGTTACATTTTGTTACTTCATGCAACACTTCTCGTATATCAAGTCTTGCACAGGTTTATTACATTTTGTTACTTCATGCGACACTTCTCATACATGAAGTCTCGCACAGATTCGCCTATATTCTGTTACTTCATGCAAAATTTCTCGTACATGAAGTCTTGCATAGTCCTGGTTACATTTTGTTACTTCATGCGACACTTTTCATATATGAAGTCCCGCACAGATTTGCTTACATTTTGTTACTTCATGCGACACTTTTCGTATACAAAGTCTCGCACAAGTTTGGTTATATTTTGTTACTTCAAGTACAGTAATATGGTGTTCATTATCGAGTTATGTAGCTTTGATTTTATGTTCTTTTAAATAAGTCCAAAGGGTCGGCGTAACTAATGCACCTAATTTGAAAGATGTTCCAAGGGATTGACGGCCTCGTTCTTCACATTCCATTCTGCACTAAGCAAGCATCCGTGAAGTAGGATATGAGCCTTCAGCTCAGGCTTGCCTCGCTGGCTCTCACGCTCTTATAGGGTCTTACAGGAAGTTAAGGACCTTTTTTCTCCAACAAGGAACATTACCCCTCTCAGCCGACAGTTTGCCCCCTAGCCAAAAGGCCAAGACCTGCGTTGCTTTTTGGGCATGGAATTGGCAATTTTGCATTAAGTTGCCTACTTCCTGGAAAAGTGGTCAAGCTATATGCTTGCCGCGAAGAACATCAAACAACATTTAGAAACGGATTGCGTCGACGCCGCCGCAAGCGTCCAGTAACAACCGGCATCTGCAATGCATCGCAGACGACGGATGAATTGTTAATTAACAATTGCTTCCTTTCACTCTCGCGTACACATACTCATGTAGGAAGTGAGAGAGACTCGCGTTGCTGTGTCCTTCAAAAAACGTTAATTCGTACAATACGATCGCTTCACAGTCTACCGCCAGTCAGCCTTATTAAGCTCCGCTTCATTCACACATTTACTGTTTGAATGAATTGCTTGTACCACTTTCGAACCCGCATATACTCACATTTGTACAATGCAGCATCTGTCCGCCTTTTACTCTCATTCATAGCGGCTATCGAAGATACAGCCATCTTCTGATGAACTAGATTAAAATAGCTAACTCGGATTAAGAGAATGAAGATGCTGGAACCCGACAAGGAGGTTTAATGTACCACTAGCTGGCCCAGTAAGAAATTTCAAATCCATAGCAGTTAGTATAAGGTCACTTTATACCACTTTTTTGGTTCTTTCAATTTTAGCTGTCCTTATACCCCAAGAAGCATTATAGCACACTCAATGGACATAGAACATCCAGAAACCCCAGAGTATTGAAATTCGCCATTGTCTATCGCTTGGTGCCCAATGATTCACAATTCGATATGCGGAACGTTCCGCGTAGTGGGATCGTCGAGCACCAAGCGACGGAACATGGCGGATGCCAATACGCGGGAGTTTCTAGGTGTTCTAGTATCAGGACTGCTATAATCAGGACCACAAGTGATATGAAGTGACGCATATACTACTCACATCATAAGTAACGAACACAAATTCATTTTAAATCCTATTTTTAAGGGAAACTTTGCAATTAAAATTCAAAAGTGTAAGCAAATTAGACCTAAATTGAAAAAGAATAGGCACTACATGACCTAAGTACTGGAAAAGAACATATCTGCGCAGAATATTGCCGTCCGTACTGAAATTTCACTAAACAAATAGCGAGTGAGCCTCATAACACCATAAATGTCAAAAATCATAACAACCGTCGAGTCTACGAAAAAGAAAAAAGAAAGAAGTTTATTAACAAATTTACAGATCTCAAAAAAGTAATACCACTCGTTGCCGTCAAAAGTTCGATAAGACTTACGGCTCGCGAGACAGCCTTTTTGAAAAGAAAATCGACTTTACGCACTTTGAACTCCTCTGGCTCCCGGCCCAACGGGCCGACTGAGCTCATCTTCCAACTGAAACGACATTAGTGTAGCAAGGAGTTCATTATAAAAATTATAGCTGACTAGGCCTATCATAGACGACTACAGACAGCATCGGACAACGCCACCGTCACAACACACATTTTCGCCCCCATTCCCTGAATGGTCCCCGATCGATCTACAAAACTTGACCTTCGTTTCATTTTTTTTTTTTTTTTTTTTGAATAACACATCAAAATTTTAGACCACAAAAACGCAAGATGTGCTCCCCCTTCTCTGATGCTAGTTACGAAAATAGGGTCCACATAATATGAGAAGTGAACTCAGCGACCTGAAAATCTCTACCATTTGATAGCAGCATTGTAGACAATTTCCCCGTCCCTGGCGCCACAATTCTTTGCTTAAAGACAAACTGATATCAAAATTGAACTCAAAATTTCAAATCCACACCACCCGATGTCCCATTCACATACTTCATCAGATCAAAAACTTCTCCAAAAATACGGCCGGCCAAAACTAATGAAATACAAGACCACTCTGAGGGGCGGGATAAGAAGGGGACAAAAAATTTCCAGGGATAGAAAGCTATGGAGGTAAGGAAACAAGTGCATGTAAAATTCAAAATCCCATAAAATAAAAACTCGAACAGAGAGTTTCTCTCCACAAGGCCTGTGTTAAACTGAGCTGTTCAGAAGGAGTCATTTTGAACCTCCCATTCATGACTTTTCTGGAGCAGAAACGAAAAAAGTAGCAGAGACCATGTTTAGAGGAAATCTGGTGTAGAATAATTTTTAGTTGAAAAATTATTTATATCCCTCAGTGCTCGAGCCTTTTGGAAAGAAGTCAGTTTTGTGGGGTTTGAAAATACTTTTAAAAATTAGCCGAAGGGAGGAACGGAGACTTTTAGTATAATAAGGACACAACCCATGACAATTTTGAGCAAAATTCCCTTCATCAGGTACTTCCTTTTTTCCTCTGAAATTCCTCATTTGCCTAGACTACAACCTCAATTCTAGTACAGAACTTATTAACCCTCTACAATACGAGAAACAATTAACCACGAAAAGCGAAATGCAGTGAATTGAGAAAATGGTGCAACGACAGGTTAAACATCGACCCCCTCCCATTGTTCTTATTCTTCAGAATGGAAAATCGACGACAGAGTTTCCAAGTCTTCGCTTCAAATTTATTACCAAGAGGCACATTATCAACATAATGGTTTGCATTCACCTTGTTCTGGGGCGGGGAGCAGTGAGAAGATAATTTTGATTACAAAATGGATCTTTTCAGCATGGTCAGTGTTCGAAATGACATTTCATCGAATCTGTGAACTAATCTTGAAATGGCGTTTGAATCACACAGAAGGGGACGAATCGTTAATTTCGAAGCATGGCGAATTCAAGTTGAAAATTTCAAAATACATTAGGGGGCTCCCAACATAAATTTCAATGACCAAAAATCGGGTGTTTTCCGTTAACCCTCAAATGTAAAATGTGAACCATTATACCAACAAAAGGATATCCTACTATCGATTGCTAATCTGCAAGACCTTGTACGTGCCATTTCCGACAAAACAAACTTTGTGATAAATTTTTGTTGACAATGCCACGACAACGTTGATACATGATACCTATTCATAGCTACAAAAAAATCTATCTGAACTCTTTTTTTCAGCGACAAACAAGCACTTCAAACGAACCGAATGATTCCAAAGAATTGCAAAACCTATGTAACTCCGTACAGCAATGTTGTCTAAATAGCAGACTTATTCCCACTCAATTGATGGACACAGAAAAGGTCCGATATTACACTCGATTTTGAGAGAATTTTCAAAGTACAAAAATGATTTTCCATTTATCATTTCTCGAAAATTTCATTTTTGGTACTTACAAGTCTTGTAGTTTAGCAATCGCTATATATTGAGCAGTTCACAAAATTTTGTGATACTAAAATTCGTGAATTTGGTTACATATTTTTCAAATCAGTTCTACCAGTATACCACTGATTCCAAGAATGAGTTTACAATCACTGCTGACCCAATCAAAGATGTGCACTCAGTCAACCAGGAATGGGACGAATGTAATATTCAGAAAATTTACAAAATTGTAAGATGCTGAATCTAGAGTGGCAATTTAGTCACAGCTGGTTATCGTCAATTTATAAAGGTATGTATTCGGTTCGAATTCCAAAAGAAGTCGAATTTCGTCAGTAGTCACATCATCAAGGTCTGGCAAATGTCAAGAAATAGTGGCATGTCCTTCTGTTAAAGAAATATTCACATTCTCAGATGGGACTTTTGATGAATAGTGCTCACACACCCCGGAAAACTGATTTCAGTATACTGGCGCCTAAAATTAATTTCCTGGGAGAAATTGAAAAGTTATAGAATCGTTCGAATAGAGGAGAACGTAAATTTTTCTGACGCCATTTTCCAAAACTTACCAAGTCCAAAATTACAAATTCAAGGACGTCATTAGTCAAACAATGCGGTTAGCACCGGTTACTTTTTAGTATATTATCGCACTTAATTCCTTTTCACTTAACGGGGCCAAAAAGTTTTGAAAATACACTGCAATTCACCGAAAAAATTCGAATTTTGGACTTCAACGTTTCAGAAAATGATCCTTCAATTATCTCATATCTATTGGACTCGGGAAAAAAACTCATCTAAGCGCAGAAGAAGACTATTCTGAATTTATTCAACCCGGTGTAGTTCCTGTCTCTGAGTATACATTAGGGTGTCCCTCATTTTAAAAATGTTTGCAATCTGACCAACCCACTCCCGGAAGTTATTTCTAATCCTATGGAAGTAATGTCACCAAATTTTCACAATAATTCCAACACGTACCCCTGAAGCCTCGAGGCTCAACACAGGATCTACACTGACACTTATCAGCAAATATTATATTGCCAGAAATCGTTTCTGAAGGTGAATACCATCAACATGTCCTAAAAGTAGGATATTCTGAGCAATAAAAAAATAAAAACATCGTTCCTAGGTTCAAAATTGAATTCCTGGCGAGTGTTTGAAATTAGGGCACTAAAAAAAAACAAATTTGAAAAAAAAAAATGAAAATCACACAAAAGTATAATAAGCCAACTTTCCTACACTGATTTTTCAAGCTGATTCCGAAAATGGCCTCTCTACTTACCAATTTCCTCATAACTAGCTTTCAAAGTTGCAAAACCACCATACTTGAGTAGAATTAATTATGCTACACGAAACTAGAATAATACTTAGAATTATGTGCGCCTATCTCATACACCGAGTGAACCACGGTCCAAGATTTTCGTAGTCAAAATCAACTAATGAATGTCAGAATGTCGAGGGGGGTGTTAAGGCTACGAGACAGAATCTTTAATGTTTGGTAGCACACACCAACTTTATCAAGCAATGACATCTCGAGCGGGAAGTTTCCGGGGCCAGGGGTGCGGTACCTGGGGAGCCAATTTGGCATGCGTGCATACGTCTCACCAGTTGATGACCTTAGGTCCAACGGGTATCAAGTAATCCATATTCAGACTATGACAGGATTTTTAAGCGTCGTAGAGGTCGGATCCAAATTGTATATTCAAATAGCCTTTCAGCCTCTCTTGTATTCGTCCTTACACCAATAGAGAACCCCCTCACCGAATACACGTATAGTTCTCAGCATTTAATTTCATCAATTGTATTCCTTCAATGGTATATTTCTGCATTAGGATGCTGGTGGTATTTTGGAGAGCTCCGCAAGGGACGGATTCAAGAAGGTATACTTAAACTGTCTTAGTCTCTCTCTTCTTCCTGAAACCAATAGCGAACCCCTCTTCGAGAGCTGGCGCAGCTCTTAGCATTTGAGTTCGTCCATTTTATTCCTCTACGGGTACATTTCTACATCGGGACATTGTAAGACTTTTGGAGAGTAATTTATGGGGCGGATCCGAAAATGTACTTACAATGTGTCATTCAGTCGCTTTCGCTTTCGTCTTGAGACCAGTAGTGGACTCCTCCCCGAACACTGGTGTAGCTCTTAGCGTTTGAGTTCGTCAATTTCAACTGGTATACTTCTACAGTACCACAATGAACATTTTTTTCTATGAGGTTTTAGCTGACTAAGGCTTATTACAGACGCGACTAGAGCATCGGATACACGCCACTTCGGAACACCCCCAGAGATATTGCAGGGGTAAGGTCTTTAATACGTATTTACATAGCGTTTTGCTTCAACTGACGTATAAGCTCAACTACATTATAAAAAATACCCTTACGTTTCCAGCTTGTTATGCTTGGCAGGGGGGGATACAGTGTGATATGAAAGGGCTAACACCGATTTTCATTTGGTTTTTTTAGTCACTAATAGGGTAAAGCTACTCTGGCTGCAAACTGCAACCCAGCTCTGCACTTCTACCCCCTCAACATCAGGTCGGCAGTATAACCCTGCAATCGGTAGCACCTCTCGAAATTAGGCCCTTCGGATAGTAAGTATTCATCTCCCCCGCCGATCTGCTCTTGCAGCGGTCGTGCGATCAAGTCAGGCAGGAAGTTATAATTAGAATTACAGCAACGAAACGCACCAATTGATGATCTATTGGTGCATTTACAAAAAACCAACCGTATAATTCGGCGAACACACACTCGAATATTGCGAAAGCACTGAAGGGCACATTCAACCAGCAATTTTAATCTCATCTTTCACGTCGTCCTTGATTTTGCATGCTAATTACGTACGGTGAGATTACTTCCTCATTTCAGTATGGCTCCCGCCTTCGATACGATTCATAAAATCTCCACTTCATTTTGGGGTCAATACATACTCGAGGATTTGAAGACTTTTCTCTCACGCTCGATGAACAGACGTGAAACATTCGGGTGTCGTGTTATCATGGTCAATACCACGATAAGACCTTCTCAAGACACCGATAGGCACCAGTTAAACGGCGCGATAAGATAGCGATTCATAAATTCGAAGTTCTACCGAAAATATGCGAACAACAATCGTTGATTACGTTCAATAATATGGAAAAAACCGAGTACGTTTGTTAAAATGATAAAATGACATCATAGGAGATAAGTGCATCGATCAAACTGTTGGCGGTAAAGGTGGCTGGGGGAGGGATACAAGATAAAACAGCATTGTACCTGGCTACCTGGCTCGACGAAAGAAAACCAACACGTACACAAACGAAATACGACAAAAATCAACAGACCTGCCCGTCCAGGAAGCAATAAACACGAACAAACACTAAAATCAAGAAATTTAGTTATCGGTACTGCAAAAACAACTTATCGCAAACGCCAATCATGGAACTATTTCTGCCCCGTCGTCATCCTTCAACTGATAATATTCAAACTTATTCGTCCCCAGCAAAACGCTGCAATTTCGGCGATAATATTCCAACACTTCATATCATATCAAAAGCTCTCAATCTTGAACCACCGAAGAGACGGCGAAATGCGGTCAGTTTGTTTTTAGTCATAGGGACCCAAATCAACAGCTCTCAGCTGAAAGTAATCACACTTCGGTTACCCACACAAGGCTACCCAACTGATATCATATTCCAGGCTGTACACGGAGAGGGGAGGAGGCAAGTTCAAAATCTTCCGGAGTTCTCCAATTTCGAACAAAAATAGCGTTTTTTACTCAAATTTTAAACTACAATGCAAATGATTTTCAGCTACATTGTGTGGTCCCATCTTGGAAACATAGGGCGGCTGCGCCAGTTTGCAACACACGTTAAGAGGTATCACGAACTTGTAAATGGCTTATTTATGACACAGTTTCCTCGAGTGATACACCATTGTGAAGGCATTCTTATTGGCTTATCAAAAAAATTATTAAAAAATATTTTTTACATGTTGTTATTGGAGAAATTCAAGGAAATACTCTAAAAAAACACGGGTCCCCAGTTTGCAACACCAAGTGTACCACTTTGCAACAGTACTGTCACCAGTTTGCAACACTCATTAAAAAGTAGTCCAAAATTGATTTAATTGTTGAAAAACATGAATAATGCTTAAAAATAGGAAAATAACCCAATTGTTGCAGATAGATAACTAAAAAATTAAAAAAAAAACAATAAAAACTTGAACATAATAAAATATTTTTAGAAGGAATGATGGCCGACTAGGTCTTTCTTCTAGGGTAAATGAAAATGAGTAAGAAAAAATAATGAGTCACCTATTAATTACTCTTAATCAGAGACACTGATAAAAACATTTTTCCGGGGGGGGGGGGCACTAATGAAGCCTTTTTAGGGCAAATAATTGCAGTAAGTACGTATAGCGATTGAAATATTTGTTGGAAAAAAATTATAGAAGGCCTGCGTTATTAATAATGAACTTTAATTCAATTTATTTATCTGTAATTTGAGTTTGACCGAGGAGGCAAAATGATACTTTTGCCCCGCGATCAATTGATCGGAGGGGGGAATCAAATGCCCATTCCCCCCTCCCATCTCCAGTGTCCCTGCTCTTAATACCAATCAAGTATACAGCGCCGAACTAATACCGAAAAGAAAAAAAAGGATAATGAAGGCAGTTTTACAAAGTGTCACAGTGCACTTCAAATTTATAAGTCCGTTGCCAGATTTTACAGGATGACTGATATTGTAAATAATGATAATATCACTTTCCTAACAAAATGTCTCCCCTTACAGAATTTTCGGTCAAGTATAAATGTACCCTTTGTGTTGGGTCGTCGCTTTTGGCCGAAGACAATCAACTAGACCAGGGACGTACCGAACAGTTTTCCTTGGGTGGGGGGGGGGTGTAAAAGTTGTGGACGTCCCAACTGACTCAACTCGGAATTCCCAAGTATCAAAGCAAAAAAAAAAAATCTTTCAACTTGTTGGATTTTCCCAACTCGCCTGACTGAAATGGTAAATTTTTCCAACTGCTCGGTATCTCACACGCCTTTGCCTACCCCCCTCCCCTCAAAACCTGGTTTCTATCATAAATTCGAACATGCTCAAACCTTTCCAAACGCCAGTGAAATTTCTATTCACAAGTTTTATCTGAACGATCCCTCGAGAAGGGTTGAAAAGTTTTAAAGAATGTTAAATAAGCCTATAAGGAACTCAAAAAGTCTCAGGCGAGCTGGAATGGCAAGTTTCAAAAATGGCTTTAATCTTTCAAATAAGTTTGCAAGCTTCTCAAAGTGTCTTACTTACGCAGATAGGAGTCTTAAGGAACTTACACAGAGTCTGGAAGGATCATCAAGACTCTCAAGCCTGTTCGAATGAGTCTGTAATCGTCTCAACGAATCAGAACGAAGTCTAAAAGAGACTTGCAGAACCTTAAGCAAGTCGGGAGGGGTCTTCAAAAATCACAGACGTGTACATTTCTTCGTGGAGCATCTTTCCCCAAATTAATCTACAGGAGGTAGTAGCATTCCGTCAGCCCATTTCAAGTGACTTAGTTCATATCTTGAGAGGGGAGTGAATTCAAAGTCCGGAAAGGAGAGCGCTAATAGGGTATTAATCGAGTTTTAAAATTCAGACATCAAATCAGACCCAAAATTCCAACTTGACGGGGGCCGCATTTCTATAGCCCATCCTCTATTGAATTTGTTAAGATCTCGGGAGGAAGATAGGCACAAATTTGAAAAAGTGAGTAGTGCCTGATACAAAATTACGGAACGATACTAATTTCGACTCAAAATTCCAATTTGAAAAGGGATAGATTTCTCCAGCTCCTCGACTGAATTCGTCAACATCTCAAATAAATCGAGTACTATACTCTGGAATGTGAGTACGCAATGCTATAATATGAAGAATCATAACGACGATCTCGACCCGGAATTCCAACGAGGGGGGAGGGAATGCTGCAACACTCGACTGAATTTGCTAACATCTTAAGAAGGGTCAAGAATACCATTTGAAGATGTGAATACGGAACGGTACAAAATAAAAAATAATGACACCAATCTTGACCCGAAATTTTAAGTCGGGGTGGCATTTCTCCTCTTTCCCCTTCCTAAACTGAAATATCAAATATCTTATAGGAACAAAATCAGGGGATGCAAACACTGAGTGCAAACTGAAACCAAAAACAAAAAAGGCTATCTGGTTCCTCTACGCCTAAAAATTACCCAAAGATCGTTCACCCATACAAACGAAAATGGATGCCTTTGGCGTCCCTTAAGCAATAATTATAAGTACTCGACATTATTTGTTTTTTCAACAGTGTTATGTATTTTTCTTTCTTCTTTTTAATAAAATCACATATCAACGAATGATGGAGCTTTTTTCCCCTTAGTATTCTATGTTCAGTCTTTCAAAGGGTATCAAAGGGCAATATATGAGCAGAAGACTTTCGTAAGACTAATTTTCAACAAATTATCAGACATAAGTCTACTGAATTAAGGCACAAAAATTTGTAGTTTGAAGATAAAAAGTACAAGAAAATTAAAGAGCGAAATAGAGAATTTCTGGACAGAAGAAAATTTGAAGTTGCCTTCTTCAAAATACTAAAGCACAAAACATCTTAAAATTTAACCATATTCAATTAAAAAAGACAAAATTGATGTTAGCAGACAAATTGCTTCTGATTTGATTCTTGATCTAATATGTTAAATTAAGACACATGTTAAAAAAGTCAGGGTGTCTACCGGGTTCAAATTTTCCAATTCCTTGACCTTTTCTCACTTTTTTCATAACCGTTTTACACACATACAAATATAATCTTATTCGTAGAAACTTACCAAGGTGGGGGGGGGGGGAGCTCACAATAAATGGAACACTAGAAAATACTATGAAAAATGATATTATGTAATTATCTAAAGATATTTACGTTACTTTAAATTTACTTGTAATTTTTGAAAAATTCGTGATAGTAATTTTGAGGAAATTTAAATGAAAAATTTATGACTTTTCATAACCACTATTAAAAATACTTGACTTTTCCTTTACTTCCTTGACTTTCTTTGACCACTCTCCAAAATACACATCCAGTCATTTTACTGCTGTAATTAATGCGCTAAAATACATTCTCAAATATTCTTTTTGACAACCCCCCCCCCCCTCAACACCATTCCGACGCCGGTGCTAATTTAGTATTTAATGGTAAGGTCCTTTTAATAAAATTTGAAATAGGGATTTCGTTTGGAAGACCGATGCCACAATTAGGTTAGACCAGATTAGTGGTACAAGGGCGGAGAAGGAAGATGGAAGCCGACAGGGAAGTGTCATGAAATCAAAGGAGACAATAAACAACCAGAAGCAGACTGAGACAATGGCTGATTGACTCGACAACAGACAGAATAATTGTATCTAGCTTTAAGGTTGTAAATACATATTACTTTAAAAATGTGAGCTCTCCTCCATGCCCCGTAGTAAACCTACTTAAAGGTCTGTAAGGCGGTGGAGGGGGACACGGTAAATTTCTTATCTCAATGTACACAGTCTAATACATGGAGCCACCGGAGAAAGTTCCGGACTAGCCTCCGGGTGGGGCCTTAGCCCCCTCGCGAGTGAAAAAAAAAAGATTAGTGGTACAACGACCCCTGATTGATGAAAAGGCCGGAAAAGGATCGGCCCACGATCAGCACACCAACCACCGGCATCTCCGCTGAAGCTGCAGGAGCAGACAGAAAATACCGACAGCAACGGGTGAGAAAGATCCAAGGGGAAAAAGGAAGCCAAGTGGCACCTCGGCACCTGTGAGCGACCCTCCCGTCCCGGAGAGGTTCACTAGCAACGGAACCTAGAACCTGATACTGAATTCACCTGCTCCAACCAATCCGAGCAAACGATAAAGAACTGGAGGCAGAAGTCTCATGGTAACCGTTTCACCGTGAAAGTGGCCTCCTCTACTTGGAGCAAACTTCCCGTCTTAGGTGTGTTGCCAATGTGGCGGTCGAGGAAGGAAGATGACAGCCGATAGAGCAAGGTCGTGGAACCAAAGGCGACACATGACAACCAAGCAGACTAGACACGGACTGACTAAAGACAGAGTATTGAAGCTTGAGCTATATGCACAATCATTATGTAACTGTGAGCTCCCCTCCCTACCCCGCGCGAAACCTATTAGAATATATGTAACGTGTGGAGGGGGACAACCCCTAGAGGAAAAAGATTAGTGGTACAAAATACTGCACGATAATGGATTTTATTTTTCATTATAATAAAGTTTTTTTCTCATAACAGGTTTTTATACAACTTTTCGTAATTATATCAGTATATTAATGGAATTTTCAAATTTTCGGTTGCTCTGTCCAAAAAAAGGATGTTATTTACACGTTCCGTTGCCGATGCAGTCGGATGCTTGCTATTAACCTGTTTTGGTTGTTTTACTTGCTGGTAGACACCCTGAAGCGCAGCATGATACAAAATAACACCAAAGTCGACTCAACATTGCAACTGGTTGGAGGACCACTTGTGAAATGGTCCTGATCCAGGACCCGAGAAGCAAAATTACTCATTTTCATCTTCCCATCAAGAGTAACCGAACGTACGGTTGTGTTTCATGATTAGCGTGAGAGTCATGACTTAGCGAATACAATAAAACATGTAAGGTACATAACTCGAGAAATTAAACTGAGTCATTCAGTTTCTTAGAAATCACAAAGTATCAACCGGAATGTAATAGGGACCTTGAAAATGAAGTTGACAGAAGAGTCAAAATAAAAAATCACCCAGGTCTGTACAATCTGATGGACTGTCACACAACGATGGTAGCATTTTCCAGCTCGCTGAAAGCTACATGTGGAAAGAAACATGTGGGTTCGAAATCACCAGTCATCCAATTCGTACAATAGAGATGACGTGTTCAAAGAAACAAATCAAGTACCTAGGGTTATTAGAAGTATCTGATTTGCCTAATCAGTGTGCAAAGTCACGCGGGGAAAACATTTAGCTGTGGAATTTTTCAAAACAAACACCATGTCACCGGTGTAGGTTTCAATGCACCCATCATGCACTGGCATCTGTTGAAGTATTTTCAACCATCTCCGATATCTGTACTCAGATCTAGAGCAAAACGTGGATGTACATTCTCGCAGCCCCTTCGATTCACACATCAGGCAATCAAGTCGCAACACTATTTTCATCCCGCATGGCAATGAAAACACGAAGCTAAAATTCACACGAGGAGAAAGAGCCAGCTTGTCTCCGCAATTTCCCGAAACAGGTAATCCACAAATTCGTATTCGATCGAGGCCAGCCAGTCGATGACTTTTTTTTTTTTTAATTCATTTTCGAGCACCCTGTGAAGTCGATTTCGCTGTCAATCAGATTTTCTGATTTCACAGCGCTATACGATTACCACGGTGTCACTTTCTACTCCCACGAATCCATTCAAAGAATTTCGCATTCGGCTAAATTTTCATAATTATTCACTTATCGCCGAATAATCGACGACAAGCGAAGGCAATGCGACGCATCTGCATGTTTTAGGTCAGTCGATTGAACGACCCAACTGAAAAGTAAATAAATTTGACGAAATGCTGATACCCAATTTAGGTCACCGACGTACGTGCAACGAATATACAAAGTTGAAATCTCCAAACTAGCCGCAGAGAAGAAGAGAACGACTCGAGATTGAAATTTGCGAGCTTTCGACGAACTTACATATTTGAAAATAAGTTCGCTCTCGAGCACGCGAAATGAAAACGCGAATCGATAATTGAGAAGTACTGGACGCGGCAAAATTCGAGCCCGTAACCGGCGTATTAAAATTTAATAAAATCCGTTATGCGTGTCGAGGTCGTTGATAAAAAGAGAGCTTTTCGACCCGTTAACACGAGTATGAAAATACGAGTGGAATGACAGAAGCCAAATACATTGGTGTTTTGTTCATCAGTGATACAAATTGAAGGTTGCCTGTACACTGTACAGTGGTCCGCATTCGCAGTACATCAGGAAGTGAATCACCTCTGCACGAGCACTTTCCTAATCACAATAGAACCTCTTCGACAAAAGGTTCTCCACATTCTGCACTACCATCCCAGAGCTTTCAGCATGCCATCGATTGAACGAGCTAGATCTGAAAATATTTTCTGCACGACCGAACCCAGGTGGTCGTGAGGAAGAGCTGAGACTTAAATCAGTCTACCGCAGAGCTTTTGAGAGAGTGGAGTAGTCAGCCTAGTGTTTGAGGGGGGGGGGGGTCTGGTCTTCACCAAGTGGAGAAGGGGTATTAGAGAGGGTACTAACACGACAAAAACTCGAAGTCGCAAGGAAGCAGACCCCCTCGACACCCATTTGGCTACACTACTGTTTTGAGAATGGAATCGGATAGAGCAAGCTATGTAGATTCTAAAAGGGCGGACCCAGGAAGTCATGAAGAGGAACCAAGACTTGGCATCTTTTGTTATAAATTTGGGGCTTTCATGGACAAGTCTTCTCTCCGCAACGAACGAACATTCCCATTCATCTTTGTCAGGGCCAGCGAATGTCCAGTTGCACCGAAACACGTGCATCAGGTCGAAATTCCACATTAAAAAAAATTGTTGGTACTTTTTGGATGTTTTTGTTTCAATTTTCATGGTGGCGTGGGGGGGGGGAGTATTCCAGGGTTCCTTATTTAGACTTTTTATTCGCACCAGATGAGAAAATGAAAGATCACCGGCCTTGACTTTTGTTCAAATTTTGATTTCAATGACCCTGATCTCGATAAACATAATTTTAGATCGTGTTCTTCAAGATCGCATGTATGATCGCTACTGTAGCTTTCATTTACATTAATCTAGATCGTGATCTTCAGGTTACTTGGAAAATTGAAGAAGATCATAGATTTAGATCGAAACAGATCTTAGATCACGAAGAAATCATGATCTCAAGATATTTTAAATCTTTAAGCAACTCTTTCCTCCCTCATTTTTGTGATATTTTGATCTTACTCCGAATCACCAGGAGATGGCTTAGAAAACATCTGTTTATCTGCGACTGCGTTTGCTCAAAGTGAAACCTATGAAGAGAGAGAAAACTAATACGAGGCTAACAAGAGATCTGCTATGAGAAAACATTTCAGGAGGCGGATTCAAGGAGCATAGGGGCCGGCTCTTCCTCGCTGTTTCGTATGCTCCACAGCTATCCCTCTAACTCTTTTTAATCTATCTAACGTTTAGCTTCACCTTTCAAATAATAATTTCTTGGGAAGTTCCAGATCCAGAATCTGAGACCCACTACAGATCTCGGCTCTCAGTGTCCGTCTTCTCACTCTATCCTGGGTAAGCATGTGGCCTCCGCCTCTGTCTTCCGTTTTCAAAGAAAAATATATTCAGAAACTAAGGTCTAGGATCCGAGAGCTAAAATCATTCATTTGCAGTTGTTTTTTCTCCGAATTCAATCATTATGATCTCAGATCTCCGGTCATTACCGAGATCAATAGCTGAAAATTGATCCTCGGTTGCCATTTAGAAGATGGCCCCCCTCCCCCCAGATTGATCTGTGGTCAGCTATGAAATTAAGGTTGTCAAAATGGAAATTATCCCACTATCATTCATTTTTCTAGACTGCCAGTAGGAGCGCTAATACAGCTTTCATTTCATGTTGTAATTTGTATAGCAATAATATTACCGTAATTTTGGATGTTTCTGTCATTGTGTATTTCTCTCTCTCTCTCTCTCTCTCTCTCTCTCACACACACACACACACACACACACACCACTTTTTCTCTCACCGATAAAACTGGCACCTAATAATAATTGTATAACACTATTATACATGCCCTGATTTTGATGCCAATGACCCTGGTCTCGAAAAACATGATTTTCAAGATCGGTTTTCATAAGATCACCTTTATGATCACTTATGTAGCTTTCATATGTATTGTTCTTGATCATAATGTTAAGGTCAGTTAAAAAATTAAAGAACGTCACAAATTTTGATCAAAAGATCATTTTCAGCAGGCAGATCTCAGATCACGAAAAAATCATGATTTTATGATATTTTTGATCTTCAAATCACAAGCTCTTCCCTTAATGTTTGTGATATTTTGTATCACTCTGAATCATCTGGAGTATAATCTGAAATCTTATGATCTTTTTATGATTCAAGATGATTTTTCCATCTCAAGATCGTATGTCCTTGCCGATCCCTGGTTCTATTCGCTTAGTTCATCTTCGTGACGTCGGGATGACCACGACCTTGGTCCCTAAACAATAGCAGATTTAGAAAGCAATGAGGGTCAAGAATATGACCGTCCCTGCAACACTACCATCTCGATTTCAATCAAAGTTGAGGCCAGTCGCGGATTCAAGAGTGGAGGACGAACAATGGTCTTACACTCTTCTATGTTCAAGTTATTAGATACAATTAAAATACTGCAAAAAGTATTGAAAAAATATGGATCTCGAATGTCGGCCAAATTACTGTTCGAAATCAATAAAAAAAATCCTCCCTCTCATTGCTTTCTAGATCGGCCTCTGTATGAGGCCAGACAGGGACGTCCGATAGGGGGCGGGGCAACTTACCTCCGCCCCCTGTAAGAATTTTTCACTCAGCAGTTGGGAAAATTTACCATTCCACTCAGGAGAGTTGGAAAAGTGTTTTTTTCTTATCTTTTTTTTTGCTTTGATACTTTCAGGAATTTAGTTGAGAAGTTGGGAAAACCCAACAAGTCAAAAGGTTTTTCTTCATTTGCTTCGATACTTGGGAATTTTGCGTAGTTGTGACGTACCCCAGGAAAAACTCTTCGGTACGTCCCTGAGGCCAGGGCCATAGTCATTCCGATGTCTCAAAGATGGACTAAGCGGATGGAACCAGGGATCGGCAACGACATACGATTTTAAGATGGAAAAATGATCTTAAATCACAAGAAGATCATTAGATTTTTTATCGAAATGATAGTAATCTATTACATAATCTCCAGATGATTCCAGAACCATGATATTTCTAAACCACGTAATTTTATTACGAATTTGAAAATTCCCGGACTTTTTCCTGATTTCCAGTTTTTCCAGGAAAGTGGCTACCCTGAATATCACAAACTTAGGAGGGAAGGGGCTTATGATTTAAATATCAAAAATATCGTAATATTATTTTTTCATGATCTGATGCCTGCTTTTTCAAAATGATCTTTGGTCTAAATTTACGATCTCCTTCAATGTTTTAAATGACCTAAACATCATGATCAAAATTAATACACATGAAAGTTACATTAGTGATTATACAGGCGGTTTTAAGGAACACGATCTCAAAAAACATGTTTATCTAGATCAGGGTCACTGAAATCAAAATCAGGACACACACAATACTGTCATAAAATAATTATATTACCAATTTTATCGATGATAAAACAATAAAATTGTGTGTGACGAATACACAATGACAAAAACATCGAAAATTATGTTAATATATTGCTTCACAAATTACAACATGAAATAAAAGCTACATTAGCGCTCCTACTAGCAGTCAATATGAGATCTGAGGGGGGGGGCGGATCTAAATGGCGACCGAAGATCAATTTTCAGCTGTTGTGGTGATGACCTGAGATTTGAGATCATAATTGAGTTTGGAGAAAAAACAACGGGAAATGAATAATATTAGCTCTGGATTCTAGATCTTAGTTTCTGGATGCATTTTCTTCGAAAAAGGGAGACAGAGGCGGATGGCACGTGCTTACTCAGGGCCGTGAGAAGACGGATACAGAGAGCAAATACATGTAGAGACTCTCAGATTCTGGACCTGGACTTTTCGGCACGTTATTTTTTGAAATGTGGAACTCAACGCTAGATGGATTGAAGAGAGTTGGGGGAACACAAGTGTGGAACATAGAAAACAGAGGGGAAGAACCAGCCCCTGTGCCCTTTGGATCTACCACTTGAAATGTTTTCTCATAGCAAACCTCTTGCGCACTAGTCTCCCATTAGTTTTCTCTCTTCATAGGTTTCACTTTGAGCATACGCAGTTGCAAACAGATGTTTTCGCTAAATGAAACAAACATAATTAATTCACCAATAAGGCGCTGGGCACCCGAGTGAACAAAACCACAAAAGTAAATGATGTTCAAGAACTGTTTTGAGTAACAAGCTTTCTTTGTACATATTATTCAAAAATAAACCAACCCTGCTGGCTCTTTTTTCGCCAAATGACCAACCAGCATGTTTTGGCACAAGATTTTAATATAAGAGGGCTAGAAATATCCGAGAATAAGGACCTTAACTGACGCACACTTAGGTCCGTTTTTAAAGAATCCAAAATTAGAACGAAACAATTTCGGTGAGTACTCACTTTACCTCATCCGCAGTTGCATGGCAGTTGCCTCAACATTGTTAGGTAACCACCCGCACCATAACATGAGCCAGGATTCTACCTTGAAGTAGTAATACACGAAACAAACAAGACTGAAACCAAGGAATATCGAATACTTAGCAGTACATTCAGACAACAAATCAACCCGACAGTCTCCTTTCTCTCCCAGCACTCATGCAAGAGAACACCGAACACAACTCTTCATTTACGGGCTGTACGTCAGAAATCAACCTTTGCTCTCACTGGCCGCTCATCAAATAACGCTAACTATCACATAAACTTCCGATTTCTGCATACATATACATTACACGAACACGGTCACAGTGCTAACTATGAGAACAAATTTCACTTTCCAGGATAATTTGACTTCCTTGTTAACTTTAAAAGTCTTGGTAGCCATATGTTGTATGAACTTGCGGAATTAGTACATTCGTACAGAGTTAATGAATCAGAAAACCTGATCGCTCTGATAAAAGGATTGACTGAAGCTATGCCTAAGGTACATATCAATGTAGATTCCTATTGTTATCTATTTTACGGAATAAGGTCATAGAAATAATTGATGAAGCCGATGATTAAGACAGACAAACCATTCAAACATGCAGGATCCAGCTTATGTCAGTGTTACTGAGAACGACAAGAACACACGTGCAGGCTGAAGAATCTGCAGCTACTACAAATGAGATAAGGCCCATTGAAATGGAGTAGGAAGCCATTCCTCCCTAATCTTATCGCAATACTTCGATTGAATATGAATTCCATTGCTGACACGGCATTTACAGAGCACTCTCATTGCAATCCTCGGCTACTGCAAAAAAAAAAAAAAAAAAAAAAAAAACGTGGCATGTGCACGACTTCCCAGTTCTACATACTACTTTACGCTCAGAGATCATTTTCAAAATATACCATGATATTCTAGGACATCAAGACGTACATGATTTTCTACAATCCCAAAACGTTCAGTACGACACAGAAACAAAACACCCGTCAAGTCTGAACAGGGATCCTACAGCAAATCAATTCCGTGATATCAACATCTCTTAGATCACGATACCCGATTCTAAGTGATCATCTTACGAACAGCTTACATAGCAAACAACGCTCGAACGATTCTACATCCACACCTGGCTTAATTTCACCAAAATACGCAAAACGTACTCTCGATAACTGCGATAAATTGTAGAAAATGCACGTACAAATGCATTCCAAGGACACACCTTAAAATGGAAATTCGAAATATTAACAACACATGGACGTGTACCGAGTTGATCAGCGCTTAGAACGCTTAAATTTGATCCAAAATCAACTACAGAAGGACTGAAATATTGGGTAAAAGGTGTAAGAATAATTGTTATTGTCCATTATCAGCTAGCAGATGATAAAGCAATATTTAATTACGTAACAAAAAACTTACCAACTAGATGTGGTCAAAAGTTGATTCTGTTCCTCGGATTCGAATACTTATCACGTAACACCAAATTAGAATCCATTAAATTCGAGTATTCAACACATTTCCGAACCACACATAATTACACTATAACGCACTTTTTCACGCCTTTTACACGATGCCATTTCACGAACTATCAAGAATTTCGATTTCGAACAAATTCAAACGATTACACACACATGCCTGTAGATGATTGGACAACTTCATAATAGTACGCATTGAATAAGTCAACTTTCCGCCAATAAGGACAAAAACTCGACGTCGACTTTAGTTTGTATTTCCGGTTTCCATTTCTGGGAACACTGATTATAAATTGCTACAGGTTTGCCACTAAAATAAAATTAAATGTTCTCTCCTAGGTGCAATACAGCTGTAGTTAGCAGCAAGCTACGGTTTTTCCGCTTCTAGCTCTTCGAACTTCAATGCTTCAGAGTCGAGACCAAAGTAGGTGGCCGTGCCAAAGTGGTCGAGACGGTCGAGACATGTCGAGACAACGTCTTGTGACGTTGTGACAATGTGACCAGTACCGATGAGTATCTCAACCTCACCTCCAATATTTGAGAAGTGTGACAGCGAAATATTTGAATCATCAAAAACAAAGGGGGTTTGGTGGTGTATTCAAAAGATGGTTCTTATTCTTCTTCTTCTTCTTCTTATTATTATTATTTTTTAGATTTTCATGTCTTCGGTTAGCTATAGGAATACGATACGGTGTACTGAGGTCCGATGGTCGGAGCTATTTCAGATTTTAATGAAATAAATTCGTCGGGGTTGTATTCCAGTTTCGAGATATATTATTCTCGTTTTGTTCAGATTGACAGATAGAATATTCTTAGCGAACGTAAATATTTTTTAGAACATTTTCTCAGAGAAAATACGGATAATATTTGTAATTATTTTGGACTGAAATAATTGAATTTCGTTCTTTATTATATTTAATAGGTACCTTTTATATCGTACTGTTTTGCACGGATTTCAGTTCTTCTTTCCAATTTTTGTTAATCATCCACTTTTTTGAATTTCAAATATAAACTACTTCCCCCCCCCCCCTTCCATCTCAATATTTTGTACTACCATGTTGATCTTCGATTGCTATTTTAGAGTATCTTGATCTTTTTTTATTTTGAAAATTAATGAATTAGTTCTGATTGTTGGGCTGCCAATTGTTATTTATCAGTTTCTACTTCCCAGTTTTCAGGCACCTATTAACAGTCACTAATTTTGAAACTGAAATTAGTTGTGACAAAATATGTAATTAAATGGAAGTATAAATAATTGCAACTATGAATGTAAATGCCCTGAAAAATCAACAGACCAGATCAAATTTAAATCTAAAATTTATTGGTTAAACCAAGAAATAAATATAACTCTTGATAGAGAAAGTGCTTGAGAATGTTCTCCCAAGAACATATTTCCGAACATTTTCTGAGAATCTTTCTGTATATTGAAAACCTGATTTCTCTCTCTCTCTCTCTCTCTCTCTCTCTCTCTCTGTCCTCTCCTTTTCCTTTAAATATACTTCTGTTGATAAAACAGAATGGCATAGGTAATAAAGTATTATTATGTTGTACTATGTCTTATTGTGCCTTTATTATGCATCCGACAGCCCGACAGAAAACATGCTGACAGGGGCGTAGCGATTGGGGAGAGAGAGAGAGCCTCCTCAATCAAATTAGTCAGTGGAGAAAAGTTGAGAAAATGCCGTTCGAGTTGGGAAAATCCAACCATAAAAGCACGAAAAAGACTAATTTTTGTCTATTTTTACGACTCGAAAAAACACTTTAAAAAATGTTCCATATTTTTAATCAAACATGGTATGTATTATATTATGTCTGGAGTCGTTTCTAGAGGATGCAGTGGGAGCAGGAAGTACAGTATGAAGTATATAATGAAGAAAATAAAAAGACTAATAAATATCCTGACATCATACTACAAACGTTACTTACTTCTTCCACTCGTCTATTCTGAAGGAACAGGTAGACGTGAAGACATAAGATGCAAAAACTGAATGAAATGAAAGGATACACACTGCCAATAAGAGAGAAATGACTGTCAGAAACAACAAATGAACCAGATTAAACATATTAAAAGAAGATGTAAAAAAATTTAAAAAAACAAAAAAAAAAAAACGCTGCAATGAAACAAATTACAGAAAAGACATGAACAGGCAGACACTCAGAAACATAAAAGTGACGAAAAATTAAAGAAAAAAGAAATAACTGAGATCGTAACTCACAAGAAATCAAACGAGAAGAAAGAATCCAAAAAATCGATACCAGAAAGGCAAGAAAATAGGACAAGAAGAAAAGATTAAGGAGAAAATTTTGAAACAAAACAAAAAAGAGGAGATAACAGTGGAGAGAGAGAAATGGCAACCAGTCGGTTCATGGTCCGGCGGCGGTTGGGTGAAAAGAAGCACCTAGAAAAATAATATAAGTTAAACTTCGTTTCACTAAAAATTGGGGGATAAAGTAGAGAGGCTGAAAACGAAAATATGAAAAATCTCATTTGTTTTCCATCACAGATCTGAAATATTTTTTGAGGAGGAACTAATTCATTAAATATTGTAAGAAGTAAATGAAATAACTTGCCTTGTGGTGCTATTCCCTTACAACCAACACTCAAAGGGAACAAAAATGGTTTTCCCATTTTCCCTCAAAAACAAGTTTCACCTTTCTTACAAAAAAGAACGAAATTTGTGTCATTGAGGGATATGAAGGGACAATCTCCTTACTTTCCTCAAAAACATAAATGTTGATTTTTTTCTCCCTAAAGAATATAACTAAATGCTTTTTATAGTAAAAGGAATAGAAGAATTTTTTGTCCTTCCTTAACTAAGAGAAAAACCAGTTTCGGTTTTCTCAAAGAAAAGGATGGGAAATTGTGGCCATAAAAATTTTATTTAAATCAATTATAATAAATTGATACTACTTTTTTTTTTTTTTTTAATAAACTTGAATAATAGTTTTTTGTTATTTTTCCATTTTCAATCATTTACTATTTTTTACGTTCTCTATAACAATAATATCATGATGAATATTAATAATTATCAACGTTATAAATGTCTTATTTTTAAATTTATTTATATTTATTTTTAATGGCAGTCAAAACTTATTTTAAATAAAACATTTTTTATTTTATTGAATGTATTTAAATGTTCTTTATATAGGTACCCGTTAGTCTCTCGACCGGTAGGTTGCGTCTCTCCACGTTTTTCTTTCCTGTTCAAATCTTTTTATTTCTGATAAGGATTTATCTTTTGTATCCTTCATTATCCGCTCTTCGTAACTCATTCTTTGCTTTTCTTTCCAGTTCTTCCCCTCAACCATTCCCTCTAGCAGTAATAACAATATCCCTGGATGTCTTAAGTTATGACCTGTCATTTTAACTCTTCTCATTACGATCATATTCCACATTTCTCTTTTCCTTCCTATTCGCCTCAATACTTCCTCATTCCTGATCTATTTTGTCCATTTGGTTTTCAACATCCTCCGATAACACCACATTTCAAAAGCTGCTATTCTTTTGTTTTCTTGTGTTCCTAATGTCCAAGTCTCACATACATACAGTGCTATGCTCCAAATACACGTTTTGAGAAATCCCAGTCTATACACTTTTAAATCTATATTTGTGAGGGCGCATACGAAAAGGGGCCTGTGCACCAATTTTTCGATTTTCACTTTTCTGGCTAAATTTATGTGAAACCCCCTTAGAAATCGAATAAAACCAAACCCAGACCTCTATCTTGAAAATTCAGTGAGATATTGGAGCTTTAAGTGAGGCAAGTCAAAATTTATTATTTCAAAAATTTCAAAAAAAGTACAAAAAGTACAAAAAGGAAATAGCATGTTCTTGGGTAAAATTAAATTGTTCGAAAACAATTTTCCATGAATGCTGGACATATTTTCTTCTTGCCCTTCTAAATGCGAGAGCAGGCAAATACATTCACCCCTTGACAGAATAAGTTGCCTACGCACCTGCTGAAGGGGAGTCTCGCATTTCTTGCTGGGAACTTCCAATCTTCTAATGTAGGCAACTTATCCTGCTACATGAATGCCGGTTTACTCTTACCGTTTAAGGGACTCGGATCCGAAGATTTCCCATGAAATATCTTGAAAATCATTGGAGAATTTTCCCGAAGTTTTTCGATGACATTCTTCGGAGATCATCAAACACTTGAATTCTTTGGAAAACATTGGAAATTTTTTCCGAAGAGAACGGACAAGAGATTAGGGGAGCGTGTGATAGTGTGTAGGACCTTCACGGTTGAAATGCTGGTAAGTAACAGAACAGTAATTACAAAAAAAATAAAATAAAATAAAATACTCTCAATTTTAAATGCTTCTCCTGTAAAATTTTTATTTCGGTCACCTGGTCCGTTTTCGTATGCGCCCTCTCATTTGCCCTAAATATGTCTCCTTTTTCTTAAAAAAAAAAAAAAAAAAAAAAAAAGTCTCTGCTTGTTTTGTTCTACTAGGGGCGCCAAAAGAAACATTTTTCCCGGGGGCGTGATAGTATGTACGTATATAGTGATTGAAATATTTGTTAGAAACAAATTACAGAAGGCCTGCGTAATTAATAGAAGACTTTAATTTATTCAATTACCTATCTGTAATTTGAATTTGACTGAGGGAGCAAAATGATAATTTGGTCCCGTGATCAAATGAAAAGGGGGGCAAATGCCCCTTTTGCCCCTCCACTCCCCTTGTCTCCGGCGCCCCTACGTTCTACTCTTTATCTCTATTTTACTTTTTCCATATAGTGTTATCAGACTACCTACGTATCTAGATTCGTTTACCTCCTTTATTTCTTCACCTCTTATTTCCATATTTATTGGACTTTCTTTCCATCTACTGACTAATATCATTTTGTATTATTTTTATTAATCTTCATGTCATATTTTATTTTCAATCTTTCATCCAACTCGTTCAATATTTTCGTTAGTTCTTTCCCCTATTCATCGGGCCCGGCAGCGCTAGCATCGCGCACAACGAAAACAGGACAAATTGGTGAGCGGCGCGGGTGGTAGGCGGAAGCTTTCTTTAAATCGACCGAAGTCAATTTTTATGGAAGAAGTTAACTTACAGAAAATTTTACGCTCTACAAATTTTGTTCTTTTAGTTTTTCCGCTAAATGGCTTTCTTTTTCGACTTATTTTGAAATAACTCAATTAAAATTCAAATCGGAAAATCTTCCTGATCCAGGTTTCAATTTTGCCGATTGTAGCGCTCCTAGCGGACGCTCGGCTCGAATTGCAATGCCATCTACAAACATTATCATTGTAGACTTCTCTTTTTGCATTTATCACACCTGATTTCTTTTCATTCATTTCCTCAATTACTTTTTTTTTAATAAATAGATTAAACCACGATTAAACAATAGGTATGGTGACACACCGCAACTTTGTTTCACTCTTTTTTTTTGAATTTTAGCTTCTCTCACTTCATCCTCTATTTGTATTTGTTCCTTTTAATCCATATATGAGTTCCATATTACTCGTCTTTCCTTATTCTTAATTTCTATCCATTTCAATATTTGAAACATCTTTGAACATTTACTACTATCAAAAGCTTTCTCTAAATCTATAAATACCTTTTTTCAGTCTTCTTTTCTAATAAAAGACTCAAAAATAAAATTGCTTCCCTAGTTCCTCTACCTTTTTTGAATACAAACTGATCTTCCACCCTTTCTTCTATTTTATTTTGTATTCTTTTATTTATTATTCTTGCTAGAATCTTTGATGCGTGCGATAGTAAACTTATAGTACGACAATCTTCACATTTGCTTGCTCTTGCTTTTTTAGGGATTGTAATTCACCTGCATTTCTGGAAATTTATTGGCGTTTCTCCTTCTCATACATTTTGCAAGTGAATTCGTATAAATTTTATAAAACTACTTCTCCTGCATTCCTCATAACTCATTAGCAATTTCGTCAACTCCTTCTGCTCCACCTGTGTTCATTTCTCTCAGAGTTTTATCAAATATTGATCTTAAAATAGGATCTCCTCTTTCCTCATTCTCGATACTAACTTTTCTTTCCATACATTTACTTACACATGCTCCATTGCTATACTGTTTTTCAGTTTATCTCGCCCATCTTTTTACCTTGTCTTTTTAGAGTCTAAAAATTTTCCTTTTCATGTTTTCTTGCTTTTTGCCATATCTTTTTACTTTGTTCCTACGCCGGATCGGTTTTTTCTGCTTTCATCTGCGCTTCAGTTTCTTCAAAATTCTGGTTAATTTTTTAATTTGCCCTCTTATATTCTCTCTTTATTTGATTTCTTAATAAAGGCTTATATTTTTCCTTACTTCCCCTATCATTGGATTGTTTACACTTTCTTCTCGCTTCCATCAACTCTAACATTTCACTTTTCATTCACGGTTTTCTCCTCGCTATAATTTGAGTACCTATTTTATTCCTTGCTACCAGATTTGTTGTTTTTTTCTCTTTTATTTCAGTACTATTCGCTCCACTTTAATATGATTTCCTTTCTTTGATTTACGAAGTTCTTTCGTTACTTCTTTTTGATACTTTTCTTTTCCTTACCTCTTTCAATAACTCCACATGCCATTTTGTTTTTACTTCCTTCTTATTCATTTTTTTAAATCTTAAATTTAAACCTACATTTCATTACTACTAAATTGTGGTCACTATCTACACTCTACATCCTCTTCGGGTATGTCTTAAAATCCAATATTTGATTTTTGTATTTTCTTCTCGTCATGATATAATCTATTTGATATCTTCTTTCATCTCCTGGGCTTTCCCACCACCCATGTTTTCTTCTCTCATGATTTTAAAAAGTATTTCCAATAACTAATATATATTCTGCACAAACTTCAATAACACTTGACCCTCTTTTATTTCGCTCTTCTAAACCATGCTTCCGCATATCCTTTTTTCGTCTCTTCTGCTACTCTGGTGTTCCAGTTTCCGATTATAATTAATTTTTCCCCTTTTATCTTCCTTAATACTTCATCAATTTCTTCATAAATTTTTTCTACTTCTTCAGAATCACTTCCTGTTGGCATATAAACCAGAAATATCACTAAAGATACTGATTTTGCTGAAATATTCTCTCATTATGTTGGGTATAATCTTACACTCCATCTCCTACAGTCTTATTCATAATAGCATCGCCGACGCCTGCTTGCCCACTTTTCGCTGCTGTATTAATTATTCTATACTCCCCCGTCCAAAAATCATTAATTTTTCACTAATTTCTATCATATTTAATTTTATTGTTTTAATCTCTTTCTCTAAGTTTTATCATTTGCCTAACACATTCAGTATTCTTACATTCCATGGGGTTCTGGTTGGTCGAGTCGATAGCGCGCTGGTCTCGGAATCCGCAGGACTCGGGTTCGAGCCAACGTAGCAACTCGCCAGATTTTTACCTAGGCCGGGTTTTCGGGTAGAATGGAAGAGGCCTAGGACAGCCCTACCAGCCTCCCCGATATCTCCGAGGTAATGCTCGAAAGGGCGAATTCCAGGGCTCGAGTTGAGAGCGAATTAGAAAATAAGGTATCCTTACATTCAATGTCCCTATTCTCAATTCTGATATAATTTCTCACTAGGTAGTCTCCGCCTACATATCCGAATATGGGAGTTTTTTACGTCCGGAATTATTATTTACTTTGGAGTTGCCATCATAATTGTGATGGTAGAAACCAATCTCCAGGGGAAAATATTGACGTAGTTTCCCTTTGCTTTCATCAGGGTTTATCAGTCGGAGTTTTTTTTATGTGCATTTAGGATTTCTTCAAGTCCCCTCACCATGCCAACTCAGCACACACAGAGGGGGTATTTAAGTAGGTTATTTAAATTAATTTATTGTCACTTTATCAAATACTTTTCATTATAAATAATATTATGACAGGATTGTGATTTCGCTAAATTAAAATTATCCAAATAGTTTCCATCTTAAATATTTTGATTTAATTTATTATTTTGAATTTTCAAAAAGTTTTTCAGTATAATAAATTATCATATAGTTTAATTTTTTTTTATTTTACTTTACAGTCGTTTAGTCCAAGTTAATATCAGGGGAGAAAAAGTACCCCCTCCCGGACACCGTGACTAAGCCCAAGTTTGGGCATAGGCCTATCCGCAAACTCTCCATTTTTGACGGTTGACGGCCACTCTCCTCCACCCGGTCCCACTACCTCCATCTCGTCATTGGTCTGCCACGCGATCTTTTTCTCTCGTACGGCGTCCAGCCTCTACTTTTCTTTCCCATCTCTCTTCCTCCTGTCTTAAAATATGCTCCGCGTACTTCCAATTCAGTTTCTTCACAAAGTGGTCTGTTATACTAGATTTTTTCCTTAAAATTTGGTTGCTAATTTTATCTCTCCTCCTAATGCCAAAAATGCTAGTTTAATTATACATTTTTAATCATATTACTTTTCTAGTAAATTATTGTTAATGTTTTTAAATAATTATCTTTAAAATTCAATTATTCTAGATTTTAAATGATTTTATTTAAAAATTATTGATTAAATTTTTTCTTTTAAAAAAATTACAAAAAACATACCAATTAAAAAAGAATTAAATATTTTATATTACAGATTTCATAAAACTTAATCCATTTTTTAATTTAAAGATTGATTTTGTACATATTTTAAACATAATTTTAATTAATTTAAGTATCAAAATTTATCAAGAAAACCTGATAAAGGCTATAGCAGGGTAAGATAGGTTACTCGGCCTCAGTCAATTTTCTCAAATTTTTCTTCAGTCCACTATTTGCAGTGGTAAAATTTTAAAGCTCATCGTTACAATCCTACACCCCTCCCCCCTCCAAAGGGGCGTGGCTTCGAAATACATGATTTTCACTCTTTCAGCTCTATCTTGGGCATTTTTCGCTCGAATGGTACGAAATTTGGCGTTAAAGTGAAGGCTCTCAGTACAAATACAACCAAATTTTTTGAAATTTTTTTCTACGTTTTTTAACTTTTAAAATCGATTTTGAAATTTTCAAAATGGCGCCCATGCCGCTATTTTTGAGCTGGCAAAAAAACATTAATTTGCGAATATTTCTCAATGTATTCCACACCTTTATACCAATTTTCAGCATTTTAAGAGTGAGGGCACAAACCTAAATGTTTAAAAAACTATTTGTTTCATTTTATTTTTTCACGATTTTTGCTAATGAAGTTGAAGAATCAGGTCCGGCACCATTTTCTTTGTTGACTTAACATATTTTTTAGTTGTTTTTTTTTTTGTTTTTTTTTGCCTAATTTCCTCAAAGTACCAGTCTGTTTATCAGCGGGTACAGTCAAATTTTTTTATTCATGTTCAATCTATGGAGCCTATTCGTCGAATTTTATAGGTACCTGAAACAAATAAAAGGCCAAAACAACAACACAGCTTATTTAAACGTTATTCAAAGCCTTTCTACGTGTATTTTATTTTATTTTATTTTTTAATTTAATTTCCATCATTTATCTATCTAAAATCAATGTAGTAAAAATAAAGAAGTATCATATTCCCGGTGAAAAAGTACGGGGGAGCTAAAAATCTTAGAGGTAGTTTACACTCTTCTTATGTCCGGTCACTGATGTGGTACTCGAAAGGGTAGTTTCTGGGGCCGGGGGTGCGGTATCTTAGGGGCCACTCTGGCATGCGTGCATCGCCATACGTCCCACCACACCACTACTTTTGAAACGAAATTGGCGTTGGATCCAAAAAATGGGGGGGGGGAACACGAAAAAAATAGTTTTTTGAGCGTTTTGGTATGTGCCACCGTTCTAAAAACTCTGGAAATTTACATGAAGGTGGGGAATACATTAAGAGATATTTGCAAATAAAACTTTCCTGCCAGATCAAAAATGGCGGCATAAGCGCCATTTTGAGAGTTTTAAAGTCAGTTTTGGAGGTTCAAAAAGGTAGAAAAAAATTTCAAAAATTTGATTGTATTTATACTGAGAGCCTTCACCTACACGCCAAATTTCGTACCATTCGAACAAAAACTGCCCACGATAAAGCTGAAAGGGTGAAAATCATACAATTTCGAGGCCACATCCCTCTGAGGAGGGGGTAGGATAGTAACGATGGACTCTGAAATTTTCTTTTTACCAGTGCAATAGCGGACTGAAGAAATATTTGAAAAAATCGGCCTAGGCCGATTCACCTATATCCTACCTTACCCTCCTATCGCCTTCAATTGTCTAGAAAACTTAACCCCCAGGGGCGTAGTAACAGAAACGGATTTTTTAAAGGAGTTGGCATTTTTCACTGTATACACCCTCCCAACGGTCCTGCATTCTTCTCGTTTCTGCAAGTGGGTCGAGACCAATAAATCCAGTTTCCAGTATCAACAAATTCCATCCCGGAAAAGAAGTGACCCGCGGCGGGTGTATCAAAATGAATTCATTATTTTCAAAACATCGACTTACGTAATTTTGAACAATTGCACATAGAATTCCCATAATTGGTCGCATCATTTAAAGTATATTAAGAAGAACCGGAAAACAGCGCACGTCGAGATAGTGTACAAAATTCGTGGGTGTCGAATCGGGGTGTGTGAATCGCAACTGGTTTCGCCAAGTCGGTGCACAATAGTCGCCGATAATGTGTTGACCCTGTGCGAGTACAAGCAACCGATTATCCTTGCGACTTCGTCGAGTATAAAACAAATCTTCGTACAATTATCGCGATCAGAAGTTAAACGTTTTTCGACGCGGACCGGTTCAGTTTCAATCATGGTAAGTACCCGACGCTTACTAATTTCTACCTGAATAATTAATACATAGTATCTTTCCAATTTCCTGCAGCTCGTCAGGAATTTAAAAGTAACAAATTTTTAACTGCTTTTTCGAATCGATCAAAAGGCGCCTTGTTGCCCCGGGGCGGTTTGAAAAACTTCATTCTCGTTAATGAAATTGAGTAGATTTTTACGTAAACGAACTGTGGCTATCAAAATTGCAATGATCTGTAAGTGATAAACTGAGAAGAGCTCGCATAAATGTTAGACGTAGCAGCTGAGTGTATTTTGGGATTAGTATCTACGAGTTTCATCTTCAAGCATTCGCAGATACTGCATCATGTTTAATATCTCTAATCTTCAAGCATTCGCAGATACTGCATCATGTTCAATATCTCTACTAATTAGCATTTGGTAGGTTTTAAGTTCAAAATTACAACAAAAAAAAATCAAAATATTTCACATAGGGGGGGGGGGTCTTTTCCAAAGTCTCGATCGTTTAGGGTATACTATACATTCAAACATCCAAACTGATCGTAATCGTACACCAAAATCCTTTACGGTTTTGTTTCTGAAAGATACTAGATAAAGGTGACCCTCACCTTGAAAATTTTCTCGAATCTGCGCTTCCACTTGTGGAAGATATTCTCAATAATTCAAAAAGATCGTAGAAATATTTGAGCTCGATCGAATAATATGAACTCGTATCCCACGAGGATTAATTTTTATGCTCTTTGAGGGTAAGATTATGCTGCTGTGGTCAAAATTAAGATTTTAGAATGAAAAATACCATTTAAAAAAAATCCGGCGGCTTTCTATTAAACTTCGAGGAATGTTGTCTGAGGTCAGCACATCATGTCGGTAAAATTTCATCCATTTATATTCACCGGTGTTTTCGCTGCAACCATTTAAATGTTGAAAAACGTGTTTTTTGGCTGTGTAAAACTTGAACATTTCAATGCTCTTTTTTTTTCATTTACATGCAGAATCGGGTTCTGTGACATTGCACGTAGCACAACATGCAGGTTGCAGAAAAATTTTGAAAATTCGAGAAACCATACTTCGAAGGAAAGCAATTCGGGGAAACGTGGTCTAAAAATAAAAAAAGTTGAATAAAATGCAAAAAAGTAACCTATTATGCAACAAGAGCAAAAATTGAGAATTTACAGAACGAGCTAAAGGCAAGGGCTACAACACTCGAGTCATAATTCGCCATTTCCTCTCAGTTGCGCAAGATATTTCTTTCAATATCTCCTCAAAAACTGGGAAATAACATATAAGCTGCGGAGAGTTGGGAAATAATGTCGTACGTTCCATGCAAGTATTTTGAAAGAAAAATGGTCACCTGACGTAAATGCGTAAAATTTCAAGTGGCATCTCTATACTAACTGTATTGTAATGGAACCGGTTTAAACATCGAGAAATTAGTCATTTTTTAGTGCAGAAATTTGGGGTTTCAATGTGCTCCCCCCATCCCCGCCCCATTTATTCAGGAATGAAGACCGAATGGTAATTTATAAAGCAAGAAATGTATACTATAATTTGAATGGCCTATTTTATATAGGGGAGTAATTTTAAAAAAACAATGAAAAAATTTGGTTTGAAATTGATAAAATTTGATTTAAAAATTCACGATTTAATTTCTAGTTGTAAATTGGCAAATATTTCGAGTCTAATTTTCAACTTGTAGACTACATTTTCTCAATGGCTTCCTCGAATTACTCCACCCCAAAGTATGCCACTCCGAGTGCCGCAATCCGCACAGTTTTAATGTCACTGCGAAGATCTTTGAGGCCATTTTATATGGATACTTTGTTCAGGCGCGGGTACACGTGGGAGACAGTGAGGACAGTTGCCCTTCGTCGAGAGAAACATTGAACTTGAAAAGGCTGAAGTACTGGCCAAGTCTCACCGATTCTCAAACAGGCCTGCTAGAACCTTGGGGCGTCCCAAGGCATCGTAAACAAGTATGAAAGAGTATCGAAAGTCGTAAACAAGTCTTGAAAAGTCTTGGAGAGTCCTACAGAGTCTTCGTCATGATTAAGTCTTCAGGGATCCTAATCAAGTCTAGAAGAAAATCTCGAGCGAGTCTGGAAGAATCATACAAAGTCTCAAGTGAATCTTGAACAGTAATAGTGGGCATAATGGTGCCTGCTGGTTTGTTAGTAACAGAAGAGAGGGGAACCATAGTTAAATATCTGAGTCAACATCACAAAGAAAGAAAATAAAGAGAACAAGAGTTCCCATCTTTGAAAACTAGGTTAGTAAGCGAAAATCTCAACTCGTAAGTAAATCTCGACGCCTTTTCATCAACTAGTTTAGTTTTTGAATTTTTTTTGTTAGAAGTAGTAAAGGTGTTGATACTTGTACCCAAGAAATTTTTCTACCTACACCCATTTCTACCCCCCATTCCCATGCTATTACTAATGAATTTTAAGGGAATCTGAAAGAGCGTTAAAAACTGTCTACCTGTTTGGGAAGAATCTACAAAGTTTCGGGGCCGTAGAGAGAAAATTGGGGCCCGGGGCGTTGGAAAATTACTTTATCAAGACAGAATCACTCGTACTCAAACCTCAGGGTTAGGGATACTAAAAAATAAATATTATCGATTACTTATCAATGTTTTTGTTCAGTTTTATTTTGCTTTGCTTCATTAAAATTGTTTTAGATTATTTTTATTTATTTTTAGCCTTTTTGGTATTTTCGGGCTCCCTTCCAAGACCGGGGCGCGGAGGGAAAACTCTCTCCCCCTCTCATCAGGCCTGCAAATTTTGAAGAGTCTTCATAAAGTTTGGGAAAGCTGTACACAGTTTTGAACAGTCAATGAGTCTTAAAAAATAATGTTACAGAGCCTTAAAAAAGACTGAAAGAGTCTTAATCTAGGACAGAGAAGTTTCAGTGGGTTTTAAGAAGTCTTAAAAATTTGATATGAGTCTTAAAGTGCGTTATGTAAAGTCTTTTACCACGAATTGAAAAACCATCATCAAGTCCGGAAGAGTCTAATGAGACGTAAACTAGTTTTGAACAGTTTTAGCTTTCAGTAAGTCTTGATCCAGTTTAGAAAAGTTTTTAGGTTATAACCAGGACTAAAATTAGTGATGTAGATAAGAGGGGATATGGAGATATATACCCCCTTGAGCTTGGGTATGCAGAATTCTAGAGCTTGTCAACCAACATTTTAGCCCGCTGATCTTTTTTTCCCCTTTTCTCTTTACTTGTATGAGAAGTTGAAATTTTGGCAAAACTCTAACCTCGAGACCATTTTTTTTCTTTCTGGTCAAGTCAGCATTCGGGTGAAGTGTTGTCTATTATTCGATATAATATGTACAATATTTCTAAATATCCCGCTCCCCCTCCATAAAGAATTTACTATTTACGCTGCTATCTGGCAGATTCTGGAGATTCTAAAAGATTCTTGCACGAGCACAGTAAATTTAAGAGTCGTAGCTTCTTTTAAGAACTGCTCCTTCCCCCTCCTTGCGAGAAAACTTGGAACTGTAATGAACGTTGAAAATTCTCTAAAAATAAAGCAGTGACACATGATGCCACCGGGACGCTCCTTATCAATATTGGAGGGGGCGGGGAGGAAGAAACAATACGAAATACATGCAGTCTAATGGGAAGCTAATGAATTTTTCCATTTATGCCGAAATTTATCGAAAATAAGTGGAATTACGTGAAAAATGATAAGAATGAAATTCGTAGGAAACGGTATTTACATTTTTATAAAGCAACTTTCGCATAATTTCGAACATTCTCTCGCGAATTATTACAATCGGAAAATTGAATGTACTAGTAAGTAGCTCAACATTTTAAATTATGTACTTCGGATTTACGTCATTTCGAATTAAATTTAATAATAATATAGTCAACTTTTCACCACCGATTACCAAAAACTCGGTTAACTTGAAAAACGCGCAAAATTATTCAGTCATTTTTGTTATCAATCTTATCAAACTCGGGGCGAAATATGTAAACAAAGCCAAAGTGCCCTTCCCCTATTGTCGGCCAGTCGGAAGTCCAGTGAACTGAACAAAAATCTGACTGCACAATTTGGAGGCTATTTTGCTTTTTAACTGCAATAAGAAAAGAGTTACCCAGAGAGACAGATCGTTCAAAATTCTAAGCACTGATCTTTATATTCACTCAATCATTATGGGGGGGGGGTCCAGGTTTTCAGGAAGAAAGGAGGGGAGATATGAAGTTCTACGTGGGGAGTGGGGAGGGAGATTGAGAAATGTTGTATACAAAATAATGGCGATTTTACAACTCATTGCCCAAAGTCTGACATAACAAAAAATAAAAAAAAATTGTCTCGAGCTTCGAGTTTTGCCCAAATTTCAATTTGACAAACCGATTGGGAGAAAAGAAGAAAAACGGTCTCTGATCTAAAATGACGGCTGACAAGCTTTACAATTCTACATTTCCATAGGCTTAAGGGGATACATTCCTCTATCCCCATTTGTGCATCATTCTTCCCTTGGTGAAAACTCTTAAAAAGGCTTTTCCAAACTTGTTAAAGACTCACTAAAAGCTAAAACTGTTCAATACTGGTTTGCGACTCATTAGACTCCTCCAGACTTGATGATGGCTCTTCAATTCATGGTAAGACTTTTCATAACTCTTAAAGCTCTTTAAGACTCGCAGGGACTTAGCGAAGAGTTTTTTCTGGTGAGGTAAAAACTGTAACTCAAAATTCCCAGGTATCAAAATTTGTTTGTATTGGCAAAAAAAATCTGAACATTTTGGGTTTTTTAACTTTTGATCCATCTACTAAAATTTCCCAACTCCGGCGCAGGCTTGGGGGAGCAAGCTGCCCCCTTACTTTCGTCCCTGTACAAGAATCTTAAGACTTCCAAAAACTAATTAAAATGTCTTATTTCAATTTAAGACTCTTTCAGACTTATTGAAGACGTTGTAACAGTCTTGTTTAAGACCCATTGACCGTTCAAGACTACGGATTTCTCAGACTTCATAAAGAATTTTCAAAATTTGTAAAGATTCGCCCCAAACAGGTGGATGGTGTTTAAAGATCTTTCAGATTTTCTTAAAATTCATTAGTGATGGAATTGGAACGGAGGGCGGAGGTAGGACCGAAAAATTCTGGGGTGCAAGTATCATTTGTAACCCCTCCTCCTTCTTCCAAAAAAAAAAATCCAAAACTAAACAAGTTGCACCCATATTTACTTACGAGTTGAGATTTTTGCTAGCTAACCTAGTTTGTAAAGACAAGAACTGTTTTCCTTTTTTGTTGTTGTTGTTGTGAAGTTGACTGAGATTTTAAATTTTTGTTTCCCTTCTCCCCTCTCACTCAAAATCCACCAGACATTATGGCATCGGAACGGGGGGGGGGGTAGAAATAGGTATAGGGCCAAAAGATTCTGAGGTAAAAGTATCATTTGTACCTCCTCCCTCTTCCAAAAAAAAAAAAAATTAAGACAAATTCAAAACCATTCAACAAGTTGATAGAAAGGTCTTCTGACGGATTCCAGAAACGATAAGATTTACTTCAGTTACTTCTTACACATTCTGCACTACCCCACCCGGGATTGCTTCCTGGGTCCACTACTAGATTAGGTACTAAGTACTATTATTTTTAAAGCGAATAATTGGGTTTACATGAGACCAGATAGGATATTCTAATGATAAGGCCCAGTTCTCTTAGATCACCTCGAAACACCCGAGTACTGACATTCACCATTATGAATCGTCGGGCACCAAGCGACTCGAAATGGCGGATGTCAGTATTCGGGTGTTTCTAGGTACTCCAAGTTCTCTTAGAGATGAAAAAAAGCCCCTTACCAAAAATAGAGGAATTCTGGAGGGCTCATCAACTCTGATAATTCAAGTGCACATAATTTGACGGCTTGAGCCGACGATGACACAAACCCTTCAAAAACAATCGTCTTACTCTGCCTTAAAATGAGCGAAAAAATGGAAATTTTTATCGGCGAATCTCCCCAATGATGTCATCACGCGATGCGTCTATCAAACGGTCTTACTTTGGTCTATACCCTTGTGCTTTGTCAACTTGTGAGTAATACCCGTTAACTGTAAACACTTTTGGTGGCATTGCTCACACGTCGAAAGTTCAGACGAGGTCACCTTTTCATACAAACGCATAGGAAACATACTCGCTCTTCCACAGCACTGTTTGAGTCGGATCAAAGAGGACAAGGAACTGCTTAGTGCACATTATTACGATATGTCACACAATTTAACATAAATGATGTCATCATTTCAGCTTTCATAATTGAGGACCAGCACCGACCAGCCGCATCCGTCGCATTATGTAAAACAAGAAACGATCTTATTAGGAACTAGTTCCAAAGCGCAGTAGGAAGGTTATAAATCGCCCTATAAAACGAAAATACAAAATCGGGAGAATTCTCCTTTTGGTAAAGAACGTAATCGTGTCAATGGGTAAATAAATATTCCACGAGTGTACATGGAAAAACAAAACACACCTCCGTTCGAAAAATTCCCTCATTTACGCGGACTGAGTGGAGTGCCCGGCGCACGCAAAATTAATTCGCGATTTATGACACATTGGGCAGCAAAAAGTTAGTCTCATTGTTTATATGTACATCGTATATGCCACCTTAAAATATCTATGTGTCAGACTGCTTACCGCGTATTCTCATTTTGCCAAGGTAAGCGAGAATTTCATTAATAGTTTGATAATTACATATCAATGAATTCGCGCGCACGTAGGATCCTCCACTAGGGCGTACATCTCAGTCATCTCTCGATTTCCGTATCACAGTCACACAGCCGTTGTGGGAGCGAATTTCAAAATCACTCTTTAACTGAGGGAATGAACCAGTTTTCGGATTTACTATACTAATTCCATATATACGCAAGAAATGAATGGCGAAGACTGAACTTCGGCCACTGGTCACCAATCTTATCCTCGACAGCTTTTTGAAATCACGCCGCGATTCGCCAGATGAACTTATAAACAGTCGAGTTCCGAACCTTGTAACAAATGCCCAAGGTCACCTAGTGGACCTGTTTACACGCGACTTTTTCCAAACTTTGCTGAACTTCGTTATTTATGTTTTTCGAAACATATATCGCCGGTATTAAATCAGGGACCCCGCCGTATCTAGCCATATTGCCCACGTATTCGCGATCCGACTCTGCAATAGTGACCGGAATACAACGATTGTTTTACGAGGCAGCCCACGACCACACGATTTTTGTTTATCCCAACTCTTGCGGTCTCAAGGTCTTGAACTTGATCTTCACCAAACGTGTTTCGTGTGTGTTTACAATTATGGATATTTTTTAGTTGGAGGCATTCGACAGAGTAGATTTATTTGGACTGTGATGTATCGTTCTATGGCCTGTGGGCCATTAGCCGGCGTTGCTGACTAGGAAGTACATCATGTATGCACTAGCTGCGGCATTTCCAAAAGAAGTTTCTCACAAATTGAGTAGATAATCATCGACGACTATTAGAAGTATGATTGATTTTGGGCAGGCCTACTCGTAGACGAGCGAATGTAACATGAGTCTTGTACATACCTGACCATCGCATCAGTCATGATCTACACGTATCTTGTAGACAGAAGGGTTGGAAAAGTACACCGTACGATTGACCATACGAACCAAACTGGGTTGCCGTGATACAGCTCGGGAGACCAGCAGACACATCCTGGAATAAACAAAATTGAAAGTTTTTTCAGTTTCAAAAATAATTGAAACGCCTTCATCTTGATCTCTTCATATTTTTCCAGCTACACTACTACAATCCTAGGGAAGAAATTCTATCAGCTTGAGTTGTTAGTCCAAAATATAGTGTCTTCTATGAGCAACATTTCAAACTAGGTCGGTCCTGCTTCCTCAAGTAATACAGGGTATACAGGCGAATTCTGTTTTACGTCCATATACTCGCTCCAAATATTCTTTATTCAAATGGACGTTCGTTTGGGGGGAGGAGACTTCCCTTTTAGCTATAAACAACATGGACTGCTTCTCGAAAGCCAAGAACGTGGTTTCGGTTGAAGCTCCAATAGTGATCTAATATCAGTATTCTTATGCATTTTGAGCCATAAAAGCGAATTCTAATTCTCAGAATATTAATGACGGCAAGATTTTTTCTTCGTTCTCCAGTTTCAGCTTCCAGCTGATAAGACTCGATTATTAGTCCACGTAGGTATAAATAGTCTTAGCATCACGGGCAAATTTAGTAAAATCGACTTTTAGTTGATAAAAGAGAGTCCCTAGTCAGCAAAAGTTCAAAAGTGTCAACTTTTTTTTCGGGCTAGTTTGTGTTAAAAATGTTTGTTAGCAAGCCGGTAGCCAGGACTCTTTATTAGATTAGGCTAATTGGGGGCTCGCCAAGGATACCCAACTTATGAATCTTTTCGGACAAGGAGAGAGAGGGGTGATGAAATTCGTTTGAAAGGAACTTTTTTCGGAGTCTCTAGATACAGTAAACTGGGGTAAGTTCGGACTTGTAGGGGAATTCCGGACATTGCCGGTTTTATACATTAGAACTAGAACATCGGTTTTCACCATATGTTAGAGCAGCTACAAATCTCAACTTTTATTTGATACCCTAGTTAACGAAGAATTAAAGTATCTAACCAGTGTCACTCCAGTTCGGACAATGTCCAGAATCACCCCCGCAAATCTGAAGTTACCTCAGTTTACGGTACATGAAATTTTTACTGAAGCTTTGTTCTCTGAAATCCACCCTTTAAAAATTGTGTCACTGACTGAAGTATATGTGTGTGCGTCTGTAAAAATTAGCCTCTAACCCTAGTTTACCTTGTCTGTTGGAACTCAGAATTACAATACAAGATGAGGTACCTACTATTTCTTCCAATTCTTTATTTTGCCCCAATTATTCCTTCAGATTTTTCAACATTTTCTTTTGACGTGCAGAAAACAATATTGAAAAGTCGTCGGAAGGGGTCTCTCCCCGCTTAACCTCCAATTACGGGCTTGTTTGTTAGTTGCTGAATCGGATCAACAGTTGACAACATTTCCAATGAGTTGACTTATCTTTTGCTTGTTCACTTTAAAAATGTTTTATTACAAAATGTTTGTCAGTTGACAGAATCGGATCGGTAGTTAACAAAATTTCAAGTGTTTTTTTTTGCTCCTTCACTTCAAAAATATTTTAATAAAAATGTTAGCTAATTGGCTGAATCGGCTCGGTAGTTAACAAAATTTCAATTTCAAACATGTTGACTTTTTTTTTTTTTTTTTTTTTTTTTTATATCAAACATGTTCATTAGTGGGAGAATTCAAACAACGACGTATTTTCCTAAAAGCCCAAGAGGCCATGGTTATTTGTGCGGCGAATTTTTCGAAAATGTAGATAACAATGCCATGGCTTACTCGTATTTATTTATATTTATTTTTCATTTATTATTATTATTATTATTATATTTTTTGGAACATAGGGGTGGCAAAATTGTTTGGCCTGGGGCGGCTTAGCTCCTTAATCCGGCACTGTGGCAAAGGTCAAGTATTTTATCCGTTCACCCCCCCCCCCCCCAAAAAAAAAAAGAAGAGAAATCGCTTCAATACGTCCCTGTTATTATCAAATGTTTCCTTTTCGCTGAAAAATTTAGATATTATTTGTATAGGTACATTTTTCAATTTTTACAATATTTTACAACCTCTTATGCGACTTTTCTTTCAAACTTGAACAGTATCCTCAAAAATTGACAAATTACAACTTTTTTTTTTCTAATTTGCAAGTTACTGGATGCACTTTGAGAGATTAATAACAGAATTACGACCGAAATCTTTCAGAATTTGGAATGTAGATGTTGGCAAATATCCTTTTGTGAATAGATATAATTTCCTACTTGACCAGATGAAATGACTCTGAAATTCGGGTGCCATTATCTTTCCCTTCAAAGATAAAAACGCGATTCATTTTGTAACTAAAATTCGAAAATCGTCCACTTAAAAGTACCAAAATGATCGTAAAGATCCTTGAAACTATCAAATTCTGAGAATATGTAGCTTACTGGGCAAAAACATACCCATATCATAACTACTCGTACTTGGCTTCTATTTTCAGCTTCCGCCCATTCCTACGTGCCTCAGTTTCCCTGTGTGAGTAAAATTTATATCAGACTTGAATTCAGTGATTTCTGAAACTTGAGAAATGATATTGATATTTATATTGTAGTTTGTGAAATTATCGATTTTAACCCCCTCATCCTCGAACCCTCATTCTGAACTTAGGGTAAACAGAAATTGAAACTAATATATAGCACCAAACTTGGAAACCAGTAAAAAAGATGCCTTATTATAGACTTGTTCAATTTTCGCCCCGTCTACGTCACAAGTGTCTTAATTTTAATGTATAGGGCCAAATTAAAGTTGAAATATAATCCATTTATGAAATCTTTTATCTTTAACTTCCATTCCTTAGTTCTAATTTTTAGTTTGTGGTCGGGTCGAATCGAAACGAAAAGTGTATTTAAGACTGAAAATCCAACATTTGGTGTTCCATTTTAATTTTCGCGCTGAAACAAATTCGAAAAACTGTGTATAAGGAGTTCACATGGCTGGTTCAACGTAAAATAAAGAATACAGTAATTCCGTACGAGAAGAAAAAAATCGGAAGGAAATCGTTTCAAGAATGGGACGGCACTATGGTAGGGAAATGGGTTCTGGAAAATGCTGAAAATTCTACATCTTCCCCGTCAGACCTGTATAATGTGTACCGTTCCCAGCCCCCTCCCCTAACAATACCACTCGTAAGGTAGTTATGAGAAAATGGCGTGACTATTTCTGCTGAATCTGCTGTAGTTGGAACATTTCTGGCAAAGTAGCATTGAAAAATACAAACGCGATTCACATTTACCCTCAAGAAGCGGCCATGTATGTACAGATTTTAAAATATTCTATTTATCTTGATTAGGAGCATAATGTCTACAAAAGCCATCAAATTCTACCTAACCTTTTTTTTTTTTGATCTTATATTGAACAACATTTTGCAGATAATTTTTCGTTTCAACTTTGAAAATATGTCCGAGAAAATTTTTCTTCAAAAGCGATGAACGAAATATTATTACTTACGTAAAAACTGGTTCTCTACTGATTTACCTAAGCAAACAGAAACGGTTCGCTAATAAAAATTTCTTCGTTGGAAAGATATAGTAATGAAGCTGACTCATTGTACAAGAAAATTGTTTAGTAAAGCTGCTGGCTTTATAAGTACACAACGTCCCACATTTTAGATTTCAATGCAAATAATATTTTTTTCACTACGTGTCATCAGTTGGATAACTATTATGTAGGTATTTTTTTCAAATCTCATTTTCGCCAGAATATCTTAAGTGCCACGAATTTGTTTACTTTTTAATCTATGAAATTATGATGTCACTTCCTTTTAGAAAGTATGGTCAAATGGAACGGGAACTGAAGCCCAGATATTACGAAGTAGTCTCGGGGGCACTTATGGCTGTTATAGTTATTAATAATTCTAAGACTGCAAAGTTCAGGACTGCAGGCTACTGGGAAGAGAACTTATTGTATACATGTCAGAGCAGACCAAATAAGACCCATATATTTTTTAGTCCTGCTTTAAGACCACACGTTCAGGCTAATCGAATATGAAATTCTCCGCAGTACTAAACAAGGTCTCAACAATCCAATACTTTGACTAATAAGTAGAATTTTCTAGATGATGCCGTAAGTACATACGATGCAACGGAAGAAAGGTGTATAAGAACTCGCAAGGGTGATGTGAGCCTGACTTGCACAATTTTACTCCGATTGAATGGGCTTTCATTTGGCAGTAAACTGTTCCTCAAATATTTCACCTACAAGCTCACCCACACAAAACGTATATCATCCATTTCTCCTCATACTTTCTTATTCTAAAAGCCCGATTTAGGAGGGGCCGCGGACCCATATATAATAAATTTACAGAGCCGGAGGGGGGCTAGTTCTTGATTTTTTTTAGATGGAGAATGGGGGCCACTACAAATTCTGGATCCCATGGTTATCAAATGCTTAATCTAAACTTGAGGAAACATATAATACTAAGCTTACTTATAAGTTAGTGTATAACACTTTTCAATATAGCAATGAACCTTCTTTATTCTGTTACAGACGATGAAATTGTTACTCATATCCTCGATCATTCCTTTTATCGAAGGTACGGTATAATTCACAGAAATTCCAGCCATAATTTATTCTCAGTTCACGATAATCGCCTTCCTTGCAACGCAACCTTCGTTTCGCTTCCAACAATAAACGAAAAAAAAAAAAAATCGTTTCCATTACCGGATGTTCTGTAAGAAGCACCACGCTGGATGCGGACCAGAATTTTAACTAGAAATACTAGGATTTTGATTTTACAACGTCATAAATATAATCCGAAACACCCAATTATAATGAATAGGACGAAAAATTTTGACCGAAACCGCACCTACTCATAAAACTGTTATACGAAAATTTAATTAACAATGCTACGAAAATTTGTTAATATCTGACGCGTTTTCAGGAATGATCGTGAGTGATCCATGTTACCCCAATCCATGCGGTCGCAATACTCAATGTAATTCGGCAAGCGGAAGACCCGTGTGTTCATGTTTACCCGGCCACTTTGGAAATCCGTTGAGTTACTGTCAGCGAGGAGAATGCGAAGGTAAACTCGTGACATATCGTAGTAGGAGTTCTGGCACCGAACTCGGTGACTATGTATTGATATCTTAACCGTGTTTTACATGATTCACAGTTAGCGCCGACTGCGGGCCCAACCAAGCCTGTAGAGATTACAAATGCACAAGCGTGTGCGCCAACCAATGCGGCATTAACGCCGACTGCACTTCTCGTAATCACGTGCCAGTGTGCTCGTGCCCGCCACATTATACCGGCGATCCTTTCGTCCATTGCAGACGTATTGATCCAGGTTAAGATCAGAAATTATTAAAACCTCACATTGATAAAATGTATCAGAACTTAAGAGCTCGTTTCATTTGAAATTATTTTTCAGACGAATTATGCCACCCTAGCCCGTGCGGTCAAAATACCAGATGCGAGGTCATCAACAACGTGCCCGTATGTACTTGTCTACCAGGCTACATAGGATCTCCTCTTAGCGGTTGTAGACACGAATGCGAATCTGATTACGAATGCGCGCCATCGCAAACTTGCCAGAACTACCAATGCGAGTCCGCGTGTAAGAGTGGCACTTGCGGAGTCGGAGCCCTCTGCGAGGTTGCCAATCACCGAGCTGTATGCTCTTGTCCGAAGGTATTTCTCTAATAGAGTACCTACTAACTACCTGTTGGCATTATACTAAACTTTCATCCGATACGTCACTCCTCTAGATGTATTCTCTCGTACAGTACCTAAGTAAACTTTAAATTCCGCATGTACTTACAGGGATACCACGGTGATCCATACACCTCCTGTCGGGCTGAGTGCACTCACAATCTTGACTGTCCCTCGGATCGACCAGTGTGTTTGGGTGAGACTTGTGTCAATCCGTGTAACGATAATGTTTGCGGTATCAATGCCAAATGCGAAGTGAGAGGCTCAACTCCAATATGCAGCTGTCCACGTGATATGACTGGTGATCCGTTTGTAAGATGCCGTCCATTCGAACCCGGTGAGTTTCACTGAATTTCTATCCACCATTCAAGTATGCGCTAGTATGGCTCTAAAATGTTAGAGTACACATATCATTCCTTTAAACATTGATTGATAAACACTGCTTAAAATTATTTCTAGCCGATCTATGTGAACCAAACCCCTGCGGAGCCAACGCCAAATGTACACCCGGACACGACAACACCGGTAAAGAACGACCAGTATGTACCTGTTTACCAGGATATGTTGGAAACGCTCTAACTTCTTGTCGCCGCGGAGAGTGCCAATCGGATTCGGAATGTCGTTCAGACCAAGTTTGCTTGAACTACGAATGCAGATCAGCTTGCTCGAATCAGTGCGGTGTAGACGCTATTTGCAATGCCAAAAATCATGTAGCCACGTGCTCGTGCCCACCGGGTTATGCCGGAAATGCCATTGCCAGATGTTTTCCTGAAAGTCCAAGTGCCCGTAGCGGTCGTTATTATTATCGTTACAGCAAGCGAGATGTAAATGCCAAAGACTCAGCTCCGAAGACCCAAGCGTAGTATACATGACGAAGACGACATCAAATACAACACCACGTTTTCGGTGTTTGTAGCAGTTCCAGATATTGCGCATTATTTGCAGATAAATTCAAGACACTCGACAAAAACTCAGGACTAAATATGCGGCACCAGTGTGCCTTTGTACCCCATGACTACATGACCGTAATTTATTAACCTTCGACAGTTTTTCGAATCAAATACATGTTTATTTTGTATTTTGTTATTAAATTGTTCATTTTAAACCTGCTGCTTTTTCATGTGTTCCAACCAAAGACCGTATGTAGCTGGAAAAATCCACCCACTGTGAATCTTGGCACTAACCAAATCTATTGGGGTGTCAAGCGGGAACAAGCAAACATATTATAAGTATTATTGGTGATTCCTACAACACAGAAATGGTCAAAGTCATCCCTGGTACGGGTAATGAAAGGGAGATTTTAGTCGGCATGTTCTATTACATATATTCATTCTACATCATCTGACGTATGGCGCTATTGGCTGTATTCTCTTGACAATCACAATTTCCAGAACGAAATGTAGAACTATAACAGGTATAACAGCAGGCTACACCCTCTATGCGATAAAACTTTCAAGTCTCAACTCCCAAACATTATTTCATTATTTACTGCAAAGTCATATAGATACACCAAGTTAGACGACTAGCGCGTTTCCGCGTTCTGCCGTCATGCCAGCGCGCTGCTATCGCTGAACTCCTTTGTTTGCATTGCGCTTATATGGACATTTTTACGTTTTTGCGGATTAGCTTAAAAACTATCAATTTTGATGAAAAATTGGAAAGAGCTAAATTTGTTCACCTTGGAATTTCCCATCAAATGCGAGTAAATTCGAAATTTTTATGGGTAAAATTTTGAAACTGATCTTACCTGATAGAAAATAACAGGTAGAATAAATTTTGTTCTTTTCACTTTTTCATAAAACTCGACCGTTATTGAGATAAACGCAAAACCTTGTTAGCGCTCCCAACGTTTACATTGATTTCACGGCAGTCAAACGCTGCCAGCGCTGCTATCGGGATAAATTATCGTAACATACGAAGTTTAACATTGGTTAAATGGAGAGTCGAACGACTTGGTGTATCTATATGACTTTGATTTACTGAGAAGAAAAATCTCGATTGAAAAATAACTGGCTGTTACGAGTATAATAACGTTCAAGTACCAATATTTGAAAAATAGATAAACAACAAGCCGATCAATGAAACAAATAAATAGGGCCTTTTCTGCATGACAACATACTTCAGCTACCTTCCAGTGTCGGTTCAAAAGGAATTAAAATGCATTGCTGAAACGTTGGTCACTCCAGGAAAAGGCATTCTTACGGCAGATGAGTCGATCTCCGCGATGGGAAAACGGCTCCAAGAGCTAGGACTCGATAACACAGAAGACATTCGGAAGAAATGGAGACAGGTTGGTCTACTTATAGACGCGTTGATTTTCGTCCACACTTCCTATTTTCAAAACGTGTTCCGGATTCTCGATATTACAAAGAATGTAAACTTACCCGGTAATTTGCTTCGTCATATTACATGAATACTCGGATGCTACGTTATTCCTTGTATCGTCTCCAGTTTTGTAGGGTATATTGTTGAGACATAAGTATGCACCTGGGTAATTCATTCTCCCGCATCAAGGATGAAGGCAGAGCTTGGACAAACTGCCAAAATTTCATTTCAATCAGCATTCCTAATAACAAATGAAACAAATGATTGCGTGTGATTTAACGTTGCAGCTGTTGTTTTCCACGGACTATGAGATCAGTCAGTATATCGCCGGAGTGATAATATTCCACGAGACTCTCTATCAAAAAGATGATACCGGAAAGCTGTTGGTAAATTACCTGAAAGATCGTTGCATAATTCCTGGAATCAAAGTTGACACTGGGCTGGTGAATTTGGCGACTTCCGAAAATGAGGTAGTCACTCAAGGTAAGCTCTGTACACAAAAATAATGTAGACACTTGGCTACAGACACAGCGAACTGATATCTGTGGGTATACAGGTTGAATATTAGATTTAAGCGAGTCATCAAGTTGACAATTTGTTGGAGATGACATGTTTTACCATTCTCCAGACTTGATGCAGAATATTATGTGTACTTATATAGGCAAGGGAATACTTTAGAAAAAACCTTCAGGTTTCTAGAATAATAATCTCTGAAACAGATGATTTCAATTCTGCATGTCTAGAAAACACTAGCTGGAAAATGGAAATATGTATTTAGAGTTGGAAGGACGTTCTCTGTAAGAATCTATGGGTACCCTACCTATATAGGTTGAATATTGGCTTTGAGTCATCAATTAGATGATTCATTGAAGGTGACAGAGGTTATCAATAATAATTGACAAGCATGGTATCTTACTTATTCATGTATGGATACTATGGATAATGAAATGAAATACTCACCAGAAAAAGCTTTCAGGTTTCTAGTATAATAATCTCTGAAGCAAATTATTCTGATTCTGGACATCTACAAAACAATACTTGCTAAGAATACTTCCAAAGTTCTAATAGAACGGTTTTCCTGTGACCTCATAAATATATTGTGTCAATTTGGCTAAACAATGTTGCCTTAACCACTTAAAAATCCGCAGATTTTTATCATTATTTGTTATCACTGAAAAATTTTTTGGCCAAAGGCAACACTGATTAATTTCTGGTTGGCATTTGAGGCTGAGCTTCATAGTTCATAGGGTGTTTTGTTTTAAATATAAAATTGGGAGAAATTTTCATTTTAATGAATGAATTTATTCAATCAAGAAATATCAGGATCTAAAAGATTTTCTTGAAGTTTCTATCTTCAGTTAGCTACAATTCTTGAAATTTTTTATTTATAGTTAGCTATGCAGAAGTGGTGAGCTTAGCCATTAGCCTTAGCTTTAAGCCATTAGCCAAGCAATTGGTCCAGATCAGTTAGCTCTGTAACTCTGTAAGCTTAGTTACCTATTAAAGAAGAATGTAAATATTAGCGAATCCGTTGGTTTTTACTGAATTACTGATGAAAAGCTAATTCGGCTCTGTGGCGGTTAGTCTTTCATCATTTTTGAATTCTGAACATCTGATCTGAACCTGATCCGTTTTCTCTAATTTGGTTTTGTTTATTACACTTTGCGGTGAAGGAATTAGCCTTTAGCTTTTAGTCATTAGCTATTTGAATTTTAGCCCTTAAGCATTAGTCTTTAGCTGTAGCCGTTCACTGGCTTCAACTATTAGCTTTATCCCTTAGCCTCATCAGTCAAGGTCATTAGTTCTGGCTTGAGCTTTAGCCTTTCCGAATCGCTTATTACCTTTGGCTAACTGAAGGCAGAAATTTCAAGAATTGCACTCCAGCTAATAAAGCCAAGATGTCACAAGCCTGCAAAAGCAACCATGCCAGGGTGAAAAGGTTGAATGATGATTTTCATTCTTCGTCCATTCTTGATTTTTCTCCTGTATCTCTGCGACTAATATTTATTGTTGTAGGTACCTATTAATTTATTTTGCTGTTCTATATATGATATAACACTCAACATCGAAATACTAACTCATTATACGAGTATAGGTATAATATCATCTCATCATTTTGTCACGATAGGTTTGGATGATTTAGGAGCCCGTTTAGAACAATACAAAAACGATGGTTGCGAGTTTGCCCGATGGAGATGTGTGTTTAAAATTGGGGAGCACACGCCATCATACCAAGCTCTCATATCAAACGCAGAAGCAGTAGCGCGTTTTGCTTCAATTTGCCAATCAAAACGAATTTGCCCGATTATTGAACCTCAAGTATCTATCGTATTTCTAATATAATTGATTATGAGTAAGTAATCGTTGTGGATCAAATTTTCTATTTCATTTGAATTCACTGTAGGAGCTACAGGTACCTATACTTACTATTATAGATCATGGCGGAGTTCTTCGGAATTTGATACATATACGGCCTTGATCCACAACTGAAACCTCACCATATCAATTTTCTTTGCTTCTAGAATTTCTCATTAATTACAGTAATTCGTATGTAGGTCTTACCCGACGGAAACCATGATATCGTGCGTTGTCAAAAAGTAACGGAAACAGTGTTAACGTTTGTGTACCGAGCTCTAAACGACCACCACGTTTTCCTTGAAGGAACGGTTCTCAAACCGAACATGGTGACGTCTAGCATGTCACATGCTCGAGATAACCCGGAAGACATAGCGCAGGCAACGATAACTGCATTACAACGAACTGTACCTCCGGCTGTTCCGGGTAGGTAGGGATGTTTATTGCAGGCGACATTTTACATAGGAAAACTTAAGAGTCAGATGTAATCAACTCTGCGTTTCAAGAGGCAGCAACATCCCCTCATCCCTTATAGTCGATTTCCAAATCTGATTCCGATTCCTTTACATATCAATGGCTCGTGTTCACTTAAGTTTTTAGAAACCTGTTTTAAATGTTTAGGTGTTTGTTTCTCATCTGATGGTCAGACTGCAGAAGAAGCTACCACCAATTTGAATGCCATTAATCAGCAAGGAGGGGTGAAACCGTGGCGACTGACTTTCGCTTATGGAAGAGCACTACAGGTGCAAACAGTCAATTTTTTTATTAGTTCACGCAATGTCCAACTTTTAAAGACAGTACATTCAATTAATCGTACTTCGTTTCAGGCAGCTGCGTTTCGAGTTTGGAAAGGGAGACTGGAAAATACGAAAGTAGCCCAAGATGAGTTCATAAAACGTGCCAAAGTAAGTGGTTAGTAGACATGCGTTCATATCTGCGGTACTTGCTTTCTTCCCTAAATTACAGTTGGCATTATAAATGTTATTCAAAATTTTCGAAACCGTTTCCATTTTTGGTTCACGTCACTGTATGTTTGTTGGATGAAGGGTCGATGCTCAAATGTATTCCAAGTCAGAAAGATGAAATTTACTTTATTGTCATAATTTAAGGCAAACAGCTTCGCCTCGTTGGGTCAATTAGATAACCACAGCCAATCCAGTTCTCCGATTCCATCGTTCACAGAGTCAATCGCTACATCTGAGCTTCCTGACATCACTCGTACTTCAAGTTACTGGACAACGCTCCATCCAACGGGTGCGAAATGGATTGATTATACGAGGTCTAACAGTGTCACCAGCACCACCTCTCGGTCGAGTACAGCCAGTGTTAGCTCCAATTCTACCAATGGTACAGTTTTCCAACGTGATAACCAACTGCCCGAGGACACGGCTAACCCAACTAGAAAGTCAGGGATACGATTTGCACCCACTATGAAAACTAACCTGGACCCAGATACGTTGACAAAACATACACGATAGTGGCGTTTGAAAAACTGTATCTTTCTGCATCAAAAATCTTAAGTATAAAAATTCCACGTGATTTCTTTGTTTCGATATGAGACGTGAGGAGTGTTCTTAAAGAAACTGGCAACCCATTTCTTGTATTCTCAGGCCCTGAACTAAAGCAGTTTGTTTTGGAAGGGGCAAATTTCAGCGGTATTGACTTTATTCAACAGTAAGGATTCAATTTATCTCCATGGTTACTGTCTTGTTTCTTCTTCAACTTGCACACAATAGGTATACGCACACAGCTGACTAAAATATTTATTCATCGATAAACGTAAAGAATTTTCACATTACATGTAATTTTGTTCTAACCAAGCTACAAAAATATATGACCAAAATAAAACTGTCAATTCGATATGCAGACGTATGTTTTAACGGCGGTGTATGACCCTCCGCATCGGATTTCAGTTGCTAAATTGACGGTTCCACAATACTCGTATATTAAAATAAGAAGCGTTTGATAGTTCTCCCACACAAAAAAATCGGCTGGTAACTTGACTTTTCTATCTTTTTAAAATACATAAAAGATTTATAGGATAAAATAACGAGGGAAAACACAGAAAACATTTTCTAATACGCGATCAATCGGTAGTATGTTCAACGCGAATGAACAGAAGAGAAAACTTGGAACGTTCGGTGCATTTGCAGCACCACCAACGTCTATATTAGAAAAGAAAAACAAAATAAAGCGAAAAAAGCTATTGACTTTTCGAAGTAAATGGTGTTTAATAGACGTGATCTTTAACAAACAGGTCTTGTCCGGCTGCCGCGCCAGATACAGATCCGGCTACGTATTTTCCTAAGGATGCTTGACCGTTAGCCTGCAAATATAAAACACAACGGCTTGGTAAAAATGAAGTTTCAAAAAGTTTTACTAACATATTGCAGCAGCCGATACAACTGGGTGACAAGGTGAACATCCACCCAAACAGGATAATTGTGCGACTGAGCTGGAAGGCAACGGGTGACTGCTCTCCCAAAACGAATGCACATATTTGGCCCCGTGAAACAATTTTTCGGATTGTTTCTTTTACTCGTCGAATCCTGAGAATTCTTGTTTCTTTTTCGACGACCTCAACAATATAATCCTCCTCCCCTCCCCCCATGAAAATGTTTCATCGCATCTACCGGCGCAATTCTCACAAGTTTCGAATAAGGTCTGCAAGTTAGTCATACAACAGTTGACTGGGGTTATGATAGGGACCTGAAGCCATTCCGACCTGGCTCCGGCCCTACCAGAAATGTGGTTCTTCCTCAGGTTTCGGTTATTTTCAAAGAGGGAAGGGAGGTCAATCGTGGAGAGGAGTGGCAAGGAGGGAGGCTGAAGGGTCAGAGTCAACATCGGAGGTTGGAAACTGATCCGAATCTCCGGAAGACTGGTCGGCTCTGATGCTTCGGCTTCGACTCCCTGGTGATAACGAATCACAATGAAACAAGTTTTTGCACAGTCCCATCTCTTGATGATTAAGAACGGAATCCTAAAAAATCCTTGCAGTCTTTAAGCGACCTCATGAAGTCTCAATGGCTTTCAACGATTATTAACAGAGTCTTGACTGATATTAATCAGTTTTGATTAGAATTTATGAATCTTTACCTATTAATCTTATCTAAACCTTGACGAGTTTTGATACATTTTAACATACTTTTAAGTTTCATGTTGTGTGCAACTAGTATAATGTGCTAACGAAATTGAAAAGTCTTCACGAGTCTTAAGATGGGCCAAAAATTTGTAGAGAGTTTTCACAATATCTCATCGAGTTTATAGAGTTTCAATTAGTCTGAAAAGTCTTATGAATTCTGACAATGTCTGAACGAGTTTTCAAAATATTTCAATGCTATCCAATAGGTAAGTACGTTTTTACAATTTAATGAGTCTTAATGAGTCTTGACCAAATCTTTATGAGTCTTGCGGTGGTATTAATGAGTCTTAATCCAGTCTTAACGAACTGTCAAAGTATGAATGAGTCTTAATATAGTTTTCACGCGTCTCAAGATGGTGCTAACAAGGCTTAACAAGCCTTGATAAAGTCTAAATAAAATTTAACGGAGTCTGAAAGTGTCTCTACTCCAGGGTTGGAAAAATGCAAACATCATCGTTCTCGTTCCCGCTCTTTCTTCTCCAACTGCATGGTTCTCATTCATGTTCTTTGTTCTCCTAGCCTTAAAATTACCAATGTTCCCGTTCTCGTTTCCGTTTCCATATTGTTACCGTTCCTAAGCACTGGAGGTTACTTTCTTCATTGAAAAAAAAAAAATCATAATTGATGGTTTTAGGCTTTCAGAATTTTACTATCGCGCCAGCTGCAAAGGTTTCAGAAGTACGCAAAAATCATCTCGTTCCTGTTCTCGTTCATTCTTTTCTAACTGCATGGTTTTCGCAGTATTGGAAGAATGAACAAGAACGAGAATAAAAACGGCATGTTCTCGGTTCTTGTTCTCAGAACAAGAACGAGAACGTTGGTAATTATAGGATAAGAAGAACGAGGAGCATGAACGAAACCATGCAGTTAGAGAACAAACGAGAACGGGAACGAGATGATTTTTGCGTTTTTCCAACACCTCTGCAGCTAGCAAAGGTAAAATTCTGAAAGCCTAAGACTATCATTATGAAATTTTTTAATGACCAAATCAACCTGCAGTAACTACTTATATGTTGGAAGAACGAACAAGAACGAAAAGAAAAACGGCATATTTACATTCTCGTTATCAGAATGAGAACTTGATGGGATTAAGAACAAGAACGGGAATGGGAACAGGATCAAGGCAGGAATGGGAATGGGAACAATATGGAAACGGGAATAAGAACGAGCAGGGATTCAAAGCCAATCGTTTTCGGCTTAAAACTTAGCTTAAACTTTTTATTCAATCGAGTTTCTTAAAGCTGACTCAAGCCAATGATTTTTTCCGTTTGAACGTCCTACTTAAGCCAATTCTATTGTCTTAATTTCGCATTACTTTTTTCGTTTGAACAACTACCATTTTTTGTTCATTTCACTTAATTTTAATCATACTTACTTTTTCTTTGAATAAAAATTATTTGTTTTTTGGCAGGCAAAAAAATTAAGACTTCTTATTGTGAACAGACTATAGATAGTAATACCTAACTCAAATAACTCAGTTCTCCTGATTGTTCATTTTGGCAAGGCGTACTGTAATTTATTTTTTTTTTTTTTAAGCAAATAGATTATCAGCAATGATCAGCTATTGGCTTAAGTAGTCAAAAAAAAAAAAAAAAAAAGACAATGGCTGACCTGAAATTCTTGAAACAATAGCTCAAACTTAAAATTAAGCCGTTAATGGCTAAAACTAAGAACGGAAACGTTGGTAATTTTAAAGCAACGAGAACAAAGAACATGAATGAGAACCAGGCAGTAGAGAAGAACAAACGGGAATGGGAACTATGATTTCTGCGTTCTCCCAACACTGGGTTTTTGTTCATGCTCCTCGTTCTCATTATCCTATAATTACAAACGTTCCCGTTCTCGTTCTTATTCCCAACCTGGTCCTGTTCCCGTTTCCCGTTTTCGTTCTCAATCCTATTGTGTTCTTCTTCTCGTTCTGAGAACGAGAACCGAGAACATGCCGTTTTCTTCCCCTGCTCGTTCGTTCCTCCAACACTGCTGCACTCTGCACGTGATCTTCACAAGTCCTAGGGAATCTTACAAAAGTATCTGGACCAGTCTTAATGAAGGCTGCACGTCCATTGAGTTCTAACATAGTGTGGAGCGTCTTCAGGTTTTCACATAATTCTAATTAGTCTTATCCAGTTTGTACACAGTCCCAATGAATATAAATGAAGATGAACGTATCTCGAATTGATCTTATAACCAATTTCAAGTGAAATTAAACAAAATGGTTAACGAGCCTTGACTAGTCTTCATTAGTTTAGTTCTAATAGTTCGAATTATGTCTTCAATCTCAACGGAGAAAGCGTCTCAAGTAACATGTATATGAAAATGTTACTAATTACCCAGTAAATTTTTTGATGTATGAAGGGAGGGGAATATTTGACATATATGTAAAGAGCAATGGAAGCGAGTTGAAATAATCGCCATCCAACCGTTTTTGTTCGTTCACAAGTCCCTTTCGAAAAAGATTGAAAATATGAGATGGTATTTTCAAATGGAGCTCTAAATTTGCTTTGGGAGGGGAGGGGGGGGGCTTCAATTAAAACATATTCTGCGATACTTACCAACGCGCGTTTCAACAATTCAGCTTGACCAGCAGGTACGTTTTCTTTCTTGCCACCCCAGGCACGCAATACAGAAGCCTGCGACAAAGTTACACAGTCATATTAAAGACAAGGATTTCACAGGCAGAACATACTTGTACATACAAATCTTATTTGGTCATTCGTGGGCTTACCTGCAGAGCACGGCCGTAACTGAACGTTAGTTTCCAGGGTTTTTTGCCTTCGTACAGGTTAATGGCATTCAGGTTTACCGTAGCTTCTTCTTCGGTTTGACCACCGGACAAGAAGACGACGCCTGCAATCGAATTCATTCATGATCTTAATGAATGTGAAATACAGCAAGGGGGAGGAAGCAAAATCACACTTATATCACAGTATCATAAATAAGTTAAAATAAAAATAAAATAAAAAAAGGCCCAGAAGCAGAATACGAATGCATTGCACTAAAACGACGAGAGTGCTCTCTCACTTCGCCCTAACGAGGATACGTTTCCAATAGCTCGAGTTTCGTACTTCCGCTACTTGCACTAACGTCTCTTTCAACCCTGACTGCTTTACTTTTATCTGCAAACAGACCCTCCAGGCTATTTTCTGTAACATCACCAACCTGGAACGGCGGCTGGAACTGTTCGCTGGAGAGCGGTAACCGTAGCTTGCGCGATTTCTTGAGGCGTAGCTTTCTTTGGGTGCGATTGACCAGGGGTTACCATGTTGGGTTTCAGCAGGGTGCCTTCCAAGTAGACGTGGTGATCGTTCAACGCTTTGTACACGGCGGCCAGCACGGTTTCGGTAACTTTCTGGCATCTGTCGAGATCGTGATCGCCGTCGGGAATAATCTGAAATCGCGGGCGACATTTTACAATAACTATACATTCGATCGTGCGGCGAGCAGACACGTGAAGGAAATGTTCCGGAACGCACGTGGCAGCTGCGCGGGTCTGGGTCACGAGCGTGCATGTCTCTTACCTCGGGCTCTACAATAGGTACGATGCGCTGCGACTGACAGATCGAGGCGTAACGAGCCAGAACATTGGCGTTCTCCAAAATTGCTTGATACGAGGGAGTGTTTTTGCCGATTTTCAAAACGCATCGCCATTTCGCGAAGTCGCAACCGTCTTTCTTGTACTGGGCACATCGGCTGCCCAAGTTATCGAGACCTGAAAAAAAGAGGCGAACAATGTGGTGGTCACAAACTAAGGGTAGAAATGAAAAAAGGTGTGAGAACGTGGTGATTGGGCGAAGGTTACACACGTTGCGATCTTGCCTGCTAGCGTTATTATTGGTATTCTTAAGGAGTCTGAAATAGTCTCATCAAGTCTTAATCGTCAATGAGACACGAAGTCGGAGAAGCTCATAGAGCAGAGAGATACGTTACAGAATCTCCATAGTAGTAGGACGAAGCTAACTGAGACAAACAGAAAGATAGCCAACAAGATAGACACAATCGATGATGACGAAGCGTAAGACGGTGTGCACGGATGCCACAGTTGGCCCCTCGACAACGCACCGCTATTCTGAGATTATCTCGTTTGGGCCTGCGTCAGGGTAGAAGGGAACACTTTGAGGTAGGCAGTCCTTCTACTTCCTTTTCTCCTTTCGCCAAGATAGATACAATAGCCACAGAGATCTTGACTCTCGACTCCGTGTGTAGGCACAGACAAAATATGTGGGATGCATAGGACATAGGCGGCTGCAAAATACTGATTCATAGATTATGACACTCGACTCCGTATTTCCAACCGGAGGACGGGTGGGCAGGCAATCGGTCTTGTCCTTCTATCTGTTTACATGGATGCTTTTCTGTTCAGTTGTCTGTTTGGCAAACTGGCTGTTTCTTTATAAAACTGGTTTTTTGTCAATTTATTCATACACGGTAGTCCCATAACGGGAGGAGGAGGGGGGGGGGGCTCAAACAGACCTTGTACACAACCATTAACACAGGCTTTATGGCCAAAACCGTAGAATTACTTATATATTCGTGATCCCACCGGCTTCAGCGAACAGAGAGGAAAAAAATTAATTTTGGATCTGTTCCTAAACATCCCCATTTACTCATCCCTAAAATCCCCCCTCCTATTCTATCCTTTAACTTTAAATGCTACACTTCGAGATTTGAGTTTTTTCTGTGTTTCCCAATATCATGAGTGACTTTTTTCATGACAATTTTTTAACATATTTTATCGACACCAATCACTGAATTGAGATTATACAGGAGGAGGGAGGAGGGTCAAGATCATGGAATTAAATTTCGACATCGGCTTGGCTGCTGTGATATCTGGATGGGGGTGGAGATTAACATTGCCAAGAGATGCAATACTGATGTTCAATAGGTTCGAAGGATCGCTGAATTCATTTTCAATAATGAATCGCCCCTAATTTTCAAATGCGGTACCTGAAGGGGGCCTTCAAAATTTTTATAAAATACAACATGCATGTTATTTCACAGATCATTCGGTTCGCTAAATTTCAATTTCTATAACAGTTTCAATCTCTGTGGTATGGATGTCGTTTTGTAGGACATTCGGTTTGCTAAATTCGATTTCTGCAGCAGTCTTAACCTCTGTGGTACCTAGAGGAATGAGGAAGGAGACCGCGAGTTGCACTCATCATCAATACAATATGGGTATAATTTTATAGAATTTCAGGGTTGTTCATGAGGATTGCGGCACACAGAAGGGAGAGGAGGGGAAGATAATTTCTAACTCTTTCTCAAAGTACAGGCCTCGCCCAGTCGACCGAGAGCGAGTGAGCCCGAGGGCTAATACGCGGCCTCGATCAGTGGACAGAGGCAGGTCCCATGGGGAACTGAATTTCCACCTGATCCAAGTCCTGAGCGGCCACCGATGCTTCGGAACTTATATCATGGCGATAGCGTCGAGCTCCGTGTACACGAACTATTAAGGGGTGGAGGACAACCCCTGCCATACCCTGTTCGAGTGTGAGGCATTTGATCAGGAGAGATGCGGGACAGTAATAGCGATCGATCCCCGGCGGCGACAGGAGCGACAACGCGCCGGACATCTTGGTTCCGGAAATGTTGAAGAGTGAACGCGGATGGAACCGGGTGTCGGTCTTCGTCTCGACCATCATGAAGGAGAAGATGCAGACAGGTAGTCGAGATAGATGGCCGATGAACAAAGCTCGGCCCACACTCAACACGACTCTGTACCATCCTAGAGCTACTGCGGACTTCCCGGCAGGGCTCATCCCGCCGTCACCATCTTCCTACGTTGCCGCACGTACCAAGACGAGGACGCGAGCTGTGAAGGAAGGAAACGCGGCCGGCTGTGGTGCACCCGAATTCCAGATTAATGCTGGGTGAGCGTTGCTCCAGTCAGTAAGGTGTCCCATAGTGGCCCTGGCAGGACAGCGCGAATCCGAGGCGGAAAGGCGAAATGGGGGCCCGTGCCAGCCTCAAGACGTCCCTCTGGTCATTAATGCGGTGCCTGGGGAGCCAATTTGTCATGCAATGGTATACGCTCCACGAATCACTATTCCTATTCACTGAGAGAAAGGGAACTAGAACCAAACGAATGAAAATGAAGCCCGAAAGTAGATACTAAAAATGCAGCAAATTTTTAGCTGCCCTGGTTTTCTAATGGTCAAGTTCCGTCGCTACCAGCCACAATGTTCAATGGGGGGGGGGGGTGGAATAACCACTGAAATTGACTCTGAAAACCTACGAGGAAATACTCATACTGTATTTAAAGAAAACAAACACTCTGAAATTTACAAAGAGGGAGAAAAATCATAATGGAAAGATTCTAAACCTAATTTTTTGCACTTGGAACTATTATTTAATTCCACAGCTGCACGCCGGAACTGCTTATATAGGAGCGCCTCAGTAAATCCGTTTTTGCAGCAGTGGCCTCATTAATAAACTAGATTTTTAAAAATGGTTTCTAAATTTTCAATTTCAGGCTGCATTACTTTCAGATCACCCACCAAAACCGCATTAACAAGATAATGTCATCTATTCTTGAATCCGTGGCAAGCTCAAATCTTTCAGTTTTCTTTAGAACATGAATCTGTTACCAAGATAATATAAAACTGAAATATGAGAAAAAATGCACAGTACACACCTTGGGTGGTAGTTTCGTCTTCAGAGCCATACAAATTTACAACTCCGCAATCAACTTTGATGCCGGGAATGATTCCGCGTTTCTTCAACAAGTCGACTAGATTATTGCCTTCGTCGTCCTTCTGGTACAACGTCTCGTGGAATAAAATAACTCCAGAAATACTTTCGGCCACCTTCGGGTCGGTCGAGAACAGCAACTGCAAAAGTGAAGCGAATTTAAAATGAGTAACGAGAAGTAACCAAATTAAAGTGTCACAAAAATTCTTGTGCCCCCCTCTCCCCCGACGACGACAAATACGTCTAAGGGATACGGTTCTTTGATTATTTACAAATTCGGGAGTCCCCGTCCTCTTACTTTCTGGAAGATGGAGGTCACGAGATTCGCAGCTACCACTGAGTAGACTTTCGTAATCTCAAGGAGGTTTTCTTGCTTGCCTCATTTTCGATTTTCAATTTTCTCTCACCTCCACCAAACTGATATTAGCAACATAGTTAGCTTCGTAACAAGCTAACTTCAGCCTCGTTCCTCTTCTGGCACTTAAATTGAGTTCTTCGAATTTCAAAGTATAAGACGAACATACACGTGGCAATTCTGAAAATCCTGATTTTCAATCCCATCCTCCGCGCCTACACGTTAACTGATAGGAAATCAGAAATGGATTGGGTGTCTTTTCGAAACCAAGAAACGACTTGCATTCAAATCGTACCAACAGAGTTACTTCACTCGGTAGTCAAATTCTAAACCCCAATCCAGGGTTGAATATTAAAATCCAAAACTACGACGCTCTTCTGCAAACGCTCGATAAGACCTTCCAATACCGACAGGTATTGACAGCGAAGTACACATCGCAATGTCGTGAGGGTGACATATGAATCGTTCTCCTGTCGCAGAGTATCATTTTGCGCTACATAAAATTTTCCTACTTTTTCCACATTGCAGAAATATAACTTAAATAACGATGATCCTACATGATAATTCTCAGCAAAAAGAGGCGAACACACAAGAGAGGTCAATTTTTTAAAACAATGTCTTGTTGGCTTTTTGCTGGCACACAAGCACGATGGAGTTTGCCTTCGCAATTTAGAAATCCCCAAAACAGGCGGAATTTCACAGAGAATGAAACAGCTGAAGGAAGTGCCGCGAATGGGGCGCTGCGTTCGGCTATTAGTGATGATGAATAATAAAATGTACATGAATATTATCACTTCTCTCACCACCACATAGGACTCTCTCTGCTTCTCCTTGCACCATATACTTTCAGAGAACCTTCCCATATGATTTTAAATTGGAAAAACTTGTCTCCCTCCACGGTCAAGCCTGATTTTGACTTCTTAAGGCACTTCCAGCTTTGCGTTTAAGACTCATCAAGATTTTTCAAAATTCTTTTGGGCTCACTCTCATACTCCTAAAGACTATTTCAGATCTTTCAAAGACTAATTATTTTAGACTCTACTGATACTCATGCGGTATTCCTTGACTCGTCTTGAAACTAAACATGTCGGAAAGTTTTCAATAAGATTGAAAAAAGTCTTGAGAATGTTTAACACGACTGGATGAAATCCGGAAAATTGTAATAACTCTGAAAAAGTCTCCAAGTCTCAATCAAGTATAGAATTGTCTTGAGAAAAGTCTGGATTAAATTTAGGCAAGTTCAAAAGTATCTTACAGGTATGTAAACATGTCTGGAAAAGATCCAGAGAAGCCTCGAAGTCTTAGAAAAAATTAGAAGCATTTGAAAGAAGTTTTAAAGTCTTGAGCAATTTTTTAGAAGCCTTAAAAATTCTAAGCCTGTCTCAATGGTCTCATAAAATCGTAAATCGGTGCCACTAGCGTACGCGGCCTACCACAACATTTTCTGCTAGCGTACGCGTACTACCGAATTATCGATGACTAGCGTACGCCTGCTACCAGGTAACTGTGTTCTACTACTCGCAGATAAACTTGTCCACTAAATAGTATATATAGACCCACAGGCTTACACATGCTTCAACTCAGTGATTCATTGTGAAGTGTGTCACAACATGTTGATAAAAGAGTTTTATACCACAGTCATCAGTTCCGAAACAGTGTGTGTAAAATATCTGCAAGATAATGCTCTACTTGAAGAAGAGGAGTCCCCTTGTATGCCCTTCAAAGTCACTTGGACCATTACTGCTGGAAAATGAAACGAAAGAACGAACCGGATCTTTTCCTTGCATTCCTGGCGGATATTAGGAACATTCATGACAATGATGATGAATGAAACGCATTTGTGAATATGGAATATTTGCTCATTGACGAAACTCCCCTCGGGGTGGATTTTGCAAGGCGTGTAAGCCGACCTCCTCGTGGTGTCTTGTGGGTAACGCTAACAGGCTTATAATGGTAGGACGCATACCCTCATAGTGGTGGTAGTCACACCATCACAGTCATCCACCCTTTGTAGGGCATAAAATTGTGGTAGGCAGCGTACGCTAGTGGCACCAATAAATCTGTGAGACCCGTAAACAAACTTCCTACAAGTACTGAATAGTCTTAGAGGTAATGTAAAATATATCTGGAAGGCAGTTAAAAGTCTTGAAAATTTTTCAACAAGTTGGAATAGCTTAAAAGAGTCTCAAAAAGTATCTTAAGTCCGTCTGGATGAATCTCTAAAAGTCTGAAATCAAACTAAAGGAGTCTAACAAGTAATAGTTGAACATTTCATGATAATATTTCATAGCGAGTCTACGAAAAGCTAAGTCTAAAAAAAAAATCTTGAAAGTCTCAAAAAAGTTCCAATCAGGTCCGGGATAGTTTTGACGACTCCAGAAGAGTGTTATTAACGAGTCTTACACATGCCTAGAAGAATTTTAGGAAATGTAAAACTTAGCTTAAGCTTTGAAGATTCTCAAGCAGACTTGAAACAGTCTTGCAGATCTACCCACACCTGGAAAAGCTCGAAACAGTATTTTAATTGTCCTTAACATCAAGCTCATTCGATAAAACTTGAACACTCGGTGAAATACCCTAATATGAGGTAATTCCTAAAATGGGGTACTCATCGATCTCACACAATATACAGCACTCTCTCGCAGCAAGTGGTGGAAGTAGTGTACACAAATAAGAAACTAACTTCTCTATGAAAAGTTTCTGATAAAACACATTTTACGTAGTTTTACTAATTTGTTTTCGAGACGTGCAAGCGTAAAAAAAGTGCGAGGTTCGATAAAGTACAAAAGAAAGTCAAAAATGTGATTAAATTTTACATTAAGTATGCGGAAACAAACGTTCATTTGCGAATAATTTGCAATAAATTTGGAAGAACGTAAATTTCTTCACGATTATTGGTTACTTTACTTTGTTGGATGAGCATTTGAGGAGGTGTCCTAATATGGGGTACTTCTTGAGTGCAGATGAGATGGTTCGGAAATTCATGTGGTAGGGCTACTAAGATATGTGAACCTACTATACCACGATTGAAGAGGAAGATGAAGCTAGGTGAGAGCATTACATCAGCAGTTACTTACAACAATGATGAAAAGGTCAACATACAGAGTCTATGATGAAGAAACAGGTGACACGAAATTCTCGATATAATGTCTGTCAAATCGAAAAAGAATGCATCTGTCAACCACAATAACAATTCATATGATGAGGATGCTATTTGTCTTATTTGCTGCTCGCTGTACAGATTATTTATTCGAAGTCAAGAGAAAAGCGGATTATACCAAACTGGGACTCGGAATTGAAGCGGCTGACACCTAGCGGCAAAGTTGAGGACCTGTCTAGTTTGAGTCATAGACCTTACCAGATAATATAGACTGCGCTTACTGATAAAAATTATACGTGGTTTCCATCGTTATCAGTCTTGGCCAACATATGGCGAGAATAAGTGGAGTGGCAATTTGGCTGTAAGTGGTGGTGATAAGGGGAAGTAATACTGCGTTTTTTCAGCCAATAAAGAATACATTGGTTAATCAATAATTGAAAATATGAACTTCGACACATAACTTGAAGGAAAAATAAACAAAATAATCGTGAAAATTGCGATGAAATACGAATTGATGCTTCTCTTATCACTACCGGTAGCTAGGGTGCCACTCCACTTATTTTCCATAAGTACTTTTTATCATTAAGCGCGGTCTACATATTATCTATGGTTTGAGTGATCAAATTAATGGCTCTCTTAAGAAATATACAAGCGATGATTCGATATTGAATTTTGAAGAATTTTTAGAGTTATTTTATTTGAGATTAAACGCTAACTGAAAACATCCCTCCTCACTAAGATGCACAACAAATTAAAATAGTAATCGAAACAAACTAACAAGTAGAATCCTCATGAGATGAGACCGATCTTTACTCATAGGAAATATTGATTTAGATCACTCATTTACGCGTGTTTGTTAGTGGCGCTTTCTACATTTCATTCCACATCCCAAATATAAAGACTGGGCACATGGAGAATGCGCCGGAGATCCAGGGGATTCTAGGAATTGCGATTTATGTTATGACGATTGAATGCGAAAGAAAACCCAAAATCCCTGATATTTTTATCTTAAAAATTCGGTCATCGAGCCACAATTTTTTAATTTATTTTAAACGGACCCAACATCAAACAATAATTTTCTTGATTTGTATTCAACTTCTTTCTTTCAACTGCGTCTATTTAATGTAGGAATTAATGTACGCCATATTATTAACAATCAAGGTACCCCATATTAAGAGCACTTCAGATGGACCAGCCAATATTTTCAACGCCTGGACTATAATCTCTAACTAGGGGGCTTCGTTCTCTGGCCGCTTCGCGCCTCGTCCGACCACCACAGTCCTCAGTGTTTGGTCTAAAACTTTTGTTCCTGAGTTGAGGTTTACTTTGGGCTACTTGTGCTCCCTCTCTATCAGTGGTCCTCATGAACCCCCTTCCATCTTTTCTTCATCTCGAGCCTCCTCCTCCACCACCACTCCCTCGTTCACCACGGAGGCCACGCCCCCCATGGATCTCCTCCCCATTTTGGAGCTCCCTCCACCATGAACTACTTCCTAAGGGGTCGACTCTACCCTTGGAGAAATGAGCAATAAAGGGGCAGGGTAGGCAACCCGCAGTGGTTTTTTCTCCCAGAGGCGGTGGTGGCGATGGCGGCCCTCCTCCACCGTGAACCCCCTCCCAAAGGTAGGCTATCCCTGGAGAAATGATCAATTAAGGGGCAGGGTAGGCAACAGGCAGTGGTCTTTTCTCCTAGAGCGGTGGTGGTGGTGGCGGCCCTCCTCCACCATGAACCCCCTCCCAAAGGTAGGCTACCCCTGGAGAAATAAGCAATTAAGGGGCAGGGTAGGCAACCCGCAGTGTTTTTTCTTCCGGAGGCACCATGCAGCCACCGCCTATGATTTTGGGAAAATTGTCAGTGAACAGATCTAATGAGATGATGATGACGTCATAAGGACCTGAGATCTCAGATTCCAAGGCAGCCAGTCTGCCCTATTCATGAACACTATATCTGCCATACATATCTTAAGTTGGACTATGTACGTCTTTTTATGTCTTATTATGTCGGTTATGTCTTAAAACTTGGAGATCTTTTATGTTACAACAGATTATGTCCTTGAAAGTAGCTGATCAGCCTCTGCAATTTTTCTGATTTTTAGATAGGCAACCCGCAGTGCGTTTTTTTCTCCCGGATGCGGTGGTCGCGGTGGATTTTTCAGTATATATAGAGAGATATACAAGGTGGCCAAAAGTCGGTTAACCTCTACGACGTTCTCTGTTTTTAGCGAATCTGCTGTAAGGAGATCGAATTGAGAACCTAGCGGTTTTAGCGTGTAGTTACTTGGAAACCTGAAATGTTCGCATCAGTGAAGTGTTTACCACGGACCAGTTTCAGTTGTGTAGAAATTTGTAACGACTAATACAGACTTTCATATCAGTTTTGTCTTTCATTTTTATATACTTGCAAAATGGTAAACTACGATTTTTCTACATTGGCAAAATAGAAAACTGACTTTTGGGCCACCTAGTACATAAAAGTGTTTGTTTGTTTGTTTGTTCATCTGTATGTTTGTTCAAGGTTGGCGGGTGAACCGTAAGAGCTTATGGGTTCGTACTTTCTGGATATGTTCGTATGAACGCTGAATAGGTTTTAGACTATAAAAAATTTCGGTACCATTATGAGAAGAAGGTCCACAAAATTTTGCCTCCGCTGTATCTCCAAATTCTTGTTTGCGATTTGGACGCTTCAGAAGTGTTTTACATTGAACGTCTTCATATTGTGCTGAAATTTGGTGGCTGTAATTGCTTCCTTTCAGAAGTTATTAAGAGGCGGAAATCTATACTCTCTAATATTTCTACATGTTAAAGGCACATTGTGAAATCCGTCATTCAATGAAATACCGAGGCACTATGTTAATTGGCGGATACGTAGGGTGAAAACCGTCAATTTATAAAATGACTCACAAAAGGCGAGACATTTTATAAAGTGACTAAACCCACGACGGTAATACAGGGTGTCTCTTTTGAAATAACCCCCTTCCACCTGGTAAGTAGGCAACCTACCTGACAATGTGTAGTTGTGTTTGCATATTCCCACTTTTGAAGGGACTTAGTGATGATCAAATTCTGAAAAGTTTTCTATCTTTGAGATTTTTTTTTTTCTTCTTCTCACAACTGAAGATAGACAGAAGAATGGTACCAGTAGGTAAATAGTAGAGGGCAGTTGTGGTAACCACAGAAAAACAAAGTTCGGAACCGGTTCAACAGGGTGTTTGTAAAATCAATTTTAGTACAAATTATATCGGAAAATTGTCACTTTTTTTCCAATTTCTCATAAAACTTGTTCTCTTAAGCTAGTGTTTTTTTATTTGCAATAGACGGTACAAATTTGCCATGAAAAAAGTCATTAAACAATTTTCTTGTATCTGGATTAGAACTGCTCAAAATGGAGTTCAAGATATCCCCGTTAAGAATTGTTACTTTTTCAACACAGATGCACAAACCTCATGAAGATAGGTAATAATAATCTTCTTCGGCTACTTTACCACTTCACATAGTTATATCGTTTATGTGGCTTATCCACCCCCCTCCTTTCATCTATTTACCCCACATCTGAAATTGAGGCCCATGCAATGAGGGGAGGGGGTTCTAGTATTTTATGAAGTTCAATATGGGTATCCCATAATTGGTTCCAAAGGTGGCTAAATTCGATTTTGGTAACATTTTGGCCATATTCCCCAAACTAAGCAATGAGGACATTTCGATTCCTTTTTTAATACTCACACCTATTTTTCTGACTCGTAAACCTCTCATTTCAGGTTTTGACTTTAATTTTAAATTGTTCATCAGTTCACCAGACACCTATTCGTCATTTTATACATTCCTAGACTGAGCGTGAATGTTTCTATAAGCCTAAAATGACTAGGCATTTCATTACATGCCTAGTTACTGCATAAAATGTCTGAATTTCACAACTTGCCGCTAACGTACATGAAAGTGATTGTCTCTGCCCCTTTCGGTAGATCCAGGGGCGTTAGAAATATGGTATCAACCCCTTTTGGACATCACCGACTCTAAGTTCAAAATTACACACAACCCTGCCCGGGGTCTCCTTTTTTGCCTGCTCTGTAGGGATGTTGAGGGTGTTGATGGAGGGGGGTCTGCGTTTTCCGGCGGTCTTCTTGTTGGGTCTAAGGGGGTTGCTAGTACATCTTTGATAATAATTTTTTTCCCTATTCCAAATTATGTATCCCATGTTACGGCACTTTAGCCTATTATATTTTAATGAAATTTGGCGCATGTTATTTTTTTATGCATAATTTTATGTTTTGGGACTATCGTTAAAGTATAAGCCAAATTTCTTTTTGCTTCACTTCATAGTTATCCAACAAAATTCAGAAAGTTTGGTACAATTAAAGGGAGGGGATGTTGAGTCTCTTTCCTGCCGAGGTTTATCTTTCTTCTTATAAATAAAACATCTTTTATTGCTACCCATACTTGGCACAAGGTCGGGTCTGGCGGGGGCAAAGAAGGGGCAGTACAAAATAAAATCCTCACTGTTCACCAAACATTTGTGCGACATACTGAGAATTCGCTGCCTAAGTCGACAAGTATACTCTCGATCATAATATGCAAACTCTACCTGTCTGTACTGTCTTCTCAGTTCTTCAGCGTTTTCGACTCCAATATCTTTCAACCGCTTGCCCATCGTTGAGACTGATTCATCGGCAGCTAGGATACCCTTTCCGGGCGCTACGATCCGTTCGGCGATACATTTCAGCTCCTTTTGGACGTCCGGGGCTGGATAGTTGAAGTAGGTCGTCATGATAGCTGCAACAGAGGAAGATGACACAGACACTAGTTAATCAACCATGTCCAGGAGTACGGGTAGAGCATAACTTTTGTACGCCGTACCAAATTCGGCACAACGGGCATATCGGGCGATTCTGCGACCTTCGTCCCTAATTTTGTGTACAAGTTTGTAAATGCCACAACCCATAAGTGGAACAGGACAAAACCGAGCGAGGAAAAACACCGAACTTGTACATCCGTTTAGACGCGAACTGCCCTGCAGGTTCGATAAACGCTTTTTTCACCCTCGTCCTGTCATAAAATCGACACCCGGCAATCGCGAAACGGGCTCATAGAATATTGCCAAACAACGCGATGCAATGTTACACAATATAACGAAGACTGTATTCAAATTCTTACCTAGCAACTGGGGGATAAGGCGAACTAATTAGTCACACAATTGGAATGCGCGAATAGTAATTTCGCGGTTCGGAAACACGAGAGGAAGAGGCGAACTTGGTGTGCAATGATTGAAGTCGAAGAGATTTACCAACAGAGGTACGCACGGCGCGGAAGAGTAACTCAAAATCACGCTGCTCGCAGTCTCCAGCAGTCCATGTACCGCGAGCCACGGGATGCTTACGCAATGCTGTACAGGTATTGCAGAGCAGCAGCTGCCGGAGAAGGGCCACTGAAAACGTTGCGGGGGTTAGAGCTCGAGAGGGTCATTTCCTGGCTCCGAGATGATGACGAAATTCAGCAGAAGTTTGCACTGGTGCACATTGGTCTGTTTAGGGCACTGTAAGCATGAGCATGTTAAGCCGCCATTTTAAGGGTCGCCGAGCCTATTGCAATCACTATTTTTCTTCTCTTCTCATTTCCCAACTCACAGTTCAGTTCAGCGACGCTTTATTTTGGAGAAATCAATTAGTTAAAAATACTAAAAGGAATTATACGCAACAATTCCGATTTTATTAGGGTCGGTAACGAGCCTCTTGCAATTACTTTTTAGGGTCGGCGACGAGTAGCCGAGTCGATTGCACTATTTTTCTTCTCAATTCAGTCACAGTTCAGTTCAGTAGCGTGTCATTTCAGATGTGCGGTTTTCGGCAGTGTTCATTGATCGGAGTTACAGTTCAGTTCAGTGGCGCCTTATTTTCAGGAAAACAATTAAGTTAGTTGAAAATAATAAAACTAATTTTAAGCAACAATTTAGATTTTATTACGGTTGGCCGTGAGCCTCCTGCAGTCACTTTGTTTTCTTTTCGTTTTTTTTCCTCCTCCAGTAATGCTCATTAATCTTGATCTTCATTACAGTGCGAGCGTCATTTTCAATGTACAGAGACAACTGAGCCAAGAAAATGAAATAAAAAAATGTGATTATGTACGTTTTATTATTATTTTGGATTTTACTCCACAGAAGCAAGATTATGAATTTATATTTCCACAAGGAATGCGAAGAAATTAACTGGATTTAGAAGAGGTAAGTGTGTTGTTCGTTAATGTATGAAATGGGTTGATGGGTTCTCACTTCTCAGTTCAATTAGTGTAGAATTCCTTTGAGAATTGAACCAAGTACAAATTTCTGTGGTACTCTTATCAGTAAGTTTTCCAAGGAATAATGCGATGTGAATTGTAAAAGTATTAATGGTGATTTTAGTATTCTGTCTCAGGTTTCAAACAGTGAAGCTTCCGCTCTTCCGCTTACGTACATTTATTGATTCTGGATTCCTGCTACGCAAAAACTGATACACTCAAACCGCGTAAAATTTGTAGAACTGGATTTAGAAGAGGTAAGTGTGTTTGTTTGTTAATGTATGAAAAATGGGTTCTCAGTTCAATTAATGTAGAATTTTTTAAAATCGAATCTAGTACAACTTTCTGTAGGTATCTCATCAGTAAATTTTCCAGGGAATAAGGCGATGTGCATTATAAAAGTATTAATTGTAATTTTGGTATTCTGTTTCAGGTTTCGAGCAGTGAAGCTTTCGCTAGGCTATTATAATAGCGTAAAATCTGTAATCTGTTGCCAATGATTACGAATCGGGTGATGATTGATTATTGACGAGTATTCTGTTACTCGATACTCAATAGTATTTTCTATTTCTAGTTAATTGCGTGTTCATGAGGAACCAAAGGGGGGAGGTGAGATGGTCTCTGTGGTCCCCTTGGACGTTAAAATTCGTCACTGAAGATGAAGATAATATCTTTAATCGGATTTCGTTAGTAAATTCAGGTTCAATTTCAGCGTGACATCAAAAACAGTGGAACTAAGTCCACTGCAGAAATATCGGGACACATTTTCGCATGAAATTAGAAAAATAGTAAGGCGAATCCGTAATCCCATGACCATTAGACGAAGAGAGACACGAACTTAAACGTAGGAAATGAACATCCGGAGAAATTTCAGCTTCCAGATCCTACAGGGAAGAGGAGCAGCGTCTGTCTGTTTCCATTTGGCTACTATCCATGCAATTTTTTCCTATCAATTTTTGCCATTTTTCCGAGTTTCAGCCGGCTATTTGTTGCGTTGAGTAGGTTGACACTGGACATGGAGCTAGGGGACAAGGCATCCACCAAGTTTTTAGTACGCAGAACTACACGGATATCGATCATTCGCTTTTAAAAACTCCTTAATTCTTGTGTGACACAACTCAATAACGACAGTAAGTCAACAACTGTAGTGGCATAAAATGAGGGACATAATTAAATACCAAGAATACAGAGATAACATTATTTCATTTCAGTCGTTTCGAAGAAAATAAAAGCAACTCATCTTGTCCCCCCCCCCCCCCCCCCCCCCCCCCCCGAACAAAATTGAAAATGTTCCGTCGGTTGACTCGTAAATTTCATAGATAAACAAATTGAAAACTGAGGCTATTCATTTGATAATCCATCTTATATCATTATATCAAGCAAAACCGAATCCTCTCCACTGTACAAAATCGACAAAATTAAGTTTGTCCTTTTCATTTCTATATTCAAGGTGTCTACAAAATTGTACAGAAAAGAAAAAGAACAAGAGGAAGATATCCCGTTTGGTCTTAACTATAAAGAAACACCGCCAGTTCTGACTAGGGGAACCCTAGCTATTCTGGGGAAACTGAAACCAGGAAAAGCAGCAGGCCCCGATGGAATTGGAAATTATGAACTCAGACTTTTTGCAGGAGTTGGCACCAAGCTGATAAAAAATTTTAACAAACTTTTAGAAAAGGAAACGAATACCCTCCTAATGGAAATTTTCGGAAATAATCTTACTCTTCAAAAAAGGAGACAGGAACGATATAAACAATTAGAGATTAATAAGTTTGAGTTCAAACCTAGGAAGAATTTTCACCGAACTTTTGAAAAACTGTATTTATTCAAAATTAGACCTGTGTGAAGGTCCAGAACAGGCGGGATTTAGGAAAAATAGATCGACCACCGATCAATTGTTCATAATTGGACAAATGATTGAAAAGTCAATGGAATATGACCAATCTCTGTATCTGCTATTCATTGATTTCCAAAAGGCATTTAATTCCATATACTTATCCAGTCTTTGGAGGGCCTCAAGTAGACAGGGAACCCGAGAGAAGGCGATCAAAATTATTCGAGAGATGTACAAAAATGACACGGGGAGGGTTTGTCTGGACAAAAAAGGGAATGAATTTAAAGTCGAAAGAGGCGCAAAACAAGATCCTCTCTCACCAAATTAATTTAATGGCCTGTTGGAAGATGTATTCCAAAAGTTGGAATGGGAGGAAAAAAGGAATAAAAATGAACGTCGAATGGTTGAACAACCTGAGATTTGCTGATGATGTGGTTCTGATGTCCCAGAACGGCAGGGAGACGCAGGAGATAGCGAAGGAACTCGTTCAGGAAGGTCATAAAGTAGGACTAAAAATAAACATAAATAAAACAGTACATATTACTCTCCAATGTAAAAAATACGTATTAATAATGGACAGTACAACGAACTTCGGACAAACAGTATCATTCAAGGATGAAACGGAAAAGAAATTACGAAAAGAAGGAATCAAGCCTGGAAAAGTTTTTGGTGATTAAGAAACGTTTTCAAGAGCAAAATTCCACTAAAAATGAAGAAAAAAATACGGGAGTCCTGCACATTACAGGTATGCTACTATATGGCTCACAAACATGGCGGCAACAACAGAAGGCCAAAATACGAAATTTGTCAGTACACAATTGGCAATGGAGAGGAGAAGAGAAAGGCTGAACAATAAATGGATAAGGGCAAAAATGAGAATTAAAGACTGTAGGTATATAACGAGAAAATTGAAGTTTGACCACGTCAGACACGCCGCAAGAAAGGAAGGAGACAGATGAAAAAATAAGGTTCTAGTTTGGATCTCTAGAGGGCAAAAAAGGAAGATAAGACGACCCAAAACGAGGTGAGAGGATGAACTGAAGCGACTTATTATGCAGGTACAGCCTGGGGAAGGGACCCAAGGGTAAGGGGGCGCCCACCGATGGGCACATTAAAATCAGTAACAGTGTATATATTACAGAAAATATAGTACGTATAATCTTAAGGCTGTAAAATAAAATGAAAAATGTTGAATAATATCGATATGTTTAGGTCCCTGCCCTCTGTAGACCTTTGCTGTTAGGAGCTCCAGTTAAAATAACCTCGAAAAACAAATTCAGCGACTTCAAAAACCTCATTTTCGACCTATCTCACTGTATTATCTACGATTTTTAGATTCTGTTACTTCTACTTTTTCAATTCAAAACAGAAACTGCTGGGGAGAGGGGATGTTTGGTGGAGCGTATGGCGACGCACGCATGCCAAATTGGCTTCCCAGACTCCCCACCCCTGGTCCTGGCAACTACCCAACCGAGTATCGCAACAGTGATCAGAGGTGGGGAGAGGCGAGGGGAAGGAGGAAATTGAAAATTCAAATATAAAAACGAATTTATGCGTTGTAAGTGGGGTATCATGAAAGTAGTTTCTCCTACATACAGCTTACTAAAATCCTCACCGGCTAGACAGGAGTTACGACCATATATATCGTGATACATAAGGCAACCATGCTACTTTACTCAAAATAATAATAATAATTAGGAACTCGTGAATGAACCATAGAAAAATTACAGGAGTAGGTGCATGCATGATCTAGACAAATCAGTTTTCATCATAGCCGTGTTTCAGGAGGGGCGGGTGACAATCCCTCCTTTTTAACAGAAATTCTCCTAAAAAATTTTGCTAGCTTTGCTGGCAAATCGCTGCTTTTTGTCCTTTTTCGGGGACAGCATAAAATCCACCTATCACACGAATTCTGATACCGAGGACTGGTTTTCATCCACTATTGGACCAGAAAAAAGTTGACTAGAACCATATTTTTGTCAAAGTTATAGCATTGCTCAAGAACTGGAAAAGCTAATACAATTCGGATTCGTCAGCGAGTCGAGAAATCAGATACCCTTAAGCACGTTCGACATCCACGGATTAAAATCAACACTTGAGGCTCACAACCACCTCACCTAGAACCTCTTCATGTCTCAACAACCATACCACTTATTTGCGTCATACCTTACCTGCCCCCCAAAAGACCCCTCTCGAAAGTGCGTGATTTTCAGTTACAAGACCCACCATTTGTGTTCCTTGGTTCCAACAACCGCTGCTGCCGATTTAAAATGAGGAAAATAACAAAAAACTTACAAATTACAAATTAATTCACGTACCCGGTGAAACACTCGAATGAAAATCTGACCAAACCTGTCTTTCAGTAGGTTACTTTATATACCACTTTTGAAAAAACGTGCACCGCGGTATCACTTCACATCGATTAGGACTGCGATAGATTTCTGATTAAATGCGAGCAACGAATATATATATAGTAAATTCGAGAAAATTTTAGTCAAACCAAGGTGACCTTTACTCCTGAAGACGATGAGCTGAAGGTCGAACGACCGCCGGGACGATTACGTTATCTGAATCAAAGGCCGAAAACCTTTGAATATTTAGAAAAATTACGCGCTCCTCGCCATACTAAGAGGTTTCCAAGCACCGAAACGTTTTAAAAATACTCCAACTTGCGTATGCCGTTTATCCAGAACAACAAATCGAGGCACATGCAACGCTATATGAAAGTCATAATGTCATAAAGTATACACGTCGTATCAATATCAAGTTCATCGTCACAGAAAATGTAGAGGAGCGAAATTAACGTCTATGGAAACGGGGCCGTTTGATGGACTTGGTGCAATGACATTGAGCACACTTGGCAGGCATTTGGCAATGAATTCGAAATAACGCACGAAATTCACTGGCAACGCATCCGGGGACAAAAATACCTCGCTTGTTTACTTTTTTTTCGCAAAATGCTTTTACCAGCGTTTGACTAACGCCGACAAACGACAAGTGCAGACAAAAGCAGTACCGGCCATATTATAGCGACCCATTACTGTCCCATGTACTCTCCGGTATCGCATCCAAGCCTCCCGATATTTCGCTTAAGTGTAGAAAAGCAAGCAGGAAAACGTTTTCTAAAACATGAAAATCACCCGATCCTTAGTGGGGTTTCAACTTGACCAATACGTGAAGACCGAAGATCACGCCATATTGGGACAGTTCAGCAACGAGATTACAGAGCTTCCCATTTTGTGAGTTGTGAAGCTAAACTCGAGAGATCAAAATCTCAAAATTTTTGACCCAAAAGAAATGAGCGTGAGCCAGGCGCGAGTACACGGAGATGGCAACGGTGAGGCAATACTCCAGAAACACTTGAGATGAAAATACTTCCAAAGAAGTTGATCAGCAGGATAACCCAACGAATTACAACAGCTCGATGAGTAGCAGTTCATTAGTACGTTCTTGACACTGAAACTTTAGCCCCCCCGCCTTCCAGCGTGAGTTCACGTTTTCCTGAAAACACGCCGTTCAACATGCTCTCTACTCTGCGAGTGTGAACGCAACTTTACGTTCAAAATAAAGCAGCGTTCACACTAAACTGCCGGCGGGAAGCAAATTGAATGCCGGTGCTTTTGAAAAAACGTGAATACACAGGAGGGGGGAGGGTTATCGACAGGGTTGGATGTAATAATTATGTTATATTAAATACATTTAAAATACGCGTCATTAATGAGAAGTTTCATGTATTTAATGTATCTCATATATTAATAAAAACATAGACAGCCAATTAACAGAGTAATAAGAACTTAGTATTACCCGTTTTTCATGTTTTTAGGTTAAATATTTAGGTAGATAACGCAAGATGTAAGAAGTAAAGCAAATACATAGTGGAACAGAACAAGCTAACAGAGCTTTTTTTCCCAAAAAGGTGACACATTTACAGCAAATATAAATTTAGAAGTAAGACTGAGATTTCTTCGAACGTATAATTGGAGTGATATGAGAACTGGACAACAGGAACACAGGGAAAAAAAGATAGAAGCTTTTGAAATATAGCGTTATCGGAGAAAGTTGAAAATTAAATGGATAGAAAAGATTAGGAATGAGGAAGTACTGAGGCAAATAGGAAGGGACAGAGAAATTTGGAATATAATTGTAAAGAAAAGAGTTAAAATGCTAGGTCATAGTCAGAGATGGGCATTGTTCACTATTTAATGAACTTGCTTTTATTCTTTTCCATTTTTAGTGAACTAGTTCTTGCTCTTGTTCACTTGGTCTTCCAACTGATCTAGTTCATCGTTTTTTCATTAAAAAGAACCTTTGCTCTCGGTCTTGCTCATTTAAAAATAAAGTTTTTGTACAAATAAATTGCGAACAAAAATTTTTTGTGGTAATAGCCTATAACTGGAAACTAGGCTGATGCCCAAACAATTTTTTTAAATCCCCATTGAAAACCTATGAGATTGTTGATAAAATGTATACCTACATCAAATCAAAATTCAATAATGTTCTAATTTGTAATTGTAACTCTCAAACCATTATGAAAGTTGAAACTAAAGTATGGAAAAAGGAAATATACAAGAAAAAGCCAAAAAAATAAAATTACAAAAAAATAGATGAACAAAGAATGAACAAGTTGATCAGGTCCAAAAATCGTGAACTAGTTCTTGTTCTTTTTTTGGGGAGATGAACTAGTTCAGAACTAAGTTCACCAAATAGTGAACAACTTGTTCTTCAAGAGCAACGTCCATCTCTGGTCATAGTATATAAGACATCCACGGATACTTTTATTACTGCTGGAGGGAATGGCAGTGCGGGGATCAACTTTCTTTTCCTAGTTGAAAAAGTGGATCAGTGAATTCAAAAAGTGGCTAAAAAGTTGCAGAACATCTAGATTTTTACAGAAAAGTAGATCAAGTATACAGTGCTCCCAAACTAAAAGGCTGATAGAAATACTATTACATAGAAGTAAAGAATACGAGAGACGATATTCCAAAACGGTTTAAGTGCATTTTTTCGAAATTTGTTTTATAGTGTCATCTGGTGGAAGATATACGAATATTGTACACAGTTTTTTACACACTGTCAACCTACCAATATTCAGGTAGGTGTTCGACTAGGCAACCTATAAGTGTCACTGGTGGCACACATACCTAAGTTTTGAAAAGTGGACAGAGGCCGTTTTGGAATATCGCTCCTCAATATATTTGTAAAACAGTTCACTGTTATTACAAATTAAAGATAACAATTCTTTGGAAAATAATGAAGGTAACTGTCCAATGACTATAGGAAAAGTTTAAGAGGTCAGTATTTCTTTACAAAACCAAACATTATTTCTCTGATGAACAGGGCCATACCGAGGGGGCGCGGGGGGGGCGGTTAAACCCCTCCCATTGGTAAAAAAAACACGAAAAAACAATGGGTTCAGATGGAGAGGAGGGCGGATCTGTAACTGAGCCCCCCGCCAAGAAAAAGTTTATTTTCATCGCCCCCCCCACTTAAATCCTGGGTACAGTCCTGCTGATGAATGTTTAGGTTGAACGATCTTTTTTCCATTAATAATTTTATTGAGATTGTCGACATTTCTTTTTTTCAAAACTGTTTCCTCTTCTTTCATTTAATTGTAGGTGTCCATTATTGGTTCAGCTCCTTGCATCTCAGCCACGTCATTCTTGCGCACCCCTACCTTCAGTCATTTTTGCTGCTTCAAAAAGTTTTCTAAAAGCTCCTCTTTTTAGGGATGTCCCCCCTCCTTCTTTCTGGACATTTCTTTTTCGTCATCTCCAGTTTCATGGGATATTTGCAGGGTTTTTCTTAGGAAAGCTTCCTTCTTGGATTTTTTCTCAGATGTTACTCTTTCTTCTTCCTTTTTCTTTTCAGCTCGCACTGCCAAATAATTTTGATAGCTGGCACCTGCCTTGTACGCAATAATAGTCAATTTTTTGAAATTATGATACGAAAGCATGGAAATAATTAAAGAAACAGAAAGTTTGTGGGCACATTCTAATACCTTGCCCTGGAGTACATTTCATTTGAGTCTTTTACAGGTCTTCCAAGGCTCTAAATAAATACATTTAGAAAAACCCTAATGAATTTCAAGCAAATCTGAAAAAATGTTAACGCCTCAAAAGGTTTTTAAGAGTCTCGGCGAGTTTTGAACGAGTCTTGAGGTACTTTCTCAAATTTTAAACAGATGTGCGGAGGACTGAAACGAGTTTTCGAGTCCTTTTATTACACCCGCTTTAAACATGTGTGTCTTTAAGAGACTTAAGAAATCAGAAACAAATCTGGGATAGTTTTAAAGGATTCCGGATCTGTCTTGAATAAGCCGGAAGAACCCTTAATACGCTTCAAACACGTCTTGAACAGTCAACAAGTTTCAGATAAGAGTATTAAAAACTTCTAAAAAAAAGTATGATGGAGTCTAGCAATGTCTCAAGTGAACATTGAAAAGTCTTAATTAGTCTTAAAAGAATCTGCGGTACAGTCCTAAAGAAGAATCGAAGTAGCTTACAGTTTTACCTGAGTCCTAGATACACGAAATTTTGAACCAGTACGGTAGAGCCTTTGAGTCCAACAGATGAACAGTGCAGAAACCATTCAACCTTAAGGAGTCGTGCAAAAGGGCAACTGAGTTTTCCATGAAGAGTACAATCAAGTGAGAAAGTAATCAATAGTTAACGAGTCTACAAGAGCCTTACAGAATCTCAATCAAGTCTCCACAGTCATTAGAAATGTTCAACCAGCTTGCAAGTCTCAAACAAGTTTTAAATAGTCCTATAAATACGGGATGAGGGTTTCAAACGTCTTTTAAGAGTGTCAGCTAGTTTCAAAGAGTCTGCAAGAGTCTCAGAGTTTCAAAACATAGTTTTGAATTAGGGTGGGATACCCTTCGAGTCTTGAATCGATTAACACTGAATATATTTGCGCGTCTTTAGAAGTTTTAAACTAGTAAGGAAGAGTTTTAAGAGGCCTTAACTGAGTCTTGAAGAGTACTAATCAAGTCTGGGAGAGTAATACACAGTTGAAGAGTCTCAAACAAGAGCCTTACAGAGTCCTAAACAAGTTTGGAAAAACCATTCCAGATGAGTCTTAAACATGCCAGGAGGAATCAAAAATTTTCAAACGAGTCTCGAACAGGTACCGAATTTTAAACAAGAGCTTTATAGAGTCTTAGACAAGTCTGGGAGAGTTATTAGAAATCGTAAACAAGTCTTGAGCAGTTGACAGCCCTCAGACAAGAGCCCTATTGAGTTATCACAAATACAGGAGCGTCTTACAACGTCATCAGTAAGCACCAGAATCCCGATGTATAAAAAGCGTTACAGAGTTTTATACGAGTTGGTGAATCTTAAGGGTTTTATAGAAGTCTTTAACATTTGAAATACAAAGGGAAGATCTTCGAGTCTTTAATACGTGAACATTGAAAAGATTTGTTGATCTTAAATTGTGCACACAGGTGTTTAAAGCAGTCTTAATCTGATCCTGAAGTGTTTTATTCAAGGTTGGGAATGTTTGTGGAGCGTATGGCAATGCACGCAAGCCAAATTGGCTCCCGAGATATCGCACACTTAGGGCCGGAAACTACCCTTCCGAGTATCGCGTCACTGATCAGAGGGACGCACTGAGGCTAGCCCGAGCCCCATTTCGCCTTTCCGCTTCCAATGCGCGCTGTCCTGCCAGGGCCACCATGGGACACCCTATTGACCGAAGGTTCACCCAGCATTAATCTAGCGTCCTTCCGGCCACTGATGCGATAATCGAAAGGGTAGTTTCCAGGGCCAGGGGTGCGGTGTCTCAGGGGCCACTCTGGCATGCGTGCGTTGCCACACGTTCCACCAGACATAAACAGTCAGCACAAATCGTTGAAAACGAAAAAACTGCTTGCATATCTACTCACTCATAAAAATGGTCCAAGAACTAGAGAGGGCAGGAGTAAAGGTTTTCATTCTATATTCTGAATTATCCTCCACAGGACTGCTTCCCGGATCTTCCCACAGCGTGATTTTCTATATAGTGGGGTTCCAATTTAAGCTCTTTATTAGAGAAACTAAGCTTCAGTACTGTTGAAAGCTGAGCTGGAACTCTCAAACTTTATGATCTTGCAAGAAAGAGTGAAGCCTCTGAAATAGTGACAACCTGCCTGTCTCAGCTCACGGAACATATCGCAAATCACCATCCGGAGTTAAATCAATGGACGGGATTCATTAGAGACAATCTATTACGACTTTCGACGGAGCAGGGCTGGGCGCATGAGGATCTATTTCAGCTCTCAAAAGCAGGGACCGAGACTCCCAACCCAGATCACATCCAAGGTTCGTCTGCGCTCACTAGCATGATGCACACCAAAATCCACGAAACTTCAAAATAATTCCTTCATGTGTGAACTGCATACACATGGGCAATTAGACACGCCTTGACCTTCCACCAATAATATGTCAGTACATGTGCACAGTGATGTTCGTATGCTAGTCTAAATCTAAAATCAACCAGTATGCTAATTACTTTGCCACAAGTGAGCTCTTCAATGTCTAGGACTGCGGTAACTCAGTCGTGACCAGAATACGCATTTCCTCGGTTGTACGAACAGCGCTCCGGTCGATTAATTACATCAATATTTTCCGTTTTTTACACGGCAAGCAACAAAATAAAATAACAAACAATAACCGTGTGACGTGTAAAATTTTTAATTGGAATTCTTGCGTAACCAGGCTGATAAAATGTACAAGGCTGTGATCTCCTTTTTAGTAACTCGTCACGATAACCTTTAAGTACGAGAAAAGGTAAACAAAAATAATGCAAACAATCGCGATAGCTGATTACTGATTAGACTTGAAGTCGAGCCAGCAATGGATTTCGGAAATCAAGGAATCTGAACTTTAATGGGGGGCATTGCTCCCTGGCCGCTTCACAGACCCCACACATGCTTTCTTTTATCCATCCAACTGCTTGCTTGTGGGTCTGTCTGTCTGTCTGTCCAATAGTCTGTCTCTCATTTGCAGTTTTTGCACGGCAGTGGGAGGGCAGCTTTTTAGTGTAAGCCAGATGGATCATGTTTTCCAGTTCAAAATCTGTTTGGTACATAGACAAAAGACATACTGGAGGTAGCACAAAGAGAGATAGAGAGATCCTAGCTTCTATATTTTTATCATGTATCTCGGTTCTCGTCTGTTTTTCTGACACGGAAGCTGTTAACCTATTTATCTGTCATTTTCTTTTGTCTTGGCTCATGAGCTCAACTTTCTTTTTGCCTGTCTGTTCAGCACTGTAACTGTTTGGGTAACAAGGCTAATTTCTACTTTTCTGTCATCCTCTTAGTATGGGTGATTAGAAGAAGCATTCCCAACTCAGACTATTCTACATCAGGTATACTTGGAGGCTGAAAGTTATCACTCAGAATTCGTAAGTTCCGACCTCCAGCGATACATCAAGGCTGGAAAACGAAGACTTACATAATCTCGTCTTTTTTGATATCCAATATTCCACATCCATCACCCCCCATTGTGGACCTATGGTGGGTGTTATAACTGAAAGAACTTTATAAATTAACGCCATGACTGAAAACTCTGAATGTTGAAGTACTTGATACTACCAACCGCCAATGCAGGATTAAACGTCCAGTGGAGTCTTCGAGGGCAGGGACAGAAGATGTTCAATATAACTCCATACATTCAGCACGTTCATATCTAACTGCAATGAATATTAATTCATTTGGTTTCGCCGGCTGAAATACACAATTCCATCTCCACCCCTCTGAGACTTATTGTGGAACTACTCTTGCGAAATCAAAAAGCTGAACTTTACTCAAGCGAGAAAAACACCACTGTGTACCTTGCTTATCATCTTATCGATTTGAAAACAACAGATACGTTTGAATCTCAATAACAAGCGGCCGTATCGTTACATTCTCGGAAAATTTCGATGGAAACTGGCAATTTCCTTCAACGGGAACAGATTAACATGCTCCAAGAAAGCCACTGAAATCGAACAACTTTTGTTGAACCTCGGTTTCGGAATAATTTTGATTCTCACCAACTCCCAGCAAAGTCATTTTCTCCGAGTTGAAGGAATCGAGCGCGTATTTTCCTAACGAGAATGGGGAAGCATTTCCCCTTGGAACCTTTGATATCTTTTCAACAAAGAACAAAATTCTAGCATAAATATACATGACTCTCCGTTCTCCTGGCAGCTCCACAGAAACTTGCAACTCCTACAACTTCATCTGCCTTATTTACAGCCCGGCTACTGCCTTGGTCTCCCTGTAACCAAACGTTAAGCTAAAACTTGAAGCTCCAAAAAGAGGCTGCAAAATGAACACAGATCGTTCTGTAGTTGAATTTCCTTTTCAATTCCAAACATTACTGAGAGTTCTAAAGATCTGAGGTTTTTCACTTGTGTCGAATCGTAAAGTTCACTTCCTGCGATGGGTCAACCTCACCACCTCATATTGCTGAATTATCAGATTATAACATGAAATTGAGTAATTCAAAAACGCGCAGGATTCGAAAGGAAAAACAGGAGACTATTCAATTCTTATTTCCAAATCTTCAAAGTGAGTCGTCAATAGTTCTGTACAACTGAATGACGGGTGATCAAAATGGGAGACTAAAGTGGGTTGAAACAATGATCAAAACGCACACCCGAAGTCTATCACCAGCTGATTTGATTATTTACAAGCGTAAAAAACTGTGTAAAGAATTGCTATAAAAAATGTTTCACAAATCAACGATGATAAAAAGGCTTTCTTTTACATTCTTCAGAATTCTTTACAGTAAAGAATGATTTTAATGTCAAGAATCCAACCCAGCTGAACACATGACTGAAATTCACGAAAAGGTTATCGATCATGTTATCAACGCTGCCCAAGGGCGATATAACGCATAATCTTGACAGCTTAAAATGACTAGTTTCTTGGTAATATTTTCAAGGTCATTGTCAGAAAATACGCTTTTATGACAGCGACCGGCGGGGCAATAGCAGACCTGCAGTTTTGTACACATGTAGACCTGCAGTAACAACGAAATAATACGAAGTACACGTGGGGCACACCCACAACCCACGTTTTAAAATCTTCTAAGGTGAAATAAATCAATGAACCTTTTAGTAGTTCCTTATTCTGCATCCTTTTAATACTGACAAATACAGAATTTTTTACAGTTTCGGCCTAAGAATTTCGCCTATTATGCTACTAACACTAACACCAGATTTTCTAATAAGACATATTATTTTATACTGGGCTATCTATTTTCGTTTTTTCCCCTCCTCTTCAATGAAATGAATTTACACAACTCTGAAGTGTTTTCTGAAACCAATCTAGTCATATTAGTTTGAATCATACTGAATTTCAAGTCGCGCGATTTGGATAAGATTTTCGTCTATGACTGGATCAGCTGATGCAAGATTGCACGAACTGGTGTCACTTGTATGTAATTAAGCTATTCGCGAATATTACTACCCGATTAATCGACACTGTACAGATTCTATACTCTAGCCCTCAGAAAAGCGATTTCCCTCTCATCCACGAAATAATCGAGATATGGGCACATCAGAAGTAAAAAGAATCATGCAGCCTCGCTGGCCTCACCTAAAACCAAATAGATTACAATATTCTACAGGCGCTACAGATATCTTGATTATGCAACCGTGTTTTGAGCCAAAATTTCAGCATAATTTATGACCAATTTCAAAGCTAATACCTAATCAATCACTCCAAGGGACATGTACCCACAATCCAAGTGGGAGCTGGTAGTTGAACTCGTACAAACCTGTCAATTCGTGACCACTGTAGCATTTAAAACGAATACATACGTGATGAAGATGTAACGTACCTGATGATTCGTATCTTCTAGTATTGCTGCAATAGAATTTAGCCGAATTAGTCGAACTTAACTGCAATTGATGACAAAAATTACGACAAATTTCAAGATATCGTCGAACTGTTTACTTCTGCATTGAACCCATGAAGGAGAATGGCAAGGACGTCCGTGGACGATAAACGTCTGATGATCAGTGTGACCAAATAAGCGATTTAAAATTTCTCTGAACATCAAAAAAGAGAAGGAGTGAGTGCACTATTTTCCATATTCCTTTGTTTTTCTAAAATAAAAAGTACCTGAATAAATCATGTGTTTAAGACCTTTTTTCAGACACGAATCAAAAGAGTGTTTGTTCTTGTTCCTCACGAGATTTATTACATTGGATGTTAGACTATACTAAGCGCCATTAGATATCAATGAGAGACTACACTAAGCGACAGTGCGTCTGGTCCAGTTTTCTAGTAATATGCAAAGCGCCGTGTAGCGTCTGTCATACAGCTGATTTAGTACGTCTAAGGACTGATTACAGTTCGAAACGTTTTGTGCAAGTTCTGCAAATGTGCAAATTTGCAGATAAATCGCCGTATCTTATCTTGTTATCTGTCGATTAACGAAATTTGCTATATAGATTTTCAGCAGCTCTTTTACAGCTTGCTGTAAAGCTTGTTCTTATTGGGAATGAATTCAGTCTAAATATTCTCCGATTGCCCCTCATCATTTGTTGGAATTGAGGAAACAGACTAACCAGTGGCTCGAGACGTCGGGAGTTGATCGAAACCAGAATTCAGAATGCGTCCTAAGTGAAGCCAGATATCGAATCAGCTGCTGGTGTACCTGGAAAATTTGTCTTGTTGAGGTAAGCTATCCATCTCATTAACTTACCGTAGGTACGATAGATACAAAACAGTATAGTATCAACTTCAAAGGGCCCGAGTATGATTGATGTTCCTGTGTAATCCATCAAACATGAGAATCGGTATGTCGACGACTCCGTGATGAATGGAAGGTTGTGAAAGTATTTCCCAGTTTTCCGAAATACTCAAAACTTTAGAATTCTCCGGATACCAGGCTTTAGTATAGGTCTACAACCAAATCACAGAATAACAGCTCACTTTGATCTGCGATGCCGGTTACTCATGGTGTGTCAAAGGGAAGTAATCTATTCTTCAGAAAATTTGAACATTAATGGCTGTTTTCTTCTGAACCAACCTCAGATCAATGGTCATTACTTCCGTAACTAAATTTCAAGGTTTAATAATGTATATTAAATCTAGAACTAACCACTGTTTTGTTACAAAGATAGGTCGAGGAACCATGGCCGATTAACGCGAGTATTAATCTCAGCGTGCTTATCATGAATACCGAAGAAAGCCAGATCACTAATGTCTCAGGTAGTCCGGAACCCGAGGAGAAGAAGAAGAAAGAGAGACGTAAAGAGAAGAAACGCAAACAGAAGAAAAGGAAGCACAGGACCTCCGATTCGGAGTTGGAGAATCGCAGCCGGAAATCTAAGAGCAAGAACAAGAAACGAAAACGATCGAAGGAGAGGAAGAGTGCGAAAAAGCCGAAGGTCGATAACGTAGAAGATGTTCCGGGACCTTCAGTGCCGGTTGAACTATTAGTCGAGCAATCGAAGTCTAGGGCTCCGATGACTAAAGAAGAATGGGAAAAAAGTCAAAACGTCATTCGAAGGGTTTATGACGAAACTGGAAGAAGCAGGTTGAATTTATATTCTATCGAGCTTAGTGCATGTTGGGTATTGTTACACTTTTACATTGTTCGAATTTTTCAGACTAGTCAAAGGCGACGGTGAAATTATTGAGGAGATCGTCAGCAAGGACCGACATCGTGAGATCAACCGACAAGCTAATATCGGTGATGGGCTTTATTTCCAAAGTAAATTGCAAACTGATAAAAAGTGAATTGGCTTCGTGTTCCTGTATCACGCTTTCTGCTGCAGCGTTCTGAGTCCCTCAGAGCTATCACTTGCAAGTCTACGTAGTATATAGAATTTGTTTCAGTTCCACGTTATCCACGTTTATGGTTGTCATGTTTACATTCGTGTCTGGAAATATATACCTTTTGCCTTTGAAATTCTCAAATTATTCATCAACTACCTGATTTAACTGCGAATACCGGTAATGAGAGGTTATATTAAATACATTTCAACAAAAGAAAAAAAAAAAACATCACAATCATCAACATAGAAGCGATAATTGTTCAAGCGAACCCGGAAAAAAATCGTCGCCTCGCCTTTCAAAAGCTCGGTTGTCCACAAACAAAAAACCTGAGACGACTACGATAAAAAAATGAAATACAAAATAAAAGCGATCGAGAGAGAAAAAAAAGTCGATAAAATTAAAACGCGAAGCTTACGGACTAATCACAACAGGCTCAAAAAGGTGTTCACACAAAAACATTCCAAACTTGAGCTTCTACGAACGTCTGGAACCAAACATATCACATTTATACGCTACAGAAATACACGATTCCTTTCCTTTCTTTTCTTCACACTAGCTGCGTACTCTTCACACGTGTATTAGCGTCGACTGCCGACATAACTACGAACCTTTTTCCTTTTAGTAAATCCCCCGGTTATCACAATTGGAGAGAACGTCTGAAACGATCATCCTCAGAACTCTCGGTAAGTCTAACTTACAACGATAAATAAATAATAACGCGGAATGTCCAACAATGCGTGGAACTAGAGTGTTTTTAACACAAGAGCATTCTGACGTCGAAATGAGGAAGAGCGCAAGCCGCGGCTCGAATTAGAATAACTGGATGAAATAGGTAGTCGAGCCGTCCCGCCACGACGGATCGTCAGCGATCTTCGCCCGACACAGCGGGCACGTCTGCTCGCGGTCCAGCCACTTGGTGACGCACACTTCGCAGAAGATGTGCTGGCACTCGAGAATCACCGGCGTCTTGAATTCGTCGTGACAGATCGAGCACAGATTACCGGCCGAGGCGATCTGCTCTTTTGTGGGTGTGCCGCCGATCGTCTGCACAGAAGAAAGTACAAGCGTTCGGTGAAACCGTGGTAACTGGAAACGGTGTACGCGCGCGATTCGAGAACGAATAATATGCACGGACACTTACGACATTGCGAAGCACCTTCAGCAGCGACATCCACCACAGTTTGAACGCGCCCATTAACAAATTACCTTTGGACACCATGTAGGCTGCCGACAGGAACACGCCGATAACCTTCTGCGGCCCTTTGTACGAGTCGAGCAGGAACATCAGCCATGGCTGGATCGGCACACTGGCGCGGTACAGCTGCGAGGTCGCTTCGATGAATAAATACCATTTCCCCTGTAACAGAAGGAGTACATACGAGTATTAGTCATCGTACTGCGAATATTGTCACGTTTGGATTGGTACCGCCGTCTTGTACTGTTCGTCTAGCTGTGCTTCTGCATTCTTGGTGCCAGATGTCTCTCCAGAATCACGCAGCTTTACACGAAGACCAAAAAAACTGTATCAATTTATTGTCGTTTGGGCAACCCTCTCCTTTTGTCCGTGCATTTTTGTATGAATCACCCCACCTGGCTGATTTCGGCGCAGCACAATGCGAGCGTCTAAGGAATGTCTTTTGCCACATGCATTTCTGTACATGATCTTTTCAAAAACAAGTTCTTCTCACTCGCCTCCTTTTTTACTCCTCGATCGGCCAGGCAGGAAATTAGTTTCAGTTTATGTTTAAGCACTCTCGGTTAGACTTAATCGATCGATCAGTACACGAGCTTTCTGTACACACTCTCGTTTCTTCGATTTCAAAAGCCCTCGCTCTGGACCGGACTACTTCTCGTACAAATTCGGAGAAACCCGCATGGGTCTCGTTGGATTTGGAGATCGCCATTTCCGGGTAAGTCAGGTATGAATATGACGGCCATTGAAACATAAGTGAATCAGACGAGGAGGCTTTTTGAGGGCCAATGCCATTGACAAGACTCGCTTCGTTCGAGTTGGCTCTGCTCGACGATTCACGCTCCATTTTCAGTCTATCAGTTTGCTTCTCTCATTTGTCACTCGGTTCTGGATGTTTCTTCCGTAAGCGGTGTCGGTAGGGAATATAAAGACATACAGAAGTGTCATGTAGGTAGCTAAAGGGTATTAGCAGTCAGCAGGCAGAGACATACAGACAGGCTGAGACATGTCAGTCCGAGAAATACATGAGGGCTGTTCAAAAAGCAAATTATAAAAACGCTTTACGTACCTCGAGACGGCGATTAATGATTCATGGGACCCGCGGGTTGAGGTAAAGAGCAGAATAGAACAGGCCAGACAGGCGCTCAACAGATTGAGACGCCTGCTATGCGACCTTTGTCTGTCCTTCGAGACTCGCTACAGGCTTGTGAGATGCTACGTGTGGTCTGTGCTACGGTACGGAGCGCAAACATGGACTTCTTAAGGTTGAATCAATTATTGGAGGCGTTCGAGACATGGATTATCCCGTACATGCTAAAAATCTCGTGGGTGGGCAAGGTCCGGAACGACGGCCTAGAACTTGTTCGGCGTCGTGAAACGCCGGAAAGTGCAACGCCTCAGTCACATACTCAGAGGAAATAGATACGATTTTCAACCCGCCTGATCCTCGAAGGAAAAATTAAAGAAAAACGAGGCATCGGAAGAAAGTCGTTGTCCTAGCAGAAGAACATCCGAAACTGGACCTGACTTGGGACCATAGAAATCCTGATCAAAGCGGCCGAGGACCGGACGATATTAGGGATCATAAGTTCAGAGACAGGCCGCAATACGCACTGCGCGGTATAAGAAGAAGAAGGAAAACATTTATTCAGTATTCCAAATCTACATGCTCTTTCTCAAAGTAACACCCCCCCCCCCCCCGTCTTAATACACTTTTCAATCATACCTGCCACTTTTCAAACACAAACGCCAGACCATCGTTTTGGAGCTCCTTGCAACGCACCTCAACAGCTTTGATAACCTCGTCACTGGTCTTGAATTTTCGCCCTATAAATACAAACCTGACGTCAGGGAATAGCCGGAAGTCACAAGGGGCCAAATCAAGACTGTACGGTGGGTGGAGTACAGTGCCGATGCCGTGAGCTTTCAAGAAATTCACAACAGCGTGAGTGATGCTGGGCCGCGCATTGTCCTTACGCAATGAAATTTTGGTGGATATGGTCGGCGAATATCGAATACACGTTCCATGAATCGTTATCAATGACCACTCACTACAGCGATTGTTAGTGTTGCCAGATACAGTTCTTGAAAATGTACCGATTCATCATGAAAAGAAATACCCCAGAACTCGGTTTTACCACTGAGGACCAAAAAAATTCTGCAAAAAAGTGGTGTCGCCAGATGTACTTCACAAAAATTGGACGAAATGGACCAAATCCGGGAAATTATACCGTAGTTAGGAATGTCAGGGTCCTCAATGATAAGGATTGACAAAAATTGGTGTATAGTATGGGACACAAGTCCTCCAACAGAGTCATGGCACACATAGAAGGGGCGGCCGTGACCAACGCGAAACCTCCCCAAGACCTGCTGATCTTCGAGAGATCGGTGAAATATCTGGTCAAGAGCGGGTTCAGGAGCTAATCTCTGTCGCGCTAATAGTACCTCCTCCAGCGAGTGGCAAAGTCAGATCCCCCAGGTGATCATCGACGAGTGGAACCGTCGATGGTGGGTCAACATGACGGTAGCGCAATGGACACAGGCGTTGTTCCCTGACGTATGCGAGCGGATAAGACCACAACGGGAAGAATGTCCGATGGATTTCCTCGCTCAGGCAGTTTTGGATCACGGGAGCTTTGCATCGTATTTGCACCGCCGAAATCGCCGAGACAGCGACCAGTGCACCTGCGGTGTTGGTCCGGAGACACCTCGGCATATGTTCCGAGAATGAGCCTGGTGAGCTGATGGGAGGTCGGATGTTTGGACAAGGACCACCAACAAGCACCTGCAAAGTTCTAATAACTTCAGAAGGTTGAATCATTTAGCAAGGGGCAAATCAATGACACACAGGCCGCTTACGGGAATACAGTTTTTTCCAATATTTACTCATAACTGGTGCCCTTAACGTATTTTTCTATTACTTACACGACATACAACATAAAATTTGCTACCGTTTAGAAAAAAAAGGGCACCTACAACAAAAACTCAATTTTCCAATATTACTTTCTTATGAAGTGAATTCCAGCGCGGGTGATACGAGAAGAATCGTTGCGGGTTGCCTATCCGAATGAGCAAGAACTTTGGAGCACCTGCGGTATATGGGCGGCGTTAACAGCCTGTGGTAGTTCGAAAACCCGCTATATCTCGCAGGTGCGTAGGACCGGATGGAGGCCGAAGAACCCGGATAAGGTGGGGGCGACTTCCGAAGAAGTCAGAAGAGGCTGCCCCCCAACGGTTACATCGATGATGAAGAACCCAAAAGAGGGCGGGGGAAGCTCCGAAGTGGTCAGAAGTATTTGCCCCCCAACGCCGTCGTCGCCAGAAGGAGCTGCAGAAGAGAAAGTAAGCCACCGCTCACAAGTGGGCGAGGTTGCAGATTCCCCCAGTAGGTAAGACCATAGTAAGTCTGGTGTAGACATGGTCCACCTCCTCGGGTGGCAGCCTTGTTCTTCAACATTGGCGAGTATCGTTGTCGTCGTCGCGAAAATCAATGCCAATGATTTTGTAAGAGGGGTTCCCTGAAACGCCTGGCAAGAAACCCATGGGCAAGAGCCGAGCAAGCAGGGAACCTTATCGAACACATGTAAATTAGTATGTTAGAGGTGAACATATCTCCGTGAATACATGGAGCCACCCAGGAAAGTCTGGGATTAACCGTCAGGCGGAGGCCATTGTCTTCCGCTGGTGTATTAAAAAAAAAAACTCGACCAGGGGAGGGGGTTAAAAACTCGATATAGAGTGAAGTTTCACATCATTCGGCGGAAGCATTGCTCCTCCTTAAATGTTCTGAAATAGGCAACTTGATCCGAAGGTCAAGATTTTCCTCCTTTTCTCGAAAATTTCAAGTCGCCCTCTTTCCATTTCGATGAAAAACCCGAGCAAAAGATGAATCTCTCTCTCTATTTTCGAATAATGTCAGGTTGTCTCCTACGTTTTTGTACATGTTACGGTACATGATGTAAATTCGAGATCAACGTGAATTCCCGGGCAATTACGTTGTGACCCAGCATCATTGGGCCGTGGTGTTAATGACCGGGATATGACGTAATTTACATAGCCCCTTGATGCCTTAAGCCATGTTGGTTCACGTTCAAATTATCATCACTTCCCGAGCTGATCGACGCTGCCCAGTACAGTTCGGGAAATGACGTGCGCGTAGTCACAGGGGTCTGTGGAACGCGCAAATAGAGACATTGAAGAAATTATGTCAGCCTGGATGGGAGAAAATAACAGCCGGGACTGGCCAATGGGAATCAAGTTTATTCAATTCCAAAAATATCGAGCTTTTCATTCAGGTAATTTTCATTGTAGGCCTATATTTTCTCCATTCTTTTCCCCCCTGACATGGTAAGTAAGATGTGTTTCTATCACAGGCATTGGAAGGTCGCCTTATGAGGCAATGTTCGGCTGTTCGGCGCGTGTAGGTCTCTCAACAGCTGGTCTGCCGCTTGATGAGCTTCCGCACATTCACGATGAAGAAGATATTCAACGCGCAGTGAGTAACTCACACGAAAATGACGCTGCAGTAGCCTATGAAGAAGATGATTCGCCGGAAGAGTTTTAAAATAAACTATTTTAGCTGTTTAGCCGGACTACTCATATCAAGATGTCCCAAGATGTAATGGGAAATCTCGAGAAAGACCGGTCCAATTCTAATATTATCTGAAATTTACAAGAATTCCCAAGTAAATTGTAGACAAAATGGGTGTTAACGAAATTCCCGGTCTTTAACGTGCACGCCCGTCTCATAGTTAACGTTATTTCCCGGCCACTAACGTCATTATTAGATTTACATCATGTACCGTAACATATACAAAACGATAATGCCTTCCTTCCCTACCACTTCGGCAAAGAACCAGAACCGAGAGCTGCAATCTTTCAGTTTCTTCTTCTCTCACGTATACGAGTTTGAAATGTCGAGGCAGTCGCTTGAATATTACATAATCTTCGATACAAGAAAATAATAACGTGTGTATACCCGCTTGCTGGTAGGAATCAGTTTCTGAGGTAGAAGCGAGAACACCGCCTTGATTATAACCGTAATCAATTTCAGTACGTAATCGATAAGTATAATTGACCACAACAGCGCGCTCAGAGTCCACGTCCCGTCTTGCTTCGACGGCGGTGACATACCCAAGCTGAAACATTACAAGCAAATACATTACAAGACAATAGCCACAATTTTACCCACGCTCGAGGGGTACAATATATCAGAGTGATTTCGGTAACGTACTGGGGAGTTAGTATGGTGCGAAGAAAACTACAATTTGCGGAACGAGTAAAACTGGCGGTGAATATGTTCCCATTTACTTCCTCTTTATACACGCTGTGGACAGCAAACAAACATTCCAAGAAATAACCGTGATGATAGTGAGAAACGCTAATCACCGATCTAACCGAGTGATCAATTCTATTTCATAAGTTACGGTCACGTCTGTCTGAGTAATAGGAGGCGAAGCCCGGTCAATCTGTATGCGATGGCACACAGGGGTATGAAAAAATCGAGATAACGGACATAATTCGTTTCCGAACTCTGTAAGCGGAGAAAAACGAAAATTGTACGATCACATTAATAACGGTTAAAGGAAACCTAGTAATGTAGAAAAACACAGCATAGTTTAACCGATGGCCGGCATATAAGTTCCCAGCATACATCGTATCAGTTACTCTACTAACACATTTAATTAATACGCTCAGTTGCATGTAACGATGGCGACAAGATATCACGTACTCCGATAAAAGTCAAAAGTTCCTGCCTGTCAAAGCACTACGAAAAATAGTGCCGGATTTTAGCTTTGGAAAAGGAAAGAAATTTGAGAACCACTGATATAATCGATGGGATACTGCATTGCATTTCTAATCTACGAACTTTAACCTCGATGTTCGCTGCAGATTTCTGTTCGTTCTAGCTTAGAAGCTGATTCGTCACATAGAACTATTATGATATTCGAATGTGGCGAGAAGAGAACATGGTTGCTCGGAATACAAGCCGATAACACTACTGTGGTGTATTTGCACATTGAAGGTTTAATTTACTTCTTTCGAAAATAAAGGATATGTGTACTCATGTTACAGGTTATTTTGGGCCAGAGGGAGGAGGATTATGAACACCTCTGTAGGTCGCCGATGATAACACAACTATTTTATATACACATACGCGCTAAGTTTTTGGGAGAAGCCGACTGTCCGAGGAGATAACATCTGTGGATGGTTCGACAGGACAGGGAGGATGAATATCTCACAGTAAACTACAGCGAAAGCACAGCAACTTGAAAACAGTACGAGGCTGTTGTCTTTCAACAATTGCCCAAATTGTACGCTATTTCTATCGCCTGACCTCAAGTGCCATTGTGGATCCCAAGTGCAGCACATCGCATCACAACCTTAGAAACCATAGGTAATAATACAGGACATCCAGGGATATTGTTATTACTACTAGAGGGCATGGTTGAAGGAAAGAACTGGAAAGAAAGGAAAGAATGAGCTATAAAGAGCAGATAATGAAGGATACATGGTGTAAATCCTTCTCAGAAATGAAAAGATTAGCACAGGAGAGAAATAAGTGGAGAGATGCAACCTACTAGTCGAGATACTAAGGAATATAACTACAATACAACCACGCATGTGTGATTTACATAACACTTGAAACCCCAATTATGAACATTAGCTCATGTCTGCAGCTTCAATGCTAACTCCATCCGTCATTTATCCGAAAATAAATGCTACTTACCATACATTAGGCACCAAGTCCTTATAAATCAAGTAACTGATGACAATGATGGCGACTAATATGTGAGCTATGTATAACAGCAACAGCGGAATACTTCGCGGAGTTTGCCTGGCCACTTCGCGCTTCACCATTATATTGTAGTAGTAAAAGGTTAACGACAATGCTATAAACTCCAATATACCTGCAATGAGAAACAATTTACATCTGAGTAGCTGTTTTTATAATTCTTGAATGATCAGATCAATTGTTAGACTTCAGTATAGTAATAAATAGACTATCATTATATGTAAAAGTTGACTACGTTTACAGTACATAAAAAAGTTAATAGCATTACTACTTACCAGGAATATTGTCAAAGACGAACTTGGTAAGAATGAGAAGTAAAAAAGGTAAATATTTACAGACTGTATTCAACACCACGCTGTTTGACACATTGAGCACTTGAGTTTCAGCAATGTCTTCTGCAATAAGGACAAGCAATGTCACAAAATAGAAAAATCGTGATTAACCTTAACTGTCAAGTTCGAGTAAGAAATTTAATGACGAGGGAGTATGATAGTGTTATAGAAATCACAGCTCTATGTTTCTCCTTCTGTTCATCCAACGCTTCTTAAGACTCATAAAGTTATTTCAGACTCTTCCAGACTTGTTTAAGACCATTTAAGAATTTTCTGCCTTAGCGCAAAATTCCATCTAACATATTTACGTCCTCGTTACAACATTTTCAGGCTTGTTTAGAATTCATCATTATTCTACCGGACTTAAGATGCTTCGAGATTCAATTAAATCCCTTAACAGCTGCTACTGCTCTTTAAGATTTACTTGGGTTCGTTAAGGCTCTTTGAAACTGTTCAATACTTTTGTAGGCTTATTTTAGACTCGTTCATATTCTTCTAGGCTTCAACTCTTTCAAACATAATCAAGCCTTTCAAGGACTTGTTCAGACTCTTCCGGATTCATTAAGACCTCTTTTAAACTTGTGCAAGCTTCTTTAAGAATCCAAAAAGTAAAACGAAATTTATTTTTTGCAGGTACATCACTATATACCGGTTCACAAAACGAACATGGCCAAAACAAGTATTAAAATTCATTACTATTGCATTTTTCACTTTTATTAACTTGTATTGAGAATTCGGGAACAGTCAGACCAGCGAACTAAATCTTCTTTGTTCCAAATTCGAGCAAGAATCTTCCATACCCGATTTATTTAGGCCACTTCATGATACTTCCAAGCCGGTTCAAGACTTGTAAGTCTCTGCCCGAATCAACTGAGATTTATGCAAGATCCTAGCACACTTCCAGATTTGTTGCATACTAGCTAGCAATCTTCCAGTTTAGATTCGTTTAGAAATGATCAATACTTTCAGAGACTTCATCAAGATATATATTAAGAATCTCATACTATTCCAGACTTGTTAAAACCCTCGCCGACTTGAAAATTTTTTCGGGTTTGTCCAAGTCTCTTTCGGATTTTTCAAACTTTCTGAAATTCATCCATGATTATCCAAGACTCGTTCGTAGAAACTCACAGATCTTGATGAAATTTGGTCTGCCAGACATTTCATCTGACCCTTTAGACCCGTATAAAACTCATTACGTCTCTCCCTGCTTCAAGACTCTTCAAGCTTGGTTATAACCCTTTGAGATCTGAATTTCGTGTAAATTTTTCACGCTTGATAAGACTTTCCAAAATTTTTCGCAACCTAAATAGAACTCTTATAACTCCTGCCTCATTTCAAACGCCAAATTTAGGTCAAGTACATCCTGGACTAAATCATTAATGTAATTCTCATCCTCAAAACAACTCTTTCCTTGTCTTTCTCTCTTTTCAGTACATTTTCCTTTCTTCACCTAGATTTATCATGTGCCCTTAGCCAGCGGAGCCCTCTACAACACTTACACTTTTTTTTTGCCCGCTCCCAGTAAATCCTACGCTGCAACATGTTGTGACCATGACTGATGAAATGTGCATAAGTCGATCAGAACTTACGTTCGTCTCCACTTCCATTATTGCTGTTGATGCTGTTCGTATTCGCCGTTTCTGCACTCTGTGTTGGCGAAGGAATGTTGGCCGTAGGCGTCGTACTTTGTGCTGAAGTGGTTGGTGGTATACCCGCCTCTACGTCTATGACGACCTCGTCTGCAATAAATTGAAAAAATATAGCTGCCGATAGCACAGTCCGAGACAAACGCGACATCCCATCACTTACCAGATGATGTCGTTGGATTAGTTGGATTCGTCGTTTCTCTATGTGGTGCCGTTAATGCAGCTTGCGGATGAGGATTACTCAGCCACGATGCTAAGCTCACATTACCGTTATTATTTACATACATGATGTTATCGGTGTTTGTTCGAGCTCTCTCCACGATTGGTCTGAGTTCCTCGATAACATTATGAATATTGTTTCGCAGAATGGCAGGAACCTCGGCCGTTCGTCTTTCCAGGTCTCGAATGCCAGCTCCAATGCTCAACCGCGGTTCTCCTGCAATCATGATCAAATATCAGTAAGTTAGAAATTAGATAATATTCGATACGAATAACTACGACGTTCACGAGTGAAACATCTTCGGATGATCGCTAGAATAGGGAACTTTGTAGAGATAACGTTTCGCAGGAGCTCATTTGATAAGGTTTCCCACACAAGCAACGCTGATCGAAGGTCAGAAACAATAACACGATTAGTATCTAAAAGAAATACGAACTTAGTCTATTACTGCCAGATTCCATGTGAGCTGAACGGAAGCTTCCTACGGACCTAGACCGTCCCGAAAATAAATTGACTCTGGTTTCTCTGTTTCGAGGCCAATCTCGTCCGTCGTTAGTCATTTAAAACTGATAACGCCTATCGCACGCGAACCACAAACGTTGATTAAATGCGACAGGAATCGATAAGAAGTTCTGCTGATCACAGGATCACATCATCTGTTCGAACATACCCCGACTGAAACGTTTTACTTTCTCCAAAATAAGACTTTTTCACCCTCTTTCAAACAGAAAACAACCTTGTTTCACGAAATACTTTTCACTTTCGAAATTCAATTGATTTTTCACCAACCCGCGCGACTATTAACGACGTCTACTTTATTAGATATTTCAGCGATAGATAACAAATCACGGCGATAAAAATACGAATCCCGAATAATTGCTCTGAAATGAAACAATTTGGAAACAATAAAATAAATGAGTCATAGATTAATTCTCGTGCAATAAATTGCTGCGTGTTGTGTGATGATGACAGTCCATAACCAGTGTTGTTAGATTTGAAACGCAAAATTTCTGGATTGGAACGCTCTTCTCGTTACATCACTGTATCATATGAATACTACAAAGTACAAAATGTCGGTAAATGACCTTCCTTCATTTGTGTCCTGTTGGACACGTCGAATGAATATCTATTTGACGCGTCGAATGTCAAATTGGTCGAATGACGGCCAAGGCCGAGAGCCCTCAAAAGATAACGTTATCAGTGGCTCAAATTCAAGAGTCTCTTGTCTTTGTGATATCTGATATCCAAATGAATCTGAAAATTAATCGAACTGCGTTTCTTGACATCATGATTCATTCCTCGTCCACTTAATTCAGTTGTTTTAACTTACCAATTTGAAATATTCCACTATAGTCTTTCATCTCCAACTTGAGTGGTAATGACTAATTTTAATCGTATCTATTCTATCATTTCTCAATGACTTCAAAAATGGACGAGGATTTAATCAGCGTCGCCTCTGCCTCACCAGGCCCATCCAACAATGTGGTAAGAAAGCTTCTACTGTACTGAATGATAATCTTGTTTCGTGGATGCTCATAAGACCAATATTTCCTAACTATCCTTGTTTCTGACACATTTACGTTGCAGATACATGAACCCGTTCTGCGGAAGCGAAGAGTACTGCAAGAGTTCAAACTTGGCGCTTCGAACGTATTGTCAACTAATTTGGAGGTAAGATTAGCGCTTCTACCACAAACATTATTTCTGCGTTTCATTTGTTACGGTTTCTTCTATCTTCATTCGTATTAATGTAACTTGGTCGTATTGTTACAGAGCTTGGACTATGATACTTGCGAAAACTGTTTATATCTGGAGGAAGAACGACAGAAAGGATACGAATATGTGAGCAGAAAAAATTTCTACAGGTGGTTGGTGTTTCTATTGATCGGAATGTGCACAGCATTTGTTGGTATATTTATCGACATTGCTATTGAAATACTGGCCGAAATTAAATACTCGAGAATAAAAGACCGTATCCTTCATCTAAGCTCTTTGAATGTATCAGAATTATCTTATATGCGTTCGTTTCTCTGCTTATGCCTTAACCGTTAAATTTAACAGTATTGGATAAGTCCGTACACAACAGCAGTTTACTTCTTCCATTTGGATTTTGGATCGCTTCCAATATTGTTCCAGTACTCATTGGATCTCTGTTAGTTACCTACGTTGAGGTGAATATGCCACTGTAATCATGTTTAAACGTAAATTCGGTCAAATATTCCTTTTGTGCAGACATGAACTTGTTACAGCCTATTGCTCTTGGCAGCGGTATTCCTCAAGTGAAATGCTATCTCAATGGCGTCAAGTTACCGAGGATTGTCCGTTTCAAAACCTTGTTCGTGAAAACAATCGGTGTTATCACCACAGTTGTCGGGGGACTGGCTGGTGGAAAGGTAGTAATTGTGCTTATTATTCAACATTGAGTCAGTTCAACAGATCAGAGTAATAGCTATACATCTCATGTCATGGGTTCACAGGAAGGTCCTATGATACACTCTGGTGCTGTAGTCGCGGCTGGTCTGTCGCAAGGGAAGTCCACAACTTTTGGTAAAGATTTTGGCATTTTAAAGTTCTTCAGAGAAGATCACGAGAAAAGAGATTTTGTTTCTGGGGGAGCAGCTGCTGGAGTTGCCGCTGCGTTCGGAGCTCCCGTAGGTGAGTTGCGGGTAGATTATGATTGTGATTTCGGAAAAGGTGCGGGTGTTTGAAAGATGAGGGCGAAAGCTAGATTCAGCAAATGTGCCGAACTGCAACAAACATGAGGTTGTGGAGCCAACGGTCGCAGTAAACAGGATGATGGGTTGATGAGATAATGAAAGTGTACATTTTTTATAATCGAGGTTACCTTGTGTTTAAGGTGGAGTATTGTTCAGCTTGGAAGAAGGCGCAAGTTTTTGGAACCAAAGCCTAACTTGGCGTATATTTTTTGCGTCAATGGTGTGCAGTTTCACTTTGAACTCTGTACTGAGTGCATATCATGGTTACCCAGGTAATTTTACTATTGTAACTGGAAATATTAACTTACATTTTTCAATAGAAACTGTAGATTCGGTGTACATGAAACCTAAAACTGAATTGCTGTATTTATTAACGTGTTACACTCGGAATTTTTCCTTTCAGGACATCTCACATATTCTGGACTACTCAATTTCGGCAAGTTCGATGATCTGTCATATGAGATGTTCGAGTTGATTATTTTCGTTTTAATTGGTGCTACTGGTGGCATTCTAGGAGCCATTTTCAATCACATTCATTATAAATTAACGTTGTTTCGTATGAGGTAATGTTGGTTTCTTTCCTGTTCTCGAACGAGGTTCGCTTAATCTCTTTAGCTTGAAACTCACAGCGATGCTTTTTGAATACTCTCACGGTGACAGGCACCCAATAGACGTTTTTGGAGAAGATGAAAAAGTTGCTAGTGGCTCTGCTTTGATTTTGGTCTTTATTACAGACTCAGTATAGCACGATGAGTCACTTATTTACGCTATTAATCAATCGGTGTTGGTTTGTGGATTTCTTGGCGGATAAGACAGCGACTTTTGTTACAGGCATATCAGAAAGAAATGGCTAAAAGTACTCGAAGCTTTGGTGATAGCCACCGTTACTGGCGCTGTTGGTATGCTCATGATCTTCTTTATCGATGACTGTAAGAATTTGGGCCTCGATCCAACCAACCATTCTGTCCAGGTGAGGTTATCAATATAGATGATAATTCGACTGATTCTGATTGAATTTTTTTTGTGGATAACAAGTTATAAATGTTTAGATGTTCTGTCCGGACGGTAAATACAACGCACCGGCGGCATTATGGTTGCAAGTTCCGGAAGCTAGTGTGCGGTCGTTTTTCCACGATCCGGAGGGTAAGATACAGTTGGATGTTTACGTTGTTCACTTTTTATCGGTGGTAATGGCATTGATTGATATTTATGGTATCGATTACAGGTTCGATGGACGTCAGCACCATTATCGTTTTTGCCATCGTTTATTATTGTGTGGCTGTGTGGACGTACGGCGCTAGTGTCTCCGGCGGACTGTTCATCCCTAATTTGCTGATTGGTGCGGCGTGGGGTAGATTAATCGGTGTGTGTCTGCGAGGAATATTTCCAGAGGCGGTATGTTGTAATTGCATAGTCAGTCTTCGTTATGTAGAGTTTGTGGAAATTGAATGTATCAGCAGAACGAACTTCGATTGCTATTCAAATCGTGCTTTCGGTGCAGTTGTGTAACTACGAAAATATCACCGTAGTAATTTGGAAGGAAACCGATTTGAATGGACAGAGATAGAAAACGTGACCCATCAATTATTTAGTGTGCCCGGATGTACGCAAGTTGATACAGATATAGATTTACTTGTTTTTCGGTGATAACGAACAACGCTAAGTGATTCTTGATAAAAGAGGTTCCTGGAATTTTTTACGTGGGGAACAGCGAGATCGATTTTGCTACCGGATGTACAAAAATTGATGAACCATTTAACAGTGAATGTAAAGTGTTATAAATCAAGCGGGACGTGAAGAGAAAGAGGACGCTTTTCAGTTTTTCGAACGGAAATAACATTCAACGTGATAAACCTCAGTAGAATTATCACAGAAAACAGCCCTAAAGGGGACAGTATCTTTCTTCGGGATTCCCTTCTTTGATAAGAAATATCAATGAAGGGGCAGTATCCTTTTGGATATGTTTCTCTGGGCCTGCCTTCCGAATAGAAACTGTGGAAAAAAGGGCGATATTCTTCTTTACTAATGCTATCCTAAAAGGAATGCTATTTTTGGATTTTTCTCCTGCATATCAAAGTCTTTTTATATCTTCTGTTCCCGTACTCGTAACATCGTTGGTGCCTAAAATTGTGTAGCGCTATCCGATTTTTCAGCAGATTTCACTCATCACATATGCCACGTGTAATTTCCCTCTATTTACTCTCGGCAAGTTTTGCTCTCTGCATCCACAGTTTCAACGGTATTCAAATTCCAACAGCGCGGTTGCTAACTGCTCCGAACATCTGGGTCACTCACCTATGTTAGCATTTTTTGCCCAAATAGGTTCTCGGCGGTACTTTGCAGGTATAATTGGTAGTTTCACTGATTCATTATTCCATAGTTACCCTGAAAACTCATGGACTGCTATAATCAAAACTCTCGTTCCTTAGGAACCTTATTGAGAATTTACTTGTTACGCACCTTGCTACCTTGATCTATATACTGTATGAATCGAGCTGCACCAAATTATTTCGGATTTATTTGGGTAAAATGTACATAGGCTGTCGCTAAGTAACTGAGACTAAAATTCGTACGGCCCACCAACGCTACCTATTGGCGCATTAGCTATCGATTGAGACCATGCCGAGCTCATTCGATTGAAAATTCGCTGTTCCAGACCAATTTGAAAGAAACCACATGCGTTGACTCCTACAGGTTTTTTAAAGATTTTCTTAAAGAAGGAAAAAAAGCTTACGATTACAAATTTTTTTATTAATCATCATCTTCGTTAAGTACACGAATATCTTTCTCAAAATAAGCGCCATTCACGGCTATACAGGCGTCCGTTCGTTCTTGCCATTTATCAAACGTTTTCGCGTATTCCGCCACCGGTAAGGAAGACAAAAACATCTGCGCCGCGGTAATGACTTCTAAAAAATCACAATTCCCCCCCCCCCCCCCATACAGTCCTGACTTCGCCTCTTGCGACTTTTGGTTGTTTTCTCAACTGAAGGCAGCCTTACGCGGTCGTCAATTCAACACGAATCAAGAAGTTCCATCACTGCGGCGCAGATGTTTTTCTCCTCCTTACCGGCGGCGGAATACGCGAAAATATTTGATAAATGGCAAGAACGAATGGACGCCTGTATAGCCATGAATGGCGCTCATTTTGTAAAAAGATATTCGTGTGCTTAATGAAGATGATTAATAAAAAATTTTGTAATCGTATGCTGTTTTTCCTTCTTTAAAAAAATCTTTAAAAAACCCAGCGGCGTAACTAGGATTTTTTAACGGGGGGGGGGGCAGGCAGAAGGACCACGAATTTTTGAAGGGGGGCCCAGTTTTAAAAACTTTCGCTTTATTTTATCTAATATTATAAATTTTACAAAATTTTCAAATTCAGCGGGGGGGGGGGAGCAAGATTTTTTAGGGGGCCTGGCCCCTCCTTGGTTACGCGCCTGAAAAAACCTGTAGGGGTCAATGCATCTGGTTTCTTTCAAATTGGTCTAGAACAGCGAGTTTTCAATCAGATGAGCTTGGCGTGGTCTCAATCGATAGCATTATTCCCCTACTACGTTGAAACGCCGATAGGTAGCGTAGGTGAGCCGTACGAATTTTAGTCTCAGTTACTTAGCGACAACCTATGTATGTGTGGCTTTCTAGCAGCGGTGGAAGCTTTTGTATAGCGTGTGTAGCAAGTTGTTACACCCCAAAACAGCTTGCTACACCTCGGAAAAACGTTTGCTACACCTCAAAAATGATTGCTACACCCCGAAAAATCTCCTTTTTTTTTTAACTTTTTAATACAAAATCATCTTCATCTAAGAATACAGAGTATAGACAGGTTTTGCAGTTGTAGTAATATAAATAGAGAATGTTTGCGTTGAAGGACAACTTTTTTGGGGGATGGGGGGTGGGGGGTGATTTTGGAGATAGGAGCTCCTGAAATTACCTTCAAATTTTTGCTACACGCCGGAAAATCATAAATTTTTTACTCTCGTCAAAATGGGGTTTTGCTACACCTCAGAAAAATCTAGGCTACCACCGCTGTTTTCTAGTGTGCCTTACTAGCTGTTGATTCTGACTACAGAGTTTCAATACTTCCAACCTTCGTTTTTGTTATTTTAGGCATGGGTGGATGTTGGAAAGTACGCGTTAGCCGGGGCGGCAGCCCAATTAGGTGGCGTCGTACGCATGACTATTAGCTTAACCGTGATTCTGATCGAAGCGACGGGCAACATCATGTTCGGTTTACCGTTGATGATCACTTTGATAACAGCAAAATGGGTCGGCGACTTTTTTAACGACGTGAGTACTACCTTTCAATTAAATTCCTCGAAATCAGCCCTAATCATGTCAAACTGTATGAACCTTGCTCGTTCGTTGATCCTAGGGAGTTTACGACGTATTTATTCACTTGAGTGGAATTCCTCTGTTGGCCTGGGAGCCTCCGCCGCTGACATCCAACGTGTACGCTAGTGAAATAATGAGCTATCCGGTTGTGACCTTGAAAACTGTCGAAAATGTCGGTCGCATTGTCGATATTTTGAAGACGGAAACGTTCAACGGCTTCCCTGTGGTTGATCCGAGAGATGGAACGCCGGTATGTACGCGTATACGTATAGTAGTTTGTCCAACCACCAGTCATGCTCGATGCCTTTCTGAATTTTCTTCTTTTACGGAGCATTTTCTTAGTTGAGCCCTAGTCTAACCTTATTTCAGTTTCCGAAAAGAACTCTGGTCTTGAACGAATATTTTTATTTCAGGAGCCCAGTCAATTGGAACCGAAATCCGGTGGTCATTTGCGAGGATTAATTTTGAGATATCAGTTGATAATCCTTTTGAAGTATAAAGTATTTAACGAGTACCCTCCCGTGTTGGACACATCGCTGACGCTGGAAATGTTTCGACAACAGTATCCTCGTTACCCTAGCATTCAAGTAAACATTAATTAGAGCTGCTCAATTTCATAAGTCAATGTAGGTACCTAATCTGTGTTGTATTGGAAAATGGACTTGACCCCGTTTGTTATGTTACAGGATGTGGAAGTTACCGAAAAAGAACGAAATTTCACCATCGATTTAAGGCCGTTTATGAATCCTTCTCCTTATGTTATTCAGCATGTAAGTATCGGTTGTGTGCAGTTTCGCTTTGATGTACATTCCGTTCTGATTGGCGTTATTTATTCTAGATGACGTCTTTACCGAGAGTCTTCAGGTTGTTTCGAGCCTTGGGTCTGCGTCACTTGTTTGTGATCAATGATACTAACGAGGTAAGCTCGGTAAATTAAGCCGAAATTATTTCGAATGAAAATTTGCGAACTGTGGCCCCTTCGTGGTCCTTTTAAATTTGTGCTGATATCGCGTATTTTTCTAGGTTGTTGGTATGATAACTAGGAAGGATTTAGCCCGGTACAGAGTTTCTAGACATTTAGGAAAGATTCACGTGGAAGAATTGAAATTGTCGAATCAGTTATAACACACCAAAGTCTTTGTTTTATGAGTCAAAATGAGCAATATTGATAAACTGGACAACATGAGTTTTTAACTGTTACTTTTGTTGATTTTCTATCATGTGTACCTGTGTCACTGGCATTTTTAACCTATCATTTTGTATTTTACTATTCTTCAAGTTTATAATTGTTTTTTGAATACTTAGTTTTTTAGTAGATTTGATATGAAGAAGTCAAACTTACTTTCCGTGATATTATAGTTTTAGTATTTTGTACTCTTGTAGAGTTAGATTTTGACTTTCTTTTTTAGTATTTATCATGTGGATGCATATTATAATTTATTCCGATGATATACCTATCGATAATATGTTACCAATATCAATACAGAACTTTTTATGTATCTTGTTCCTTTGGTTACGTATTGGTCTAATACTCGAACAGATTCGAAAAGCTAGTGTTCAGTTCTCAAGAACAGTGAGCAACAGAAATTGAGGAATTGAAGGGTTTACATATTGTCTAAGAGTCACCCAGCCTGCAAGTCGGGCAGGTAGAGTGAAAGACAGCCTGCCAGAAAGTCAAGAAGATAGGTTAACCAACAGACAGGTAGTCCCTCAGGTGAAAAATGGAGCTCAGAGTCAAAATTCGTCTTCTTTGCACATTTTATCACTTCTGTTTTTCGATAAATTCCTGTATTTGCCTATTTCCACTACATTGTCGTTTTTGCAATTTCTCCAGTTTGTCATTGCTATAGGTCTCGGTCATTTCTAGATAAACGTCAGCGAAAATAGAATTATTATCGCACTACTCACTAGTAACCTGCATTAAGGAATCGGCTGCACCAGCAAAGACAAAGATGAGGGCCAGAGTGACCACTTCACCGGCCACGACTTCACGAGAGGACGTAGGCCATCAACCTCAGCCTCTCCCTCCACGACAGCATCCTGACTAAATGTAGCACCTCCAAGCCTGGCTGCAGAAGGAACTGCACCAGCTCCGTTTTGACTTGCAGCATGAAAAAAGCGGCAAAGACGACAGATGCCGCTGGACAGCCACCATTGAGAGCAGTGAAAACAACAACGGAGAATCGGGAAATCACCGAATTAATCCGGGACACCGTCAATCAGCTGCTGACATTATTCTTGGCATCCCTCCACCTGAGTGGTGTCAACCGAACACAGACTAAACAACAGCCGACTAAGCCTGCCGGAGCGCCTACAACAACTACACAGAAGGGGACGACGACAGTGACATCAAAGAAGGCGGCAGAACCACCAATAATCTCGACCGAAAGCGGCAGCGACAACGAAGAACCGCACAACCATGGCTCTGTCCCTCCCACTAACAGAAACAAAGAGGCACTGCGACCAACTTCTGCTCCACCTGCTCCATCACATCCAAATGTGGCGAAGAAAGTGGCATCGCCCCCTCCGTACAACCACGGACAACGAAGGGTTTATAGTTCAACATCGGCAACAGCCCAAAAGAAGGGCTAGACCGCACCACCAGCTGCCGCAGCAGCAACACAAAAGAAGCCATCCAATCGCGAAAGGAAAAGACAGCAACTCGCAGACAAAGCTGTTCTTGTGCTGCCGAGAACTGCTGGTGAGAAGGCAATAGCAGCTCTGAAGCAGCAGGAGCAAGTGAATCCCAAACGTTTTGGGATTGACAGCCGGGTGGAATTCCCATTCGGTGCCGCTCTGCTCTGGTGCACAACGAGAGAACAGGCCTCCGCTCTAAAAGAGAGCCTGAAGAGCGTCGAGACGGTCGCAGTGAAAGAACCGCCGGAACCGCGGAAAGGGGAGGCCCACGTCCACGCCGTTCTTGCGTCAGTCACCGAGGAGGACGTAGACAAAACGTTATTTTTGTGGCGTACAAAAAAGCGGAGACCCATACGAAGATCGCAGTCCTGCAAGCTGGCCTGGAGCTCTTCAAGAAGCTCCAGAACATCTGAGCCATCAGACACGGCTGGGGGCAGACGTGCACCGTCGACACACGACCCATCCTCGTCCGATGCGCTAAGTGTTAGCTACTTTGTCATCGCGAGAAACATTGCAGCGCCGCTTTAGATGCTGCCGCCGACAAAGCCAACACGGCGGACGACAATACAAGTTGCCGAGAATGACGGTCCTTCAACGCACAGGTCGAGGCGAACGGACTCGGCCGGCCCCGCTGCCGGTTCACAGATCACCCGGCGGAGGCGGGACAGTGCTCAATCAGACGGGCACTTCAGCGGAAGTACAAGGCAACTCCGCAGGCAGCTGTTTTCGTCGAAAATGTGAGGGAAACCTTCACAGTCGTCGTCTTCATCATTAACATCTTTATAATCGACTGGGGGTGCAGCCAATAGGGACAACAACCAGGGCCAGGCTACGGAGGTTACGGAGCAAGATGCCTGAAGAACGACGCCTCCGCATCCTCTACACGAATGCCAACCATAGCCTCCCGTGCCATGGACGTGGCCCTCATTGCCACACGCGCCGAAGAAGCGGATGTCGCCACACCCGGCAGACGGACACCTACGAGCCCCCGGATGACTACAGGTGCGTAAGAGGAGGATGGCGCTGCTCATCCGGAGTGACGTCCGCTACACGCCACTGGCTAGCCCGCACGACGACGTGGTGAAGCAGGTCGCTGGGACGACAAGCTGACAGGACTCTCAGAAACCCTGCTGGCGGCACACGAAAACACAGCGATCGTCGGCGACTTCAACTGTCGCACAGCCTTGCTCCCGGGGTACCAGAGCAACGCCCGAAGACGATGCCTGGAAGAGTTCATCCGCCTTCTCGGGCTCGCAATCCTGAACGACGGTACACCGACCTACCATATGGAACTGGACGCTGGGGAGTGAACGACTATTTCCTGGCACCCGCGCACTTGGCGGCAAAAATGCGAGTCCGGGTGCTCGAAGCAGACTCTTTCTCGGACCACGCTCTGCAGCTGTCAACATCGACATGGACGCTGAGATCAACCGAGACCACAATTCACGCGCCTTAGCCCGGAGAGGCTGGCCAGGGAGGTCGAGCAGCTGGACCTCGGTCCCCGTCGGACGTTCTCATCGCCAGAGCGGAGGATCCAAGGACAGTCTTGGAAGTCATTCAGCTAGCTTTATTCTTATCATCTCTGAGTGCACCAGAGATCTAGTCTTCCTCATCCCACTTTTAACATTTTCACTTACTTGCTGAAGTTCGACCAGAATTGACTGGCAACGATCAAAAACGACAATAAAATTCCAGATTAATAGGAGTTCATGGGTACTGCCAAACTGGTTCTCGAGATAATTCAGAAGGAGGCAAGACTCCATCCCAGGAGTAAACATTAGATTCTTAGTGAAAGAATTTTTCAAGGGTACTCCTCCATCGGAACGCCTATGTATTCATCATAAAATCTGTAATACGTATGCAAAACTTGATTTTTATGACTTCAACATTTCATGAAATCACGTACTTAGCTTCTCGCAGAATTGAAACGAGTACTCACGTTGTTACTCGATTTTATTCGTTCTAAAATAACATTAAGTAAAATAAATTATCAAAAATATATCTTACAATACGGATACAAAAATATTCATTAAAACACATTTTGATTATTTAAAATACATCATACGCGGATGTAATTTTCGTGTACACCTAAAAATTCAAGACGAATAAATTCCACGGAACGGTTCCCGCGTTATTCATACAATCATTCACGAACCGTTGATAAAACTCACTTATACACATACGACCAGAATAGAATGAATTTTGTTCAGGTAACCAATCAGAACAACATTTACAGTATGGTCTATTTCTGAATTAGAAGAATCTTTGTTTTTAAACGGGAACACATTTACAAACAGGTATCTTGTACCTAAAATTACGGTATCTTGGGACAGGGGTACAACTTGGGACAGATGTTACATCTTTTGTGTAAGCCGCGGTAACACTGGTTACGCACCTGCTATAGTCTGTTCCAAATAAGAGACTCCTTAACAGAAAGAGAGTATCACACTGAACGCGCTTTGTGTGTTGTGACGTATCCCCTCTCCTCAGTTATTACGATTGCAAAAACACGATGAAACATTTAAATAATTATCATAAAAGTAACTTTTGAGCAGAGTATAATGAATACAAAACAAGTGAATTTCCTTCTGCATATGCGTCAATGCGCTTCAGTCGCCTTAGTGTGAACATTTTCCGTTTCCTCTCCCCTGTGCCATCGAATAGTGCAGTGACGTCATTTCGTTAAGGAGTCTCTTATTTGGAACAGACTATAGCACTCTACACAGTGTAGAACGCAATCACTTTTTTCTCAGAGCGCTAGCGGGTACCCAACCAGTGTTGCCGTGGCTTACACAAGAAATGTAACATCTGTCCCAAGTTGTACCCCTGTCCAAGTTACCCTACCTTACAGTACAGCACTAGAAACATGGTTTTATTTCGTCATTGCAAAGGACAGCATTTAAGCTGATACTTTTGTCAGAGTCGACAATCTTCTAATTCAGAACTGACTACACTTCAAGCTCGACCCTTTCTGTTTCTAAACGAAATCGGGAACCGGAGTAATACTCGTACTAATTATCCAATTCATTTTTACGAAATAATCTTCAGAATTGGATAAACTGATACAGACGCCTTCAAAAAATAGAAAAAAGAAATTACAAAATTAAACGCAAAGAACACATTAAAGCTTAATGATAAAGGATGGAACTTCGTTCAAACACGTCTTCAAAACATGAATTTGTCTTTTGGTAACTTAATTTAAAGAAAAACTGTTGACTGTACTCTTATTCCTTACATTACTTATATATCTATTAAAACATGAACATATAATATTTCGTTTCGATACGTGTAAATTCAAGATTGCAGAGAGAAATATTAATTCTGTCCGATGCAAGTCAAGATTAGAATATGAAAAAGAAAAAAAAAGAAAGCTTTGTATAAAAATGGTTAATCACTAAAGTTAAGGCACATCTGGTCACCAAACGTGTTCATGAGGAATTCGATGAATGTGTACAACTGATGATTGTCTTACTCGAATAAGCTCGTACAGTCATTATAGGTTAAAATTTTCAGTTTTGAGCAAATAATCGAACTGATTTAAAGCTATGTCTTAAAATTACTAATAGAGTTACTCGTATAATCGGAACAAAATAACGGCAGTAGTATTAAAATGTGGGTGCACAACTGTAACCGTGAAAGATAAACTGATCATCTTCGTTTCATGAAACTTCTCTAATCATGGTATACTCTATTGTAATAGTATGGTGATAACAAAGTAATACATGTAAAATACATTAATATAGAACTTTTATAGATATAATATGAGTGAGATACTAGTATCATAATTCCGAACAGTTGTCAATTGTAATTAAGTTCAGTTTAGAATGATACACGCAGGCAGCAGGTAGTTCAATATTTCCCAGGGAATAACCGAATCTGGTAGATATGCCAGTATGGTTTGTAATTTAATTTGAAGTTGATACCAATAAGTACATGGACCATTTTCTAACATGAATAGAGAAAATCTCACACAGAATGTATTAGAAAATAACTTTTGGGGTTACGTGTATTCTTGATCATACATCCTAATAATTCAAAATACTTTTTCCGTTCAGTTCTATTATCCGCTTTACATCCTACGGTACATTTCACAATATCAATACTGATTTGAACGTTCCAAAATCTTCTACAATATTCCCACTATTAAAATACCATACCGGTACTACATACTGAATTATACATGAATTTCGCAACGAATCTACAAAAATATAAACATTATCCGAAGATGCGAAGTACAAACTAGGTATTAATATCACACGTTGAAATGTTAAAAAACTGTACATGTATATTATTGTAAAAAAAAAGAAACTTGTGTAAAAACTAAGAAAAAAATCCTTTGGTATCGAAACTATTCAACTGATGTCGCTTAAGGCAGATCGGCAAAGTGTAGGTAATAAATTTAAATAGGTACTCGAGGGAAGCGAGGAAACTTATGACAGTGATTTGTCCAACACAAGCTGTAAGTATTGTTTATAACTATTTAAGCAACAGGTTAACCTTCTGGGTGAAGAGTACAAAAAATAGAACACACGACGATATGAGATCTTTAAAATAGAAGAGTGAAAAACGCGAGACGTTGCACCTACTCGCTTCACTCGAATCGCGACACGTACGATAACTAAAATTTAGATATATACTTGGAAAAAGTCAACACTGGAGTTGTCCTGATGAAATCTTTATGGTAGATCGGTATACCGGATCGTTAAGACTGATTCGGTTATGATCGAGCGTGCGGTATTGAGGACCGATGATCAACGTCAGCTTCTTTGAAAAGACTTGGCTGAGTCATGCGGTAGAATAAGAGATTATACAAGTAGATTGATTTGATAGCTCATGTTATTGGTTACAAATGGATAATTACTTTAAAGATATATGATATTTGCGCGTTATAATAATGCCATTAGACTTTTCTAAACGGAAGGTATTGGCCAGAGATGTAGCTCCACCTGACTTCAAGAGAGAGTAAGACCAAGACGAGACCTAGTCTTTGCGGAGAGATTATATGTATACTGTGATTGATCTAATAACAACCGCAATATGTGTAATTATTGTAAAGAATAAGTAGTGCACTAACTAAAGAAATTGTAGGAAGAAAAAAAAAAGAAAGAAAGAAAAAATGTAATGTAGTGCCGTTGCTAAACACGAGCCTAGCTCAGTTGGCAACGAAATACACAATTTTTCAATTTTCAATTTTCAATATGTTCCATGAAGGTGTCTCGGCCCAGAAAGAGTGGAGATACGGGCATGTTGTTGACGTGTAGGCTATGCGATGGGAATGATACGTATAATTTTGGAATACATTGTTTTCTTTGTTTTCGGCGTTTGGCACGAGTTGTCTGAATATTGAAACACAGAATATTTGGTGGTCGGACGCTGGCCGTTATTTCCACGACGGAGCTTTGGTCTTTGGAAATATAGCATGTCCAATTTTCTGAGCATGCGATTGTTGGATACCTTGGTGACATCCGCTTGATGGCTACTTTCGCATACACGTGCCATCGATAGTTTCGGGTTGGTGAGATACATATATGTGATCTGGAATCATGAAATGTGCCTCTGATGTCAAAAAATCCTTTTTCACTTTCTTGACAATTCTTATGGAAAAGATCACGCTCTTTCGAATGAAACAAATTGCAGCTTCCTATCTTCATTAGTTTTTCCACAAATTACTTTAAAAATTACACCAAAAGTTCAAAACCATCTGTTTACAAGGGGTTGTGTAAAATCGGCCTGGAGGAATAACAGAGGGTCATCACAGCAACACGTAAACAGATGTACACGCTATGTACATCTGTGGGCACCTCTACCATCATCCCATCTTTATACTCGTTCATCTTGAAAACCTGTTTTCGCACGAGAGGCACATTTCATGATTCCAGGTCACATATATCGATTTCTGGTGGGAATTAGATCTTCTAGACTGTCCCATGAGGTGCAAAAGTGCAACGATCTGATGGCGTGAGAGAGAAGGCGAATTCTCTTCACGACATATATTCTGAACCAAAGTGCCGCTGTTGAGCATCAGGAGCGACAGAAATTGTTCTCGACTGCGACCATGCCCTTCCCGCGAAGACTAGGTCTTGTCGTGATCTACTCTCTCTTGAAGTCAGGTGGAGCTTAGCTAGCACCTCTGTTCTGTACCTTTCGGACTTTAAAATTTGATAGCGTCATTGTTGCTCTGTCGTGTTGAATGTTTAGAGCCTCATGGCTTTATTATTATTTTGCTTTCAACCCGAGCCCTGGAATTACCTCAGAAAGGTTGAGGAGGCTGTTAAGGCTGTCTTAGCCCTCTTTCTTCTTGCCGAAAAATCGGCTTAGGGCAAAATGTAGCGAGTTGCTACGTGGGCTCGAACCAGGGACCTCCGGATTCCAAGACCAGCGTGCTATCCACTCGGCCAACCAGACCCCAACGTAAACTGTTAATCAAATCAATGAAATCTCTAATTCTACCGCACGACTCGGCCAAATCTTTTCAAAGAAACCGACGTTAATCATCGGTCCTCGATACCGCACGCTCGATCATAACCGAATCAGTCTCAAAAATCCGATCTGCCGATCTACCAAAAAAATTTCATCATGACAAGAGTACAGTTCACGAGAAATGAGTGGCAATAAGTGTCAACTCAATACTACGAGATAATGATTTTCAAAAATTGCATTGCAACCTAAATAAAAACGCCTATACCAAACAATCTGATGAATGTTTAGTACCATGACGGTTAATTTCCTTTCACATATACTCCTCTCTGGAGGACCAAGTACAGTGAGAAAAACCACCCAAGACAGACCTGAATATAGACTGAAAATATTTACGTGAAACTTCTTTGTTCTTTCAACAACGGTTAGAGCGTCCTATCATTGCAGTTGTCTGACACTAACTTCTGTCTTATGTTAGTATTACATGTAACAAACATTTTAGAAAGTAAAATTGTATACTTCAAATTCTGTTGCTCATTTTCAAAACATTATGTTGACTAGTACCACATTTATCTGCATATACAGCTAGAATTTACCAAACTGACCATGATACAATGAGCGACATTGCATGCCACTCAATCGTTGGTAGGAAACTAGGAATACGGATACATTCATCCTTATCATGTAAACAACCAAAACTCGATGCAACCTTCACATTCTGCTTTCGTCATCTTGCGATGAGAGACTACGGTAGCATCTTTCCTCCTTATAATTGGCAAAAGTCTATTCGCAAATCTTTCAGATATGCGTGCCACGGAGAAAGCGCAAGTAGCTATACCTACTGCGTACAAAGATGTCAATCACCATACTTCAATAGTGATTATGTTAGAGGCGAATTGGAAACATTAAATTGATTCATAACGTGTTCCTTCATCAGAGGATACGAGCTGGTGTCGTTAGCAGACATAACATAATTGGAATTTGATGTGTACAATGATACCGATGACTGACTACTGAACTCGGCGTTCATGATCGTGTTTGACTGCTGATGATGGACGGTACCATATTCTTGCACATTTTGAGGGTACACCGAAAGCGGTAAATTACTGGCGCCCATTTCCTTATGGTAAATATTGATATGTGCTCGTAGGCTGTACTTGTTCTTGAATACCTTATTACAAATGGTGCAACCGGCTGGGTTGTGTTCATCACTGTGACGAATTCGCATATGCTTCAGCAGATTTGATTTGTTTGATATGATCTTCTGGCACAGCGGGCACGGTCGCCTTCCGAGTCTGGTATCTGTTAAGCAAGAAAGAAGAGTTATTACTGCGTAGCGAGTAGAATCATTGTAGATGTTAGCCTTGTACTGGTTTTAGTAAACGAAGTTGAATGCGGACAGCTATACAGTGTATTACAAGGTAATATGGTTGAAGAGTAATCTATATTCCAAATTGGAATGCATTAATACATTATTATATGAATTATGATACAAGATTCAAAACACAACAGAAGTCTGATAAATATTTGTTCAATTACAGCGGAAGATGATAATGGCTGCTAGGTAGCAAGTAGGTACATCTAAGCAGTCAATAAAAGAGGTACCTCATAATTACAAGCCATTCAACAATGGGGACTAATTTTGTTAACTATACAGTCTCTATCATTAGAACCACCTTCGAGCTACATTACTAATGGAGCTACATACTAAACACTATAACTGGGTAAGATACTGAAATAAGCGAAAAATGAGTAAGTTTCCTTGCGCCAACTCACATTCAGTACATTTCAAATCACATGAGTTGAATGCTACTGGTAATAAGGAAATCCAACTTGGTTTTGTATTCTGCTGTTATCATCATAATTTCTTCATCAAATAATACATTGTACGGAATTCAAACTTCAGTGATTGACTATAGCCACTAACGCATGCTTCTATTTGCTCAAGCGCCCCATAAGTATCAACTGCAGTTGGTATCAGAAATATGCAGACTTTGACGAAATAGAGAAAGCAAATCTCTTGTACACCTAAAATGTATTGATGCAAAATGCTTTCGATTCTCCACAGTCATTGATACAATGAACCTTCAGTGCCAATTGCTATACAGAGTGAAGCAGAATGGGGAGAAGAACTTAAGACCCGATGAAGAAACCAAAAGAAAACATACACCATCACCTAACCACCAAGACCATTAATATTATATAGTGATGTAATAACCCTCAATCTTTTCAACTCATCTTCTATCGTAATAAATAACAATCTAAAAATATATACCTGTACAAGTGCGCATACATGTACGAGTATGAATACGAATTCATAGATATACTATCTAAATATTCTAATATGAAATGCAATATCTTGTGAGACTTGACAGAAAAACCGTTATTGCATGACAGGTAAGAACTGTTCAAGCTCTAAATTCAAATGTACCAACGTATGGGCCACTGTGAGGTTGTTTAAAGTTGGTGCATGTTGACAACACCAGTGCTTTTCAACGTCTACTAAGCAAGCTGCCAGATACTATACAAAACCACTCTTCAACATCTTCTGCTCCTTCAACACTGCAGATATCAAACTAACGATCCATTGCAAGTCCCCACTTGATCGTTTCACAAGCGTAGATACACAAGGTGGACAACGGGAGCAAACTACTACTACCACAGGAAAAGATTTTAGATAGGTAATTCAAGAAAAATAGTTAACCAGGAGGAAGTCTTACGGAGTATAAAAGAAGACTGTAAACGTATTACAGAATCACAAGGAACCTTAAACAAGTTTGGAAGAGTCTTGAAAGTCTCAAACGCATCGTCTTAAGCACTCCTGGAAGAGTTTTACATGGTCTTTAACGATGAGTCTTCAAGAATTTCAAGCAAGTCTTGAAAAGTCTCAAAGCGTTCTGAGGAGTTCTCAAAAGTGTAATAAAATCTGGAAGAGTCCTAATCATGTCTGACAGATAGTCTTTAAGAGCTATATATAAGTCCGGAAGTGTTTGAACAGTCTTAACGAGTTTTGTTGGAAGTGCCTCAATGAGTTTGAAACAAATCCTAAAGGTGTCTTAACCCGGTATGAAATAATCTTTGAAAGATCCAATCTTCATCAAGCATTGAAGAGTCTTGATATTTTGAAACAGGCATTGAGGTTACTTTGTAAAGGATCAAATAAGTCCTGTAGAGTTTTAACAAGTTATAAGAAATTTAAAGCATCTTAAACAAGTGAACTTACTAAAAGAATTGACTATACGTTTTGAAGAGCATCAAGCAAGTCTGGAAGAAGATTCATAACGAGTTATAACTCAACTTGGAGTAACGATCTCACAGAGCCTTAAACGTTTTGGAAAACATCTTAAGAGTCTTGGCCAGTATTAATGACTCCCCCACCATGAGAGAAAAAATTGGATAATGTTATGATGAATGCTGAGAAGTTTCCAAAAACTGTCTCTATCGGGAATTCAGTAACAGAGGAGATTTGATAGGTCACTTTGGAGAATATTTTCATTTTCACCATCATAAGCCAATAGTTCGCAGCCCAAGCTTCCAAGGTTTCCTCCATTTTTTTGCTTATCTACTCACTCAATCAGGGCCGTACCGACGAGGGTGTCAAACCCCTTCCATTAACCCCCACAAAAAACAATGAGTTGAGACAGAGAGGGTGGATCTGTGACTGAGCCTCCCCCAACCAAGAAAAAAATTTATCTTAATCGCAACCCCCTTACTTAACTTCTGGGTACGGCCCTGCACTCAATTACCAACATGCTGACATAAAATCATCCAAATAACCAAGGAGCAAGGAGGAAAGGACTATTAAATTTTACATACTAACAAGAGTCCCTTCCCAGGACTTCTTCCTGGATGCACTACTGCCGATTTAAAAGCTATACCTAAGTTAAATATTTTACAGACAACCATCAACTCGATTCTTGGACCTTGTCTAGAGTCGGTGTATGCTACATTCACTTTTTTAGACCCTAATTCAGACTCAGCAGTTCTGCTGGACCAATAAAGAGCTGGTTCCTTCAATTTTCTTTTAAAAACAGATTACATACGTATTTTGCCAAATGACTGATACAATATACCATTTCATTACCGATTAAAGAAAGACAAAACAAAACAGAATCCCGCGAGTTCAGATTCAGGAACAATAAATAATAATAGGTATTTCTTTTTGTTACACACGGTCTCACAATTACGATACATACCTATCATTTTGTAAATTTACCAGCACAACATTGCACAAATAGCAATAACTACTGTGACCAGTGTGAAATTCTCTCAAGCAAGGGAACATTTTCAACAGTCCAAGAAAAATTTACGCGTATCCACCACCATGTGAAGATTTTTATAAATTTTACTACCACCCCCCCCCCCCACATCCTAAAAAAAAGAAGTAAGAAATAAGATACTGCTCAGTCATTGCCAACTGATTTGGTAGCACATGCGGCTAGGCTACCATAATGCGCAACAAATACAGCTAGAAAAAAGTGGAAATACTGTCATTCTACTGCCACCAGGTATCTGACTCCAGCAGTGGATTGGCAGTGCTCTATGACAGCATAACCAGGGCAACTGATTGTGAGCTTGTTGTATGCGGACTGGCAGCGGATTATCAATGCTCAGTGGCAGCACAGCTGGTTCAAATGGTTCGTGAACTGTTTCTATGAAAACTGACAGTGGAGTTGGCAATATGGCCGACTTCATTAACAGTCAGCTGACAGTAAGACGAGTACAACTAAAATACTCTGGCAGTAAGATTGATAATCCATTGCCATGCTTATAGTTACTAAGAATTTTCTAACCGCAACATTTCACGTATTTCAAACATATTTGCACTAGTAGTCATGTGTGTTGGCAGTAAAATTTCTGGTAGCACTGCCATGGCATTCCTTCACACGGGAAGGACTTGAAACAGATAATCTATGATAGTTGTTATTTAAGTCAGTTTAAAGATGAATGAAGCATGATTTGTAGAAGGTATGTGTAACATATTTGCTGCCCTGAAAGCGCCAAAATTCTGATGAATGATTACTGAATAAATTGAATCCGATAACAGAATTACAATGAAGCCTTTAATTCATATTCTTCAGTATACTAACATGATTATTTGACCTTTCAGATATATACCACGAGGAAGACGAATGTCGTGAATTACACATGTAAATTATACACTTCCACTTTTTTTCACCTTCAAAGCTAGGACTACTTTCCCAGGTAACGTTGAAAAACTAAAACTTAAAAAGCGTTTAGTTTGCCAAGTTCATCAAGATCACGGATCTTTCCAATTAGGGTTACCATTCGTCCAGAAAATCCCGGACATGTCAGGATTTTGAGCTTCAAGGGAAATGTCCGGTAGAAATTGCAAAAAAAGTCCGGGAAAACTTCAAATTTTCACGTTTCACACGTCTTGCTAAAAACAATGACAACAAAGAATTAAAGATTGAACTATATGTATTTTGTTTTCCTGGAGGGCGGTAGTTATGAACTAATAATGAAGTAAAGACTAACGAAAAATAGTATATTTTGCAACATGTGCAAAAAGTGCGTCATTCGTGACGAGTTGAAAGTTTTGCAGCACGAGCAACGGGAATGATGCAAATCGCACGAGCAAATAACACGCTTCAAGCAAAAGTTGCAAACTATATCTTTTTCAATAAATGCTCGAAAAGCAGGAGTAATATTATTAAAGTCCTTAGTGTTTTATTAGTATCCCGAACCGTCATCCTACACTAGCGCTTCTACAGGAGAAAGGTTTGCACATGGATGTTTACTTTTTGTTCATTTTTGCACTAGAACATAGAAGTTACTTTTCATCATACACACCTTAAAAGTGGTTCGTTATGTAACACATTATTGGTCGTAAAGAGCGACTTTTTAAGCTGTATCCCGAATGCGGGAGCAAAAGTAACCAAAACGGGAGAGAAAGTACAGACGTGAAGAATCCTATGATTTTTTCTGTCGAATTGAACTATATTTATCTACACTTTTTAGGTGTGTATGATAAAAAACGTCGTATGCACCCCTACAGGAGAGAAGTAATTATTCACACTCGTGCGTTCGCTTCACTCGTGGTAGAACGATCACCCCTCTCCCTTAATGCATAGGGCTGTCAAAAATATGCCTAAAAACAGGTGAAATATGCGCATATTTTATGTTTTTTTTTGTCGCTAAATATGCTAAAAATATTCTCTAAAAAGTCGAAATATTCCAAAATATGCTGCTCTAATTACTCTAATATGGGTATCATTTTGGAGGGATTACAACGGCAACATTGTTTCAGGGAGTTTTCCCTACTGACGCGACCAACAACAGTGAACCAAACAATGTTGCCACAACTAATAACTTTCATTTTCTCCAACGTTTTACAACTTTCTAGTGCTGTTTGCACTTTGCAGTAAAGTGGAAAAAAAAAAGTAGTAATAAATACGACACAGTGTAGTCGTGGATGTCAAATATGTCCAAAAATGCACAAATTTAGAAAATTTGATAATAATATGCTCCAAATATGCCAAAAAACCACTAAATATGCAATCATGTCGAAAAATGCAATTTTAAACAGGGCTTATATTTTATTCAGAATTGTATGTTTCGCAAAGATATCGTCAATATACTTAACTTGCTTCACAGAGGAAAAATATGCAAATGCATACTTTTGACAGCCCTATAATGTACTATTACTAGAGCACTAGAACACCCAAGTGAAGACATACGCCATTTTCTATCCAGCTTGTTCCGTGAAACGAAAACCGGCCACGCTGTTGTTCCCGCGCAGCCGATTTTCTTTTCTCAGAACTGAACTGGGTAGAAAATGGCGTATGTCTACAGACACTCATTTCGTTCTAGTGCTTTACTATTGCATGCATACTTTTTAAGCATTATTGTCAGTGCACTCCATTGTCGGTTTAAAAATTTCACTTCATACACTGAAAAGTGATTACAAATAAGGCGCTTTTCGAGCATGTATTGAAAAAAGTAACTTCTATTCTTTATTGCAAAAATAAACAAAAAGTCATGTATTCGCGTTTGGACGCTAAAGAGTCGCTCTCTAGCTGCCTAATGAAATGCGGCGCGCTGATTGGTGTATTTGGACAAAAAGATGATCAGTGACAAAAATGTTCTACAAAAAAAAAAAAAAAAAAAAACTGAAGTTGGGCTCATCTAAAAGGAAATGATAAGGGCTAACAACTTGTACATGTTTCTGTGGTAAAAATATCCTGATCATATTTTCGTTCATGGCACTAACGCATATACAGGAGTGTCCAAACGCCAATAAACCTATATCCTGTAGAAGCGCTAGTGTAGGATGACGGTTTGTGCAATTGAGATACTGATAAAACATTATGGACTTTAATAATTACTCCTATACACACTGTTTTTCGAGTATTTATTGAAAAAAATATAGTTTGCAACTTTTACAAGAAGCGCGTTATTCGCTCGTGCGATTTGCAGCACTCGCGCTGCTCGTGCTGCAAAAAACTTCGCACTCATCATGAATGACCCGCTTCTTGCACATGTTGCAAAATATACTATTTAATGCATACTTTTTTTTTTTTTTTTACTTTTCAAGCATAATATTGTTAGTGCCCTCCACTGCCAATTTAAAAGATTCACTTCTTGCACTGAAAAGTGATTACAAATAAGGCGCATTTTGAGCATGTACCTATTAAAAAAATATTTTTTAGTGAGCATTGGTACACCTGATATACGTTCTTTTATGTTTGTGTATGTTTTTTCTACATTGTTTGTTTTTTAAATAAAAAGTAAATGAACGTTGTTAAGCGTAAGGGAATCAACCAGCAAAATTGGTTTCATGAGAACACGTGATTCGAAGTTCAAGAGCCATGTAGAAACTATAAGACATAGCGTTTATTGATAAGCTTTTTTCAACGATATCAAAGCTTTATAAGGGGAGTGCGGACACACGCCATTTTGGATCATACCGCGCGCGTGGATGCCGAATTGACTACGTGGTGCGCTCCGTGTAGCTGGGCTCGGCATCCACGTGCGCGGTATGATCCAAAATGGCGTATGTCCGCACTTTCCTATAGAGCTCTAACAATACTAACAACTCATTTTGTTTGCAAATGTTGGTTGGGTTCCTTACACTTAACAGCGTTCAAATACAAAGACCCCCCTTTTTTGGTATTCCTAAAATTCAGATGTGGTAACCCTATTTCCAATGTTACTAAAGACAACTGACAGCGCCTGTCTGATCATTGCCGACAAGTAAGCAGCAACTGAGTACGGTCAGTAGTATGTGATGCTTCACTAATACAGTTCATTAGCTAACTTCAACAGCAAACATGTAACTACGGGAGTCGTCCATGCTCCTGGAATTTCCACGTGATACATCGCTAAAGATCTTCTTACCTTGGGAAGGGGATGCCACTCAGGAGTGCCACCACATGGTACGCACTGCGATTCTCGAACGGGTAGTTTCCGGGGCCAGGGGTGCGGTATCTGGGGAGCCACTCTGGCATGCGTGGAGCGCCATACGCTCTACCAAACAGAACTCCAACAGCAAAATGCGGCAATATTCTAGATACATCAGTAATCAATTTACTACCTCAGTTTTCTCCAACGTTTGCAGTGACAACAGCAGAATAGATCACCTGTGTTCGGCCACTTTATGTTTCTCATTCCCCCTGATGTTACCTCGAGTATCTCTGCGCTCGAATAGTGCCTCGAAGAAAGGGATGACATCTACAAATGAGCTTACCAATGTTAGTATACGTCATAACCACCAACACCGTCACCAGTTAGTAATCAGCGAAGCATCAAAGCGCAGAATTTGAGGTTAGTGCGAACATTGAATACTTTATACAAATGCACAGATCTGAACACAAGTTTAGGTCGTCTAAGCTATACATATTCTGTGGTAGAAGTGTACGCGTGCAGCAGAAGATTAAACATACATTATGCCCCCATCACACCGACATGCGCGATTATACAAGTTTTTGTACCGCTTCGTTTGTTTTCAGAATTGCAAATTCAACTTACTGATTTTGTTCGCGAGTCTAAGACGAAAATCGCTAACTTCTGACCTTATGTATTTCCCACATATGGGCTTTATAGTCATCGCGATGCGCGAAAGACATCGGACAGAGATAGCAACTGAACTGATTTGTCAGGTCGCAATGCATCAAACGCACATGGTATTTTAACGCGGACTGATTCGAATACGTTTGGCCGCAATGGGGGCAATTACCGCACTGGGCTAAGTGCGAACCTGCAAATATCATATATTCAAAAATTTCGGTTAAACGCACACGCGCTCGTTAATCGAGTAACACGAAAAAATTAAGCCGACGATGGCATAGTTTACGTTAACAATGAATAATATTGTTTTGTCAACGTTTTCTCAGACGCACACACAGGTATACGTTCCATTCTTGTTAATCAACCGGAGAGCACAGAACATATGCTGGTCGACTCTGAAAAACCAGAGGGCTTATACAAGGTTGGAAATCGTATTCAAGAAGCAGTAACTGGGTGACTGCACATCCCCGAAAACGCGATTACAATTCATGGCATTCACTAGGAATAGGTCGTGGATTCCGGAAAATGTCTCTTCCCTTTGACTGAGCATCTTGCAAGTTCTTATTTTTACGAAGGGAAGAAAGATACTAAATCTTACTGCGCTTGTGATAAGGAACATCGATAGCTAACTACATCAAATACTATAAAGTTTCCCACTAGACTACCTAATAGAGAAAAAAAAAGCAATACTATATCACGACATAGTAACAGATTTTTCAACTTGAAGAGTGAATTTTTGAATACTGTATTATACGTCAAAAGCGGAATTAATTTGGTAATCGCATTCGCATATTCAACTACAGAACAAAAACACACACGGAATGAAAAAGAATTAGTGATCTGGTAGAAGCGAAAAATAAAATATGGAAGTGAAATCATTAGTATAATTATTCGAAAAGAAAAAAAAAATATTTTTAATGAAAAGACAGAGACTTTAGCAGTATAAAAACACAATATTAAAATAATTACGTATTTGTAGAGCTGGATACACATCAAGAACATCTACATTAGGTTACCTTAAATTAATTATCACATACAAAATCAGTCTGTTGAGAAAAATGAACTACGTAAGGCAAGTGCGAGGTATGTCCAAGAATCGATCAAAAGCTTCCATAATCACATATAGTTTTTAATTTTCAGATGGGATAGTAGAATATTCTCGCTAAGGACTATTCGATTCCATTACTGATCAACTCAATTAGAAAACAAATTTTTCAGTTCCATTACAGATTATTGAAATTTAGGGTGCAATTTCACTTTTTCAATACTTTCATAGTCATTTCATAATATGGGTTACATTTTCAATTTTTTCACAACTGGTTCATTACATTAATCCCTAAAGTTTCGGTGTCAATAATTGCCATTTTCCAACGTGAGTATAATGCCTAAAATCTTCATATACTGAAGAGTTAACGAATGAATAGGGTAAGCCATCAACTCGGTCCACGGGAACGCAATTTACTAAAATCGGTCAAGTGGAAACGCACATGCCAAAGTACAAAAGAATTTCTAACTATCTGCAAGAAGTTACTCAGTAAGAAACAGCAACACACACGCATAAAATAAAAGTACAAGAAACATTATTATAAAGAACAGAAACATAAATAATATTCTAAAATAAACACCCTTTCGGGTAAATAAAATTGAACAAACAACGCCACTATGGCACTCAAATTCGATGAAATGACTCTACATTCAGTATTTACTATCCTACAAATATCAGTTTATCACAAAATGTTCGTTGGGTTTAGAAGAATACTCCAAAAATAACTGAATTTCGAATCCGTTCACTCGATTATATCAAGTTCAGGAAATGATATCGAGCCATAATTGGTACTATACGAAACAATATCGTCAATTCTGAATCCTCTACTTTACACATAAGTTACAACGTATATCAACAATATCACAAAACGGTAGTTTAATAACATCAATTTACATAATTATTTCGAATTATTAGGTAGAAAATGACTGCGTGGGAGGGGGGGCAGAGGGGCAAGGTCAGACACTGTCAAAATAAAAATTAACACTCTATGTTAAGTTCATCTTCATTGGTGAATAATATAAAACTATAATATAGAAACACAATTGTTCCAACCGATCGAAATAATTAACAAACGATATTCATCACTTTTGAACAAGGGGTGCCTTTCCACTGATACTGTGTACAGTTCAAGGTGTATGGATATAATAATTTCTGAACTTATTTTCAGCAACTTCATCTACTTCCAAGTGAAAATACGTGTTTTATGTTAACGCGATACAGCGCAACGTTTAAAATTCTTTCATTATTCGCTGTCAAAGTAGTTAGTTTACATTGCTATGAAAATATGATAGATAAATTAGTACTTATAGTATCGTCATTCGCATTATCTAAGCTTTTCGTAATCGTTATAAATCTTTTTCCGTTTTTGCACAATATTCATTCAACACATAGTCAGCCATCCGGCCTGGAGGACCAATATGTGTATTGTATAACACATAAGGGCGGAAGAAAGAGTAATACCATTCGGAGCTTTGAAAATATGAATGCTTGAAAACCATACAACATCGTAGAAGTAATTCATTACATTTTCACAGCAATACAAACTAACTATTTCAACAGCAAATCATTTACGCCATCTTAGGGGAATTTTGAATACATCGGAAAGGGTATAAATAAGGAATAAAATATAATTATCCAAAAAATGGTCAACTATGTCATTAAAATACACTTTCATTTTTCCAAAATATGACAAAATTATGCTCTAAAAATGTAAAACAGGCCGATATACTCGATTTTTGAAGGAAAAGTTAGCTCGGTTCAATGATAATACTGACAGAGCATATGTAGGCATCATTTCAAACAAGAAAACAGAGGAAAAGAAATATTTCTGGATGAAGCAAACATTGAGATTTTCCATGCTTTCGAAGAAACATGAAACATTTTCCACCGTGTTTATTTTCTAGAGAAAAAAACTGACAACATACTGGAAAAATTGGAAAATGTCTCCTAAAAATGGGGTAAACGATTGAAATATGCCAAAATATGCTTTAAAAATCGCGATTATACCTAAAATATGCCTGACCAAGTATGGTTCATTAAATTCGGAATTTCATAGATCGCCAAGATAACCTTCACATGGCTTTAAGAGCATGATAAAAAATATTGTGAAGCGTAAAATGCGACCTTAGTAATAAATATTATAATACTCACGATTGATAGATGCAAAATTTCTTGATTCATCACGCAAGTATGCCACTGGCATACGAATTTTTAGAGGCACAGTGACCAAAATGGGCGTATCGAAGCGGTTCTAAAAGGGGAAAACGATTATAGATGAAGTTCTCTCACTGTCAGTTTTTCAAATTCTCCAGCTGAAGGCAGATTCGTCGAACCCTTATTTGAGAGAGGAGGCTTCTTGAATACAGGTTTTTTGCGTATTCCTAATGATCAATTGTAATACTGTAGTTACATATCTCCTATTTGAATTCACAATTGCAAAAAAAGAAAAATTGAAATCGAGACTTTAATTGGCTTAGTAAGTATATCCGAAAATGAAAAACATCTCAAAGCTTAAGGCTCTTCGGATTCCTCATGAAAAATGCCTCCCAATTTTTCAGTAATTAATTCAAAAACGTCGTAAATGACTGCTGTCTATTAACACAGATCTGTAAAATATAGACTTTTTTACCCGGAGACACTCAGTTTCGCAAGCAGAAGGAATGCTAAATCGTTCTTAGCAGGGTCGTAGTGATAGGGAGGATGAAGGGAACTTACCCCCACCCCTCCACCGTATGAATTTTTACTCAGCAGTTGGGAAAATTTACAATTTCAGTTAGGGACTAAAACAAGGGGAGGGGGACACGGAAGCTTTCATCGGAATTGGGTGATTTTAGTAGGTGGATCAAAGAGTTGAAAAAATCCAACAAGTTAGATTTTCTCATTTTTTTAAAAGCCAATACAAAAAATTTTCATACTTGGTTGTTCTGAGTTGTCAGTTGGAACTTTCACAATTTTTGCCCTCCAGAAGAAAACTCTTAGCTATGTCCCCGGTTCCTAGACTGGTTTCCTTTCACATCTGCCCCTATCCATCCTGGAGAAACTTTCGGCCCTTTTATCTCCTCCCCTGCTCCTTATCCTCACATATCATACATGGTTTCTGCACATTTCAATCGTTTGCAGGTTCAGAATTTCCGAATGAATTTTTCAGTCATCGACGGTAATAAATGAAAGAAAGAGCCAGCAAATGCTATTTGCGGATTAACTGACAGAGAGTGGGTTAATGTAACACCAGCGTACTTGCACACTGGAACGTACCGCTGACCACCTTCGACCTTCCAATCATTCAATGCGACCAAAAGATTCGCACCATTCAGCCACCACCACCACCTTCCAAAATCGTTCGAATAAGTGGAACCGACTACGGAGCTTCGTGACCATAAGCTCTGGACATTACACATCTCGCTGGGAGTGGGGGATCAAGACCTAAAAATCTATCGTGTCAGCTCAACTTTCCATCCTCAGCACCTCTCCGCCAGATATCTTTTACCTCCTCTCTACCTTCACGCCACTACAGTGGTCCAAATCTGACGAATCAAACCAACCCACCGAGAAATTTCCCGGTAACTTATACGACCAATCCGCCCCTATCTCGCTTTCAGTCTGTCTGCCTCAAGTCCCTGAGTTAATTCTGACTAAGACAGGAGCGTAGCTAGCCTACGACTCGAGGAAGGTGTTTGGTATTGACCAAAGGAGGAGGGGAGGTTGGAGATGCTAAAATTAGAAAAACCACTATTTGACGAACTCGCAGGGGGGGGGGGGGTCAGATACCCCAGGCAGCTTTCCAGCAAAAAGAGATACAGTTTTTTGAATTTTCTATAGTATGATTTCCCGATCACTTGCATGATCCTAGAAGTAGTAGGTCAACAAACATCTTGACTTTCGAATCAATTTTTTATTAGTCAGGTGCAGATGAATGGCCCTGATCGAGCTGAGCAAGTAATGCAATCTGGATTACAATCTTCCTGGTACGCATGAATGGTCCTAACTGCCTGCCAGTCCGGCTAATTGGGCTATCTTTCAGCCTGGCTGGATCTTAGGGTAACAAATCTGCCCTCGTAATTCTTCGCAGTTCAAGTAGGCAACTCTGTCACCACAAAAGGGAGAAACAAAGATCTGTCATTCAAACAGCGGCTCCTCGAGGTTAGGAATAGGGAGGAGCACTTATTCCAGAATCTTTAGTGCACCCCGACGGGTCGTTAGTACACGTTTCAAAACATATTATACGAGTATACATAGTTCATGATCACATAAAGCAGGCACGTACCGCAGCAATTGAAAAAAGTAATACTTTTTGGCTCAAATTCAACAAAGGCCATAGCCTATTGTCCGTTGAATAAACTTTTTCTTAAAATTTTCAGTAGGTACTCAATTCTTATAAATGAGAACAAAATTTCAAGGCCAAATCAGTATTTCTAAAGCTTTTAAAGGGAATCCCGTGTTAAACGTGACCCTTCCCCCCGTGGGACCATTCATAATCGTTCGAATTCAAGAATTTTTGGCTGGTGGGTTTTTAGACCAAAAAAGGAATAGCAGACTGTCTCACAGTTTCGTACATAATCCTTATATCGTAAGTAATTTTTACTTGCTTTTTTGACTGGTCTCCTTAGTTTTATTGGTTCATTTTTTTCTTCCGGGTTTTTGTATGGTTTGTTCGCTAAGCACTCCCCCCCCCGCAAAGTGATTTTGTTTCTTCTGAGATCTTACTTTTGTTGCTCCCAGAATAATATTTACATTTTCAATCTTATGGCATACGGCTTGAACAGATTTAGGACTGACCTAACTAATTTTTCGAGATCATTTTCGATGACCTTCGCTTCCGGTATTTTCCACATAGAGATCGTAATTTTTCCAACTTCATTTGTTTCGTTAAGATTCGTGATCTTCCCCCTTCTGGAATTTTGATTTTCATTCGTGTTAGCCTGTCATCTGAGGGAAATTCAAACTGGTCACATCTAGCAGCGTCCGCCACTTTTTTTAATAGTTAATTAAAAAAGTAATCAATTTCATTTTCCTTAGTCCTTAAGCCACCCGCTGGTCACCGACGCGATACTCGAAAGGACAGTTTCGAGGCCAGGGGTACGGTATCTGGGGAGCTACTTTGGCATGCGTGCATCGCCATAGGCTCCACCAAACATCAAGTCCCTAAGCCAAAACTTAAAATTAGCCAGAACCGCGTTGCCATGGAAAAGGTTACAGTCGGAGTTGAAAGGAAAGGCAGGATAACTACATAACAAATGGGTACGGAATAAATCAAGAGGCCGACCACTGCACGGAAGGACATTGTTACATGCAGTTTTGGAAGATCATCGTTCCCATTCTCATTCATTCTTCTTTAACTGCATGGTTCTTATTCATGTTCTTCGGTCTCCTTGCCTTAAAATTACAAACGTTCTCGTTCTCATTTTCATATTGTTCCTGTTTCTATTCCCGTTCTTGTTCTCATTCTTGTCCTGAGAACGAGAACATGCCGTTTTTCTTCTCGTTCTCGTTCGTTCTTTCAACACTGACTGCAGTACTGCAGTTTGATTTCTTCATTAAAAAAATATATAACTGGTTTTAGGCTTTCAAAATTTTGTCTTCCCGTCAGCTGTAAAGGTGTTGGAAGAATACAAAAATCATCTCGTTCATGTTCCTCGTTCTCCTTATCTTAAAAATTACCAACGTTCCCGTTCTTGTTCTTAACCTCGTCCTGTTCCCCGTTCTCAATCCCATCATTTTCTCGTTCTCATTCGAGTTCTGAGAACAAGAACATGCCGTTTTTCTTATCGTTCTTGTTTGTTCTTCCAGCATTGGCTACAGTACTGCAGTTTGATCTTTTTATTTAAAAAAAAAAAAATATATATAATTGGTTTTAGGCTTTCAGAATTTCATCTACCCGCCAGCTGCAAAAGGGTTGGAAGAACGCAAACATCATCTTGTTCATGTTCCTCGTTCTCCTTACTTTAAAATTACCAACGTTCCCGTTCTTGTTCTCAATCTGGTCCTGTTCCCGTTCCCCGTTCTCAATCTCATAATTTTCTTGTTCTTATTCTCGTTCTGAGAACGAAAACATGCCGTTTTTCTTCTCGTTCTTGTTCCAACACTGGCTGCAGTACTGCAGTTTGATTTTATTTATTTAAAAAATAATATGTAATTGGTTTTAGGCTTCTAGAATTTTATCTTCCTGCCAACTGCAAAGGTGTTGGAAGAATGCAAACATCATCCCGTTCATGTTCCTCGTTCGCCTTACCATAAAATTACCAACGTTACCGTTCTCGTTCCCAACCTGGTCCTGTTCCCGTTCTAAATCCCATCATGTTCTCGTTCTCATTCGTTCTTCCAACACTGGTTATATGCATATGTCGTCCAGGCATCCGCGTTGACGCGCATACCTGCATTCCAATGCCTTCTTATAGTCGTCCATTCTCGGGATCGCTCGACATTCTTCGTGTCCACCATTCGAAACATGATGGAACGGATGACCGCGTGAAGAGGAATACGCAACTACATCACTACGGTAACGTTTTTTACGGAATTTTTCTTTTTCATGTGGCGAATTATTAGCGTGTCAAAATTAAGACTTTACATAGATTTGTTATGAAAAGATTAAAATTTGCCATTCTGTAATGCTTCTAGTTTGCAGAAATCAACTTGTGATCATCAAAGGAACATTTGAGCGAATCCTATTCAGGGAAATGTAAAATAAAGTCATCAAGTCGGATTTCTTATGCAAAAAATACACGATGTCCGAATATTAATTTGGCTACGTATTTTTTTTTTCTTTTTTCTTTTTACGCTTTATTTTTGGTACTTCTCAAAACGATTGGTGTTCTAAGACTCTTTCCCTACACTGTCTCTTGTCACATTCAATTTTTTTCAAATTGTTTTTATCTATTCCCCTTTGAATGTTGCGAAAAAACTGCAAGTCCAAATATTTTCTTGACTCACTGTATCTCGACCGGAGGGGTTTCAACTCTAATGAAGAAGTGGAAGCGTGGGTAAACCAGTTCTAGGCGAGCTCTCGTAAAAGAATGATAGGGAATCCTAACGGCTCCAGCACACTGGCGCGGTCTATACGCGGTCCGACACAGCGCTCGTGTGCTGGAGCTTTAATACCCGCTGGGAAGATGAAATCGATACCTTGGAGCAAAATAGTACTATATACATTTTATTGGAATTGGCAGGAGAGGGAAAAGAAGTTTTTAATAGCCTATCACTCCTGTTACGACATTGTGACGTCATGCTTACGCAAAGTTGACGTTTTCGTTTAACAAGTTCCACCAGGAGCGCTAATGTCGGAGCCGAAAACATGATAAGTGTACATTACACTCTAAGCACGTGTGCTCACAAAAGTGTTGCTTGCGGCTTTTATATTGATTTTTATGAAAAAATGTTAAGAACAAAAGATGTAGCTTTTTTCATTTCCCATCAGATGAGCTTAATTTTGGACTTTTTGGTTTTCTTTTTTTTATCACCATACCCCCATGTCATGTTTTCGTCCAATCCACTAATTAGTGAACAATATTATGTTGTTTTCGGTAACAGTCACCTGGAGCGACTCTTTTGCGTGTATACGCGATTTGCGAGCCAGAATCAACATGCAGTGCTGCACAATGTTGAGCGTGAAATTTTCTTTCCAATGATACCAATATCTCATCTCCCCTAAAAATTGTATACAGCACTATTTTGCTCTATGGTGTCAAAATGAGACAACATACGGGTACTGCATGGAAGAGGAATGCAAGGGTCAGCGACCGATGAAGAAGAATGGGGGAGGCCTATGCCCGCATGTGGACGCACTCATGATGCAAATTTGATAGTTAAGATTTTTCATTATTACAGGAAATTTGGTGGTAATAAAGAAAATTTAAGGAACTAGTGATGTAAAAGTGGCCTATTTTGCTTACTAGTTGAAGTACTTGAGATGAGTATCCTATCCTCTTTGAGTTCGTGCCTGCTCAACGCGTCAGCATTCATCAGTCTTAAGGTTACAGCGGCAACACATTCAGTATTGCGAGACTATACAACTAGAAAACTTAACATAAGTAGGACAACGCGATAGGAACATAATGTAACTAAAATTAATCACGCGATGAAAATCTAGAGAAAAAAAAGTTCTACACGCTTAATAACACAAACTATGCATAAATATTCCTAAAATCACATTTTCATTTGTTGAATAATTACATTAACGATAATTCCTACAAAAACGAAATAACAAACATTCGGCGTACTGGTACGCGGTCACTGATGAAAATTTTGGGGCCACCACGGCACCACGTTCGGATTAATTGGAAATAGTTTTTGTTTACGTAACGGCGCTTTATGAATGATCACTTTATGCTTTCGCAAGTACTCCTTATTTTTAAACTCTTTCGAACACAGTTCGCACCGGACCGGTTGTCCGGGCGTGTGCACGTTCGTTATGTGCTGTCGTAAGTTGCCGGCGTTCGAAAACGTTTTATGACATATATTACACTCTTGAGGTTTCATACAATTCCACTTCGACTCTGCAACCACCACAAGAATGTAATTCAGCATACGTACCGAAAAATCTCTCTAACTTATTCAGATTAAGAAAAAAAATAAATAAATAAATAAATAACAGAAAGACAGAGAGGAACAAAAAGATAAGAGGAAGCCGATATCAATTTCAAATAAAAATCGGAATCGTTTAACCTGTCCCGTTCGCTGTAAAGTAAATTATTTCCAAAACATTAATTCGCATTCCATGCAGCAACAATATAAACCTACCACCTTTTCTGATACTAAAAATTGAAGAAAAAAAAAAAAAAAAACAAAAAAAAACAAGTAACAAAGACGTATAAACGACCACCATTTGTATGGAGCAACGTGCGGGTAACCCGACTCCATTACATTATTCAGTACACTGAAGTACAAACTGAAGTGGTTGCGCACAACTTTCCACCAACAAACTTAAAGCTACCGCGACGTTGGAGGATATTTTCACGAGAGTACAAGAAGTTCGTACGATCGAAATCGAAAGATTTCGTACTCAGTTCTGCCCTCGACTGTACAAGAGTCTGCTTCCAAAAGATGTAAGTGTTCGCAGGGCACCTAGCATCGTTCCCAATTCCACGAAGAGCATGAACGATTATTTGATAGTGTACTGCAGAAGGGCTTCAATCGACCCCGGGGGTCGTTAATGCCGCAGTCAAATGAGTAAACAAGGCGCAGGAGTTCGGTTCAGAGCCACTATCCAGATTGCGGAACCCGAGCCAGCCGAATTCGGACCAGCTGCCACAGTAAGATGGAAGGAGCATACACATAGACATCCAGGGTGTCTCCCAATACAAATTGGTGAAATTCGTGACGTTTTCACAGGCTTCCCGTGATTTCTTATATGGGTTTACCATACTCATGTTAGGGATCCTGAATTGCGAAAACAAAAACTAATTTTGACGTTTCAGTGATACTTGTACAATTTCTTTCTTTGCTAATATTTTGGAGTTCATAATAAAAAAAAAAAAAAAAAATGATGAAATTATACATTTAAGAAAATGTACATTCAAAATTCACCCACAAAATCTCTCTCTCACACACACCCACCAGACCAGCTCATGTCATCACCATAACCACCATGTCAAGTACATACTGTCACATCTTTACACTCGATCATCTGGAAACCTGTTTTCGCACAAGAGGCACATTTCATGATTCCAGTTCACATATACGTAAAAATTGAGTTAGCAAGACACATAGTAATCGGAGTTGAGTCTTCAACAACACTACGTTATTATTATACTATTTCTCATTTTTCAATTTTTATTAAACCTATACATATTAAAAATCATTAAACTTTTATTGGACGACTTTCACTGGACTTATTGGCCTGGTAGACACCCTAGTAATACACGATTCTTTTGTACTATGTTAATGAACAATGAACAAGACCTTGGTCCCGTGCCACTACCTAACAGACTGGGGAACCAGAGCCAACCAAATCACGATTTCGTTTCTTTAACGGTCGAAAATTCTCGTTCCTCCAAAAAGGGAGCAGTGCTATGAGCTTCAAAATATAAAGTCCCATGCAGACAATCAAAATAGGACCATTTTGGGTCTTCAATTTCCAAAACTTCATCAAACTTCTGAGCAAAGCAAGATTCGAGTCCTGAAAGTTGAAATTTTTTTTCAGAAAAATTGATTTTACTCGGAAAGTGGAATAAATTTTTGAAATAGAAGTATAGGACACTGTTTTTCAAAATTTCATTCGATTTTTCATACCACTCCGACTCGGTCTCAAAATTTTACCCAAGACGTGCGCAAAATTGACTTGACGTGGAAAGTTTAATAGAGTATCGAAATTAGGAGTTCCTAAAATGTCTGATTTCAAAGTTAAGTGTCTCGCCCTAATATAAAATAAAATAAATCTCGTTAAAAATCACACAATGATCATTCAGCGAACAAATCTGGCAATTAAGAATGAAATTCGATACTTGCGAGAAATCCTATCCATGAACTTGAACTGAGATCTGAGCACACACCATTCAAGTAAATCTCGAGTTCAATCACAGTTCTCATACCATTTGTTTGATAACAGCGATGAAATTTCTGATTTTGAAAGAAAGTTCGATCGATTTTTAAAATACTGAATGCTATCCACTTGAAGAATTTGCTTTTGGACATTCCACTTTTTTTTCATCGATTTGGACTTCAGTTAAAAAGAGGAATGAAGAAGTAAAATTCCTCAATTAAAAAATATTTTGGACTGAGGAACAAAACAAATACAATTCAAAAAGTACAAGAAAATTAGAGTGAAACAGAGAATTTCAGGACAGAAGAAGAAAATTTGAGATTGCCTTCTTCTAAATATTGGGATACAAAACAACTTAAAAACTAACCATGTTCAAAGAGAGGAAAGAAAATTGATGACATACAAGTTGTCTTTGATTTCATACTTCATCTGAGATATTAAAACACAAGCTAAAGAAAAATCGACAAAAAAACAAAGATTCTAAGTTAGTACATAATAGTAACATTCTTGTAACATTAATAAAATTTGAAACAGGTATTTTGCTTTAAAGACTGATGTCACAACCAGGTTAGATCAAATTGTATGAAACGTTGTATGATAGGGATTTCGTAAATTTCTCATAATAAGCTTTTTTGCAATTATTTTGTAATTAAATCACCGTATTTATGAATTTTTCAAATTTTTGGTAGTTCAGCCCAAAGCAGGATGCTATTTACATGCTCAGTTGCGGATTCAGTCAGATGCTTTTACAAAGGCTGTCCCAGAAGTAAGGCTCTTTATTGTCTGATTCTCCTTTCACGTATTCTTGAGTGACGAACGAAGAAATGTTGTGTAAGTTTCATCTGACAACACTGGGAAAAATATAAGAGTCTGTGCAGTGGGAGGAAATGGTGAACCGGTGCATGAAACGTGGATTTAATGTGAGAATGTCTGTCCGATTTTGTTGTGGGATGGACTATTCTCTTTTCGACCGCGAAAAATGGAACACCTAGCGCCATCCATTGGTAGTTAGTCGAAATGTTTGGGCAAACAATGATAGCGCAGTACTTTCCGAATTTGAAATCAGCCAGGGGGGTAAGCATTTCAATTCTAATGAAGAAGAGGAAGCGTGAGTTAACCAGTTCTTTATTAGAATTGAAACGCTTGCCCCTCGCAGCTACCTTCAAACGCGAAAAGTGTGTGTTGCACTGTCATAATGTTTTGCCAGAACATTTCCACCAACTGCCGATGGAAGGCCCTACATCTTTCATTTTTCGCGGCCAAAAAAAGAGTAACCCAACGCACAACAAAATCGGACTGAGATTCTCGCGTTAAATCCATGTTGCATGCACTGGTTCACCACCTCTTCTCTCTGCATAGACTCGATCTTTTTTCAGTGTTGTCACACAAGCCTATGCAACATTTCCTCGTTCGTTCGCCACTTACGGTAGAACGTGTGAAACAAAAATAAGGCAGCAGGGAACCCTATTTCTGGAACAGCCCCCGTCCCCCGTACTTGTTTTGGTAGTTTTACTTGCAAGTAGACACTCTGTACCAGCATTTCAACCCGTCCAGTATAAGCTGAACAACTGAAGTCAGGGCGCAATTTCAACCAGAGGCTCTCAATTGCTATTACAAGACGGCCTATCCCGATGCACCATTCCAGGAGGAGAGACATTCTACATACATGAATTGTACCTGAAAGTTACACGTCTAAAGAAAATGAACGTTCGTATTACAGTATTCATGAAGAGCGAGTCCACTATTCCCAACAGAAACCTTCATCCGCGAAGCGCTGAGTGCGAAAGAGAAGGAAAGAAAAAAGAAAGAGGACAGAACGATACAAAGAAAATGTAGCTCCTCACCTCAACGCCTTCATCCTTCCATCTCAGCCCGCAGCCAACACGTGTTTTTCGTTAATATAACGAACCAGAATAGTTGTAAACCGACATTTGGTAACCAGTGTCCTCCCATCCATACCTAATCCACTCAGCATCCCACTTACTGTTTCGACAGATTTTTCGGGAGCCGAGAACATCTCGACAACGTACGAAGACAGAATTTTCCGTTATCCACAACTCTTTGCAAAATATCCTCCGCATTTGCGACAGACGTAAACGACTTAAAATAGAGGCGAACATTTATCCAGCGTGCGCGAATAAAATACTCGAAAAATGTATCCAGCAATAAAATTATTAGCTTCGTTCCCCCACAAATACGTAACGATTGTCTCGCGTTGACTGGCTAGTTCTCCAGTCAGACCTTCTCAATACGTCAAGCTCTACGTTAACAGTATATATCCTATAGGTAGAAACCAGTATACGGGAGTGAACGCATGCACGTCGACAAAACAGTTTAAAAAAAGTCACGCACGTAAGAAAATACAATTTGTACTTCTACTTCCAAAGTTTAAATTATCAAAAGTAAATAAAACGAACACAGGGCGCAAATTGAATCTAATCTTCACCCAAAGCTATAGGAAAAAACTAAGAAGCGTTGACTCACCAGATGCAGGCGAATTTTGTTCCGACGATGACTGAGACGACGAGTAATTAGCGATCATACTGTACAAACTGGAACAAGGTGTGTTCGAATTACCTGTTCACAATTCGAGTGTATTAGTTTTGTTGAACTACTACAAAAATAATATGTATATGTATTCTACAGGGAGATGTATTTGAAATAAACTAGTCTACGGAGTAGTAAATGCACACAAGTCGAGTTACAATTCGATCGGATTCATGAATGCGAGCCCAAAATTTCAAGATAAGTCAATGGAAGCCAGAGGTGGCAATTTAAACTTTTCCACGGTGTAGCAAACGGATTATTTGCCTCTGGAACTCGTTCCGAACTCTCGTTTCTTCCTTCTTTACCCTCCTCATAAAAGCCGATATGTTAATGACAAAACATGTAGGACCCCTACCTCCCTCCCCTAAAATACCTATAATTTGCTAATTGGTTCTCAAATTAATCAAATCAATCAGGTGCCGTATCCGTTGCCGGATGTCGGCAGTCGCAGTTTCTGATACGCGACTTTCCTGGGCAGCGTTAGACCGGGTAGTTTGCCATTGGCTTTCCCCACGGTTTCGTTACGTTAGAGTTTTCCTTATTTGTGCCACTGTGCAGGCGCAGTTCACTCACTAGCCACGCGTTTTCACGACGGTGAGTAAGTTTTTCGCAACCTGCGCACACACACAGTACCGAATTTTTCTGACCTGGTGGTAATACCTCCTGCGATTGTAATGCCTTGTTAGTTGAAACTGGCGGAGTTATAGGGCATGCTATCTTTCCACGTTGATTGATACTGTAGTGGCTGTGTTTACTAGGATGTTGGGGGGGGGGGGTATTCGATCGAGCACGTTACCACTCGACCACACAGCAACCCTCAAATTAATATTAACAGAAAATAAACTGTATTCGATGTAGTTTTAGCATCCCCTCTCCACGATTATAGAGAAGTGGGGACTATGAATGAATAGCGAATAAAATATTAGTATTGCTCGTGTATTCTGTGTTCATGTAAGTGAATATTCTTACGTTCTACAGGAGACGGGTTAACATTATATGGAAGGAGGAGGCACTGAAATGCCTCCCTCATCGTATCGTAACTCTTCGAAAAAACTTATTGAAAAAAGAAAACTCTCAAATCAATGAAAATTAGTTCCTTCCAGAGGTGGCAATCGGGGGAACGAATGCCCCCCGGAAAAGTACCACTTGATAATTTTTTTCATACTAAGGATACAAAATAAGAATTAACGGAATGAGAACTTTCATTTTGTAGATATAAAACTGAAAATGTTCTCCTTCCTCTCCCGGAAACATACAGATCACGACCACTGGTTCCTTCTGGAAAATCTCACAGGAGCTCGATCAAGTTAGCAGGGTGATAATTACAGTGAACAACGTGACCACTTTCCGCATTCAAAAAATTTGCAAGAGGCACTCAAACAGCCTATTGAAAAAATGATCACCACAAAAGAAACAAGAAGTGGTAACACTGCATTGATGCTTGAGTAATTTTGAACAAACCTAGAACGTGCAAAACAAATCTGGAAGGGGCTGGAAGCGATTAAGAGAGTTTTAAACGAGTTCAGCAGAATCTTTAGGAAGTTTGGAAGAGACTGAAGTATTTGAGAACGTTTCAAACTAATCTGGAAAAGTTTTACAGAGATTTAAACATGTAAGAAAGGATTTTAAAGAATTTCTTGCAGTCTTGAAAAAAATCGGTAAGCGTCTTAGAGAATCTTAAACGAATCTGGAAGCGTTTTGACACGCTTTAATCGAATTTCCACTTGTCTTACTGAGTCTTAATTTAGTCAGGAAGTCTAACAGATCAACCGTGTGGATTTTACGTCATTCATCTTCGGCGCGGTGTAGCAAGCTACACCCCAAGTCTTTAGGGTGTAATACGCGCAACACCTCGATATGAAAGTCGCTACCACTATTCAAGTCGCCAGCATTTTACAGTGCGGTCATACAGGTGAAATTAATTCGAGAACTAACTCAAATCTTCCTAGTTTCCTGCCCCAAACCACTGATGTAATTTTTTTTATACTACCGGACAGTTTCTCTGAATTTGAAATGACAGCCTTTCTAATTTCCCCGCTTTCTTCTTCCGTTTCGTCCGATTCCATATTATCGTAGAATGGAGCGTCATCCTCTCGGCCTGATTCTTCTCGAGATACGTCGTCCATACTACAGTCATCTTCTGGTCGGATCACGGGATCAACTACTTCGGTCTTCACTTTCGGAGTGTCTCCTTCGGCTTCGGAGTAGTCCTACAGAGGAAAAAAAAAAATCAACATCAGAATGGTTTTTACTATCGAAGAACTGTAAGTCATTATGGCATCTCAGGATATTATTGAATTACCAACAAAATTATTGACAGGTTCTGCTCCCGACGGCCCAATGCTCTGATCGACAACTCTATGCAACGCATCACGCTTTCCATTTCTTTACTTACTAGTCTCGGACTCTGGAGTTTATGTTTTCTCCCAGAGGTCAAATTTTAAGTGCATGCGCTAGGGAGCTTTACCTGCTGTAACTCTCTCCTTGCTTGATATTATTTTCTCACCCCATCTCGAACACAAGCAGATCGAGTGTCACCTTCAACTCAGTGCCTTGTGCTCACTGTCTGTCTGTCTGCTTGAATAATAGATACAACAGCTGATTGACTGTTCTTCACTTCGTCTACCTCACTGATCGTTTCTCGGTCTGGTACTATTTGTCTGGATCTTTAGTCAAGATTTGCCCCGCAATACTTCAGACAATAAATCATTTTTAATCCTATGCGAAGTAGGTTTATAGTGTAATACAACATGTGAAACATAGGTATGGCCTTTCGATGGACTTTTCCGCGCAATTAATAAGAAGACACAATTGGAGAAACTCGAAGGATGTGTTCAACTTCTTATGTACACCAAATTCGACCTAGGTTCATCAATATGATACAGTAATACATGTCCATTTTCAAACTAAAGGTGAGCAGCGTTTAATGATGAATACGATACAGATGATATCTACCACTGCCTCACATCGAGACCACACAGAACGATCAAGAAGTCTCGACTCCTAGTACCTGGAACTTGCATCACATTTTCATGCTGTTCATCTCGGCGACTGGGATGATTCACTGCTGTTTTTTTCTCGAAAAGTCAGGGATATATTGGTTGTCGGCTCCACGCGTTTTTCCCGACAGAAAACGAGGGCTAATGGCTTGTCTGTCTGACTGCTTCTCTCACAGGCCAGCAAAATCTATTCATCTGCCTGCCTAACAAGCAGGGTAGCTCCTAATGGGATAGCTATTTTATCCACCAGTCGGTTGGCTTATTAGTTGATTCATCGGTCGATACTCAGTCAAACTATTCGTCTGACAATTTGAACTTCAAAACAAGGATCTCTTCTAGCAAGTTTTCGTTTTTCAGTGCTCATAATGCAACAACTTAAATTGGATAGAAGCGAGGCCCCTTGTTGAATGCCATAAGAACTGTTTGAATGGCCTAAAAGTCAACTTTGGGATCAAACCCATTGAACTACAGAAGTAAAATCCAGTAAGTCGTACTACTGATTCGTAGAGCACAACTTTACTTACTAGTCTAATTCCTTATACAAATTTTGAAGAGTCTAAATTCAGCCAGCTTATCTAGAATCTGAGTCATCGAAGTACTGACTCACCTTGCATCTGGCAATACATGGTGATTCAGGAAGCGGCATATAAGTTTACACAAGAGAGACGTGAGCACATCTTGAATCATTCTTTATTCCATCTAGTCTCGGTCACTTATAAGCCCGAGCCACTGAATTTCGTAGGAGATTCGCAATTTACAACATGGAATCGTTACCCAATATTACATGTCTATACTCAGCAATACGAATTGGTCACGAACCAACTCAATCATGCATGTAGCCATCAGTGAACAAAGAAACAAATTCCTTATGTTAAATATTCAACACAATGAATTTCCCAGTTTCTTTCAAAAAACAAAAAGCAATATACATACCTGATTACTATTCGTATCTGAGCATTCGAAATTCTCCTTGGCTGGTATTTTATTGGGAACAAACTTTCTTCGCTTTACTGGTGGCAACGGAGGACTCGGAGGATTGCTGATGGGCGATTTACCAGCAGAACAGGCATTTAGTACACCTTGCTGTTTCCACGAGTTTATTAAATTGGCAGTAAGTAGTTGCGGTGGTGGCGGTACGTTGTTTTTATCGACAGGTTTGTTCTGACTTGGCTGAAAGAAAACGGAATAAGTTCGGTTTAAAATGAAATGGTTATCTTAAAAACATTGATGGATGATCATAACAAGTAATGCAGAGATTTGGCACGATTAAGTTCAGCATCGCACTTCTGATTTTTAAGGCATTCACATTTTCCTCCATTGCAAATTGACGAGTTGCTCATCGGTTCTTCGAGGACCCAGTTCAATGAATCCACTAACAGTCACAAAGCCAAGATAATAAACACTGTTACGAAAGAATTTTTCAATTTTAATCTTCAATCAGAGATACTTTGATCTAACTGATGATCCGGAATATGACATTCTCATTAACTTACAGCTTCAAATCAAACGGATATCGCATAACAAACTGTAAGATTTCATTAATTAGGACAGCTACCAAGTTCTTGGCCCTTTTATTACATTCATCATTCGGCTTAGAAGACAAACAAGATTTTTGAAGCTGTCGATGAACACAAACAGGTACTTACCGCGGACACATCGTTAAACGTTGCTTCTTTCATCGTAGTGGCGGCTCCAGTCAAACCTCGAATCTGCAGTAATTCTGCAGTCTGCAGAAACGACGCTAGTTTTTTCTCTGATATATAGACAACCCCTTGGTACACGAAACTGAGTAACGCTTCTACATCTTCATAGTTCACATCTTTCAGTATTACAACTGGATGTTTGCATGGATTTTCCTACAACAAGATCAGATCAGTCAAGTTTACGAGAGATTCTGATCTGTCTAATCTGGCATCAGTCGCGATTACGTACTTTGAACACATTTCTGAAATAGGAACTGCAGGCAGAGAGTATGACTTTGTGCGCTTTGAGTAAATGACCTTCGCAACTTAGAGTAACATCTACTAAATCTTCATCTGATCGTAGACTGTCCAGCTCCGATACCATATTGCTTTGATAGTTGTTCCATCGCAGACAGAAGTGGTCTGCAGCCATATTACCACTCACCTGCGGAGTTCAACAACATTACATCACAATATTCATACAACTGTTAAAAACTTAATTTTAGCACCCATTGACAGCTCTAATATGGCTAACAAACGATGATGAATACTTCATGTAATACTTACTTTCGGGCTACTACGATTCCAAGCTACCGACTTTTCGTTCTTTGGCAAATTAATCCAAAAACGAAAAAAGATACATTGTTCACCAACGCACGAGTTAATCACAACATTCTAATCAGATTCTAGATTACATTGACAGATACGATTCTTAATTTTAAGGCGTATATCTTACAAACAGTTCGCGATTAACAACACAACTATTACAAATTTATTACGAGAGTGAACGCTTGAACCAAAGTAGATGAAAGAATTTTATAAATGTTGTGCTTCAATATTTTGTTCTAATTTCTGACGTCTTGTTTTGACAAATTGACACCGATGGAAGCAACGTTTGTTTTTAGAAAGCAAAGATGGAGGTTAAAACGAATTATGCTAATGTACCAAGAAAAGAGGCTTTAAATAAAGTAACAATAATAGCTCATCCCGAAAACCATTTTCTTTTCACAGCTACATTATTTTTGTTTCGATTCAAATTAATATATCTGGCAGCACTGATTTTGTTCCAAAAAAATTCATGGAGTTTTTGAGAACAAAGTCTGAAGAACTGGCCTATTCCCACATATGATCTAAGGTTCTTTTTCATCGTCATTATCTGAAAAAGTGATCAATATCAACACTCTTTTATCAGCTTTTATCAATAATTTCGTTGTGGTGGAAAAAGATTCGGAGTGGAAGTTGGTTGAAATTTTCATAAAATTTAATTATTTAAAATTTAATAATGTTGTAAAATACGGACTCTAAATTATTTTCCAGTAATCGAAGCTGAACACTACGTGTAAATTATTGATTTCATCGAATGTAAGTTCAATTATTTTTGTAATTGTAATTCGTGTATAGATAATTGAGTCATTCCTAAATTCCTATTCTCAGCCGATCAATCCCATCTGCAAAACTTGAATTTCTGGCATACGCTGTTCCTCAAATTATTGCAGATAGAATTCTTTGACTATGCAGTGTGAAAATTGATGATCATTTCTTTAGAGTACGATTTCCTCTGTTCGTTTAACCTTGTTTCGGCTCACTGTTCAATGTGAGAGCAAAAAATACAAGTGTCCGTCTGTGTGGACAGTGGAAATTCCTTTAATTGATAAGCTGATACCCTACGGATGCGGAGTAGGCTATAGTCCGTAACGCCAAATTCTGACATGTATTTGTGTAATACACTCTAAGAAAAGTCAATAGGAAAAATTTATTTGAAACCGAAAACTGTGAATAGTAATGAAAAATGCTAAGTGTGTGTGGGAGGAAGGAGGTCAGCTATTTACTTATCAGAGGTTTTGGCCTACAGCATAAGGAAGCCAAAACCAGACCTGTATAATTGAGTAATGAAATGAAACCGATTAGTAACCAGTTTCATTCTGAAAGTGTGTTCAGTGTTGATACGCAACTTTGTATAAGAACAAACTGAACGTAATATGTGTTAATTATTTTCTTCTGTCTTGATTACAGTTGCTGCCGAGCTATTACAATGAGTTCCGGGGAAAATTTTCACCATATACTGTCGAAATTTGGATCATCAGTTGAACATGTTTCAACTGCGATCAACTCCTGTCTCAGTGATATAGACTACGATGATCTCTCAACTGAGGATAAAATAAGGTATGACTTATTCCTAGCCTACTCCATGAACAGTTTGTTATGGTTGTACCTGCGTACTGTCGGACAAGACCCGATGCAGACGGTACTGAAAACGGAATTGGGCAGGGTTAAAGAGCTTATGACCGAATTACAACGTATTATTGACCGAAAAACAATCATGCCAAGGATAGACCAAGGAGCTGCCAAACGTTTCGTTACGCATGGACTATGGGATCCTAACAATCGTGAAGAAAACCCGAAGCACAAACGATTTTCGGACTAGAATTGTGCAATGTAATCGATTACCTCATATGTACTTTGTTGTTGAAAGTATTCTTACTTTATTTTCGTAGCAGACTGTGTATTTTATTTGCCCCATTTTGTGATATTGAGTACCGTGCTTAAGTGACTATTTTTTTTAAAGTAAATGTTTTGTACATATTATCCAACTTACGTATTAATGTTGCTTTAGTTGTGGAGATTCTTGCATGCACAGTGTTTCGTAATTGTGGTACTTATCGACTGTTCTGCGGAACAAGGGCAATACGAACTTTTCCTTTACTACCAAAATATCAAAGGGTCAATATAGGTTGGTTTTGGGCGAATCTGAAAAGATTTTGCTATTACTTTCTCACTGATACATGGACGCTGTTAAGCAAAAACCGGCCGAGCGATATTTGTCGACAAAATGAGTTATTAGATTAGTATCGTTGGAAGAGCGTAAAAAGTAGAGTATTTTAAAACTGGGCTCCCAATACAAAAATTTGTATCCACGTTCGTTGAAAAAAGCTTGCTATGTCCGTCAACCGGCTTTATTCATTGGCTTTTAATGTTACGTTTTCTCAAAGAACAGATTTTGTCGCTTGACCGGTTTTTGCTTAATAGCGTTCACTTAGCAATACTGAGAATCTGATGAAAGACAACACTGATGCTTCTGTACTAAAAGGAAACATCAAAAGTAAAAAAAAAAAAATTAATTTAGCTTTTTCGCGGTTATTTTCGCTGTTATTTCGAAGTGCGTACTTAGTACACAGCTTTACAATTAAATGATACTTAATTAAAATAAATTAAGAAATAAGGTGTAGGAATGGTGTGACTGAGCGTTAGTAAAGTTTCTACAAGTTCAGCGAAAGGTGTTTTAAGAACTTTTGATTATCGTAATTCACAAGAATGGTCATTAGAGTTCATCGAGTAATTTCATTTTCGGGACCTGAAGCTGATAATGGTAGGTTAACTTGAAACGTAACTGAAATCATGACTACTCAAGTGAATTTCTGAATATGAACTTTTTGTTAGATAATGAAATTGGTGAAGAAGCAGGTCGAGGTGTCCAACATGAAGCAGTATGTGCGATTCGATTGTGGAAATATGAGTTTCCGACAAGGTAAGCATTACATTGTCTTATTTTATTATTTATAGCGCCGGATCACCCTCTCGTCTTTGACTATACAGGTACACTAGTTTCAAGTGAACATTAATTTGAGATACCATCTGTTCACATTGTATGCACTTTTTACAAACTTCCAATGCTTGGGTTACCTCTAAATGTTATTTGGACTTGTTTTTATTGGTATACCTAATATATTGCTAACACTTCTGGAATACCTAATGGAATTATAAAAGAAAGACATCCTTTCATAACAGTCTGACATAGTTATGTATGGTATATGAATATTTCTGTGAATTCTCTCCAAATGATTATGATGACGTTCATTAAGCGACCACCCAAAGAAATCAGTGTACATCCGTCTACTGCATTATATCTGCATTTGAACTGCGTAGTTGTAGTTGCGTTCTTTGATGAGTTCTAATTAGCCGGACACAGATTTCAGATACTTATCAGGGTACTGATATCTTCATCTTTAAAGCAGTAGGTACGGACATCTCTACTTCAACTCTCACATTTGACAAGACCATATCAGGAGATGAGGCACCCATGAATTTAAATCCTTTTTGTACATAAGAAATCGCATCTTGTCACCTGCAACTATACCTAACAGATAAGACATAGACGGTACAGCACACTAATATGAACACTGTTACAATAGGTCTGTTCAGGCAGCGTACAGAAATTAATCTTGATGATTTTTTCTGTAAGTTCTGTACAAACGTCTCTGTTCGTTTCTGTAGTGCTGTTGTGTAATCGTTTTAGCGTATGCTCAAACACTTTTTCTGCACTTTCTGTTGAAATTTCCGATCAACGTTCATTTTCATGGATAAATCTCCACATAAAATAAAATTGAACAATTGCAAATCACCTTCAACGTTCTCTCTTGAAATTATTTAATTGTTATCAAATTTTTTATAAGGATTTCATTGATAAATCTCCACATAAAATAAAATTGAACAATTGCAAATCACCTTCAACGTTCTCTTATGAAATTATTTAATTGTTAGCAAATTTTTTATAAGGAATAACCAAAGTTTTTTTCCGTTCCAACTGTTCACAAAAAAGTTACAGAAACTTACAGTACCTTCAGAGGTACTGTAGTTCTGCAAGTACAGAAACTTACAGAAACTCCAGAAAGTCGGTGCTCGAACATTTTCTCTCTGCAGTTACAGAAAGTGCAGAAAAGTTGCCCGAACGCACTTTCTGTACATTTTGTCAATTTTGGTAGTTTCTGTATGCTGCCCGAACAGACCTAATAGGTACAGTAGTACAGTGTTTCTTTGTAAACAGCAGCACAATGCTCCCGTCACCCAAAGTGAATGGAGAACAATTATACGTTCGTTAATTATAAAAGACATATTTAATGTATCCTCTACTGTACACGGTCGTGCATGTTGACTCTCAAATAAGCTACCAACGTATCTTCTTCGTAGCTGCAGCAGATGCTCTTTATCAGGGACATGTTGGAATCGGCGGATTTAACCCGGCACGTACTGATGCGGCTATTCTTCCTTTTCGGAATAACTTCCACAGTTTACCTGTTGGACGAAATCTCTTCTCTCTCTGATGAATTTGATGTCATCGTCTGTTAAACTGAGAACTAATTTTTCCCAAAAGGAATCAGTTCTTTAACCTGTAACTTGCTGTAGGTACTCTTCCTCATACAGATTGTTGCCTGATCTGGGTATGCTACCTTGGCATGGTGAACTAAAAGCACATAGGAGAAGAAAAGCTCTGACAGATAAATCCTGATAAAAGCGAGAGGAAACTACATCAGTATTTTCTCGCGGAGATGCGTTTTCGCCACAACGATATTATGCTAGCAACTAACGAAGTAAATAATAATATAATAATTCCAGGCGTAAAAGGTCTCTCATTCAGATGTCCGGGCGGAGACTGCTTAGTGACAAACGATCAGAATTGAGAATATGGAAATGGAGTGTGATATACTGAATGAGGTAGAAAGAAACCAATGATCCAGAAAGTAAGGGCAAATATAAGGCTTTAAGAAATCAAATGAAGAGAGAGTGTAAGAAGGCAAAAGAAATATGGATTAATCGGCATTGTGAGGAAATTGAGGAGCAAATAAAAGCAGGAAACCCCGATCAAGTATATAATAAAGTAAAAAGATATTTGGGAGCAAGAACAAAGAAACAGATGAACAAGAAAAACTATGAGAGCTGTTAGATTCTTTAAAAAAAAAAATTGTTCTTACTGCACGGAAGCGGTAAAGGAAGCGGGAGTCCCTTCCACCTTGTACCAACTAGACCCTAGATTGGGCATATGCCTCCTCTTTCTCAAAAAAAATAAAAAATGGATGAGATGTTGAAAAACTGGATAAGAATGTAGCAGGTATAATGTGTAAATGTATATGAAAAGAGAAGATAGTGTGGAAAATGAAAAAAAGAGGAGGAGATCCTATTTTGAAATCAAAATTTGATAAAGCTCTGAAAGTAGGTAAAGCAGAACGAGTAGATGAAATTGCTAGTGAGTTATTAAGAGGATTGTAGGAGCAGTTGTTTTCAAAAATGCATATGAATTACTTTGCACAATGGATAAGGAAGGAGAAATGCTAATAGATTTCCAAAAAACCGGTTAATTACGATCCCTAAAAAAACAGAATCAAGCAAATGTGAAACTTATCGTACTATAAGTTCACTATCGCACGCATTAAAGATTCTGGCAAGGATAATAGTGAATACAAAATAAAATGGAAGAAAGGGTGCTAGAAGATTAGATTGGATTCAGAATAGGTAAGAGGAACCAGGGAAGCAATTGCATGTTTGAGGCTTTTATTCGGAGGAAAAAAAACTATGTACCTGAAAAATGGTTCGGATACGTGTATTATAATATGTAACATTTGTAGATTTAGTTAAAGCTTTCGATTAGGTTGACTGGTCAAAAATGTTTTAATTGAAGGAGATAGGAGTTAAAGTAGACCATTAAAAAACTCAAACTCAAATTTGCTGGACACCTAGCCAGAGAGTTCTCATTCAAATGGAACAAAATTCTAACGATGTGGATGCCCTCGGGTAAACGTAGAAGAGGGAGGCCAGTGACGAGATGGATCGATGAGGTTAGGCAGGTGGCAGGAGTAAGGGGGAGGTGCACCTCCCCTGTCTACTACACTCGTTTCCTTTTTTTGTGTATTTTTTTTTCTCCTTTTAGCACAGTACTTATATATGTATACACGCTTGTAGCCCCAGCGGGTCACCAAATAAAATAAAATGAAATAAAATAAATATGGAACTTATTTATAGATCAAAAGGCTCAAATACAAATCGATGATGAAGTGGGAGAAGCGAAAATTCAAAAAGTAGTGAGACACGGTTGCTGTTTGTCACTCTGGTACTGTTTAACTTTTTATAGAACAAGTAATTGAAGAAATGAATGAAAGGAAAGCAGGCGTGATAATAATACAAGGAGAGACGGTCAGAATGATAAGGTTTGCAGATGAAATTGCTGTAGTGGAAAAAAGTAAAGAAGAATTAAAGAAAATACTGAAAAAATTGGATGAAAAATTGAAAATAAAATATAAAATGAAGATTAATAAAAATAAAACAAAAAGTGATGGTATTCAGTAGATGGGAACAAAATTCAATAAATATGGAAATAGGAAATGAAAAAATGAAGGAGGTAAGAAATATAAATAGGTACTCAAGAAATCTGATAACGCGGCAAGATGGAAGAAGTAAAACAGAAAGAAATAATAAGTATAATGGAACAAGGGAAGAGAGCTTTTCTCAAAAAAGACACATGTTTAGGGTAAATGTAGATTTAAAAGTATGACTGAGATTTCCTCAAACGTGTATTGGGAGTATAGCATTGTATGGACATGACACCTCTGGACTATATAGGAACACAAGAGGAATGGGTAGAAGCTTTTGAAATGTGGTGTCATCAGAGAATGTTGAGGATTAAATGGACAGAAAAGATCTGTAATAAGGAAGCATTGAGGTGAATAGGAGAGAACAGAAAAATTTGGAATATAATTGTAAAGAGTTAAAATGAAAAATCATAATATAAGACATCCTATTATATCATTGCTAGGGGGAATGGTTGAGGGGAAGAACTGGAAAGGAAGGCAAAGAATGATGAGCTATGAAGTTCAGATAATAAAGGATACAAAGTGTAAATCCTTTTCAGACGTGAAAAGATTAGAGCAGAAGAGACAAAACTGGGGAGACGCAACCTACTAGTTGAGAGAATGCAGATGATTTACTGTCAATTACAGCAGTACAAAAGAAATACGACATCAAAAAGGTAGTAAATGATCGAATAAAGACAATTAATAGCACACTAAAAGAATAAGTATTAGGGCTAAGCTTGAACTCTCAAAAAACCAAATACTTTACTCATTACAAAAAGCATAATAAATAAAATATTAAATCTCAAATTGAAGAAATATTGAGTTTAAATGATGAAAAATGAACATTTAAAAAAGAAATGAAGTATTTAGGCGTGATTCTGGATGAAAATCTCAACTTCAGCAAACACGTAAATTATTATGCTGGAAAAAAAAACAACAAAAAAAAACAGAGTAAAATAACAGCCCTTATAAACATATAGAAATACTTTTGGTCTTAAATACAAGGATAGGAAAATGTTATATTTAGCACTATTTAGATCAATAATAGTCGATTCTCGGAGAATCAGTGTAAGTGGTAGAGGTGATTACAGATGTATTGAATATGGAAGTACAATATATTATCCAAAAATAAAAATAAATATATCAGAAGAATAAAAACTAAATTAAAAAAGAACATTATATTTAGCAGCATTTATATCAATTATTGAATGTGGAATAAAAACAGAGAAAAATACTTTTAAATGTATTCTCGGCCTATAGAATAGTTTCGTATACGGCCACAAATTTGATCGCAGAGATACTACCAACTGATTTATAAATAGAGAAAACAAATGAAATAAAAAAAAATTTATAAATATGCATTGAAAGAGAATGAAAAAAGAGATGAAAAGATAAAAGAGATGCGTATAAAATATCTAGATATCTGGCTACAGCGATATAAAAACTAGAACACAGGATAAAGAACATTATAAACTAATTTCAAATATAGAAGAGAGAATTAAAAATAAAACCCTCCGGCCAAATTATTACCTAACTCAGTTTTTAACAGGACATGGTAACTTCGGGGAATACTTGAAAAGATTCAATTTATTAAATATATGATAAATGTCAATCCTGTAAAATACCTGATAGACTCACCAGATTATACATTTCAAAGCTGTAGTAAATTTAAGAATAATGCAAGAAATAAATATAACGTGAAAGACACAAACTGGTTTGGGAATCAAGAAACTACCTACGAGAAACACAGTAGAGTACGTGAACTGCCTTGAGGAATAAAAAAAAGACATGAGAGGATAAAATTGAAAGAATAGTCTGTATAAAACATTGTGTGTTATGAAACTAAGTACAGAAATGTGAATACGATAAGTAACTATTAAATGTAAATAATTTGTATACTGTTATACTGAATGTGATGAGACAAGGTTCACAGAAAAGTGAAAGCCATAGTGGTGGTCCTCGACTCATTTGATGAATGCAGAATTTAAAATAACAATAAATAAACATTTTTTTAAAAGGAATACAACAACAAATTGTTGAAGATAAATGGGAATATTTTGGTTCTATCTGCTTCCTGACAGAAAGGTTGAGCGACCTTCAAAGCAACATCATTTAGTGTCCATGTTGGAGTGTAAGTGAACTTGGTAAATTCTAAATGTAGGGTGTGCCAATTAACAATTTCTTCCTTCTGTAGTCCAGAGCGCTTTCGGCTGCTATGCCATCTTCAGTGGAGTACCTTTACACTTTTCTCTTTGTAGTCCTGTATTTATAGTGGTGTGTAGTACCGTATGGTAAAAGCTATGGTATATGTTCCTGTTGGTTGTCTGTGGTTGTGTAGTCTGTCCAATCAGTGAGTGTTATGTTATTAACTGGAATAGGTTCTCGCTTTGGAAGTTGGTTTTTTTTTTTTTTTTTTTGTCTTTATTATCTCACAAAATAGCAGCACTACACAACTACTGTAACAGAGCAATCAACATATGAAACTACAACAACCTCAGAATAACAGAAATCAACAAAATCAAACAAATAGCCATTAATAACAAATACCAACCACAAACAGTAGACAGAATAATCAATAAATTAGGTAATACAACAAAAAAGTGCAGACACAGAACCAACAACCACAAAAACAGACAAATACGCAGGAGCAATGGACATATACACATAAAATACAGAAAATCTTCAACCAATACAACATAAGACTTGGAATCAGAAACAGACCACCTCTGATCAAGCAAATAAGTAATGACAAAACAGAAACACAGGACAGGAACAACAGCAACGGAGTATACATTGGACTACGAACACTGTGACATGACCTACATAGGAGGAACAGGCAGAAAATTCACAACTAGAATAAAATAACATGAAAAATCACAAAAGCTAAAGGATTACAAATCATTCTTTGGAAAGCACTACAACGACCAGAGACACAACAACCACAAGTTGACAGAAAAATACGAAATCCTACCCATAGAAAACAACCGAAGAAAAAGACAATTAAAAGAACAACTTGAGATAATAAAGGCAAAAACAATACAAAACAACCTAATAAACACAACAACCAACTTCCAAAGCGAGATCCTATTCCAATTAATGACATAACACGCACTGATTAGACAGACTACACAACCACAGACAACCAACAGGAACACACGAAATAGGTTTTCTATATGGTACTACACACCGCTATAAATAAAAGACGACAAAGAGGAAAGTGTTAGGGTAATCCATTATTGAAGATGGCATAGCAGCCGAAAGCGCTCTGGACTACAGAAGAAAGAAATTGTGAATTGGCACAACCTACATAATATTAAGACATCATTTAGATTGGTCGCTTTCAATTTTTCAAGAAAGTTATAACAAGTTGGCGGTTGTTGTGATGAATTGTCTTCCTCATGGTTTGAAAAAACGAAGGAGAAATATCCGTGCTGATAAACTGAAATATGTGTTTTTTTCTTTTGAATTACCAGCAGGGGTGCGCCACAACCTTATACTCTGAGTGGATCCTTGGAACATAATATTTATGATTATTAATGACTAAAAAAAAAAAAAAAAAAAGATAGCGTTTAAATCGAAATGTTATCCTTCGCTGAACGTTACCTAGCACCCTTAGCCCCCTCGTTGTTGCCCCTCTGTCCACCAGCTTCTTGACCAATCTCAACCTATGACGTTTCCATATCATATTGTTTTTGCATGTCGGGGTATTTTAATTCATTTCAGGATCAACCATTTTTTTCCTCACTTACCTATGCACAATTAATCTCCGAGGGTCCAAAGTCTCCCCATATTTCACTCGCAACTCTGAATCGACCCCTTTCTCCTTATCAAAGTGAAAAGAAAACATACCTTAAATATGCGCGTTTACTGTATGGAATGAGTAGGTAATCCAGTTCAGACGTTCATTAGGACGCACTTATTCGATTTCAAGGTGCATTTTTGTCGATAATGAAACCAGCCGATTTCAGTTCGTTCCGATATGAAATTTCAAATCCGTATACTCGAATCGATTTTTGCAATATCGCTTCAATCAGGCCAAAAATTCAGACGCCGAAAGCGCCGCCGAAATAAAAATAATAAAAACGAACAAAATTTCTCAGCTATATGGGGTCGATGTAATTTGGCAATTTACCGAGGAATATTCTATCTATAAATTGGAAATCCTTTTCATGTCGCAGAATTTTCGCGAATAAGGTTGTTAAATTAAACTTCGGATAAAAAGATAAAAGTAATCTGATTGAATGTTCGGCTAGATGTCAATAGGTGATTGGTAACTCGAAAGTAAGGTCTCAATTTAGAAAACTTTTACTCATTTTCTGCTCCATAAACCGTCGGTGTCCCCGTCTCTTTTCTTCCCTGCGTTTTCTTGTACTTTTCCACCTGTCTCGGTTCTCAATAAAATCCTCTTTACTTTAAATTAAAAACTTTTGGATTCGGTAAATCCGATTTATTTTACACTGTTTCGAAGTCTCCTACAACTGATACCTTTATTATCGTTATTTTTCTTGCCGGAGCGTTCGTGCGATTGTATTTACTCGAAAGCTATACACCGAATCGGCGTCTTTGATGTGTTTTCGAGGTAACACAAAAACAGATCGGGCCGAATTCGTGACGACGAAGCTTTTCAGAAAGTACCTCTCACCTAAAAGTTAAGCCCGAGTTCTGTAAAAGCCAAAAGCTGAATGGGTATAAATAGCGTTCTGTTTACCGCGAAAGAACTATTTATAAATTGCGTCGCCATATTTATTCGCAAGTTTTAATCGAAAATGCTGAGCCAAACGAAATCGTGTATTTTGGAATGTTTCGCGTCCGTATTTTCGCCCCACAGGTACACCCAAATACCCAAGTTCATGGACCAATAAAAAGTTTACTAAAGAATAACCGAGTTAGAGCACGTTGACGATTTGCTAATGGCGTCGAGTGCGTCACTTCCAGTCGAAATGATTCCCCGGTGACCCCGAGCACGAGGTTCATAATTCGGATGCAGATTTTTCGGAATCAACAGCACCAACACCCCACAGGTATTTGCGTCGTGTTTTCACTCCGCACAACAAAAATGAAACACGTTTTTAATTTCGCCCTCTTGTTTAGCCGCTGTTATCATTTTTCATATTTTTGTGGGGTAGCGCGAGGGGTCGAAGGGGAGAATCGTTCCGTTAACCGCGACTCTGCGGGAAAAAAAGGTAATTTTGCGAGCTTTGTTTCGGACTACGTAGTTGAAAAAAAGCAGAGAGAGGGAGAAAGCTTTGAAAATAGTTTGGTGCCTACTGTTTGGTAGTAAAAATTCGCATTTTATTTTCGAATAAAAGTTTTTTTCGAAGTTGCGTCGTCCACGTCGGTTACACTTTCACGAGTGACCCACAAAGAAAGAGAGAAAAAGTTACCTAGATTTTATTGTTTTTTTTCTCTGTTATTTTAATCTTATTCCTCGAAGTACTGCTACAACAGCCTTTTAATTTGTTCTAATGGCACCGGTGTTTATTTAGTTCGGGCAGACGAAAAAACTTAATTGGACGTTTTATTGACTACGCGCCAAGACATCGTATTTGAGGCAAAATCCCCAATCGGCACCAGTAGGGCCGGATGTAACATTCTCGCAATAAAAATTGCCGCCTCCTCAGATTTTCGTTCCCCCACCAGATTTTTTTTCTTCAACAAATGAATAGATTTTTAAAAAAATTTATTTTATTTACAAGCCTTTGTCCGTACGATACAGTGACTACATCAGTGGGGGGGGGGGCATGTCATCGAACGAACCCACGTTCAGGCATAACTATCCACCGTGCTTCTCCACCACTCCTGTCCCTTCCAATTCTACACCAAAGTATCCGAAATGATTTTACGAAATGATCTCGCTATCTTGTCGGTGGTCTCCCCATTTTCCGCCTCCACTCTTTGGGTGAACACTCTTCAGCTAATTTTCCCTGTTTCTTACCGCCTCTAACCATGTGCCCGACGTACTTCAGCTTTAATTTTTTGATTCTCTCTCCGATATCCATCGCCTCCGTGTTCGCGAGTTTTTCGAGCTGTATTTTGTCTTTAACCCTAATTTTCATGATACTTCGTAACATCCTATAAAATGTTACTCTTATGCTCCGGTTCTGAGCTTCTGTTAGCGATCACGTTTGGGCTCCATAGGTGAGGGTGGGTGCCACTCACTGCTCCAGGATTTCAAATTTTGTTTTAATGGATAAGTTCCCTTTGAGAAATGCTCTGTGAGCCCAGAAGTTTTTCCATGCCTCCGCCATCCTCGCTCTCAGCTTCAATTTTCCCCTACGCTCCACAGCGACTATTTGACCAAGGTAATTGTACTTCTTGATAATTTCTATTTTCTCTCCCGACCACGAATCCATCCCCCTTTATATTAGTCATTATTTTGGTCTTGGAGGTGTTCATTGTCAGTCCCATTTCCTCACTTGCTATGCTAAGCTCATTCGCCATGAACCTCAGCTCTTCCAGATCGTTACTCAACAGCACTATACCGTCGGCAAAACGCGAATTGTTCAGCCACTGATCATTAATTTTCACTCCCACCCCTGTTTTCACAATTTAGTTTCCTAAACTCTCCTCCAGTACTGCATTAAACAGATTCAGGGAGAGTGGGTCCCTCTGTTTTACTCCCTTTTTAATGCCAAAAGTCTCCCCTGCTCTGTCCAAACGCACATACGCAGTTGTTTTTTCGTACGTACCCTTCAAGACCCCGCTGTGTCCCTTCCTACTTCCTGTTCGACCAAAGCTTCCCACACTGCCCAGTGGAGTACCGAGTCGATTGCTTTGTTGTAGTCAATGAACGTGAGTCCTAAGAGCATATTAAATTCCCTAGTTTTCTCCAGGGTTTGGTTTATTGCGAGAATGTGATCAGCGATTGAACATCCCCTCCTGAACCCTGCCAGATTCCTTGGTTGGTTCCCATCCAAAATTGCATATATTCTACTTTTTATTATTTTGCCCAAAATTTCGCTTGTGTTCGAGATGAGGCTAATCGGTCTATAATTATTCAGATCACTCCTCTCCTTGTTTTATGTAACAGTGTTATTTCCGATACGTGCCCTTGCCTTGGAATAAATGCCGTCCTAATGAATCTGGTGAACAATCTGGCCATGAAGGGTGCAAGAGCTCTAACCAAGCGCTCTCTCTCTCTCTCTCTCTCTCTCTCTCTCAATATCTCATTTCCTATTTTATCAGATCCCTTTACTTTCCCCTTTTTGCTGTGACAAGAGCTTTGCCTACTTCATCCTCTGGGATATCTGGCTTCTTTAATGCTAATGCCAGTCTCGGTCCCTTTGCACGAGTACAGCTCTTTATAGAATTCAGTAACCTCCCTGACTATTTCTTCTCTGCTAAATAACTTCATTTTTGTATCCCTAGTTTTGTAATTGCTGTAAGTATATTTTGCACATTTTACAGAGTTCTATACGCACCCTCCTGCTTGAATCACTTTCTTTAAGCATTTCTGAAATTAATTCTTGATCGTATTTCCTGATTTGTGAACTGAAATCTACAAGAAGAAGAAAAAAATAGACGCTGCGTTAAAGAAGGAAATCTCCCAATGGCCATTTTGTTGAAAGATGGAAAATGAATATTATCGAAATTCAATGTCGAAGCCGTAGCTATGAGAGAGGGGGGGGGGAGTGTCAATCCCTCCCCATGAAGGTGTCAACTTACTCTAGATAAAACGATATTTATTTACATTGATGTATCCGCTGTGCTGTTTGTCAGATAACCCTCACTCCACCGCACCCTACAGTAAAGACTTGACCAGCTACGGGCCTGTCAAAATTTCAAATTTAGTAAATTGAAAAAGTACCAAGTTCTATGGTCACTTGTTTTGAATATTACATTCAGTTTTTCACCTGGGCTCCATTCAAGGTGTTGAAATCTAGGAAAATGCTGTACTTCTTGTATTAAGATTTGAAATTCGTGTGCTTCGATACAATATTTTTTGATTCGTCAGGTCAAGAAAACTTCGCTCGTTCAAATGATAAAATTTATTTTTGGAATTTAAATCAGTGCTGCACCGAAAATTTGACGGGACATTCCAAGAAGCCTCAATTTCGATGCTTGGTCCTTCATTAGCGGGGGGGGGGGGCTAGACGTCAGCATTCCAAGATTCAAGATCCTTCTGCGTCCGTGGTTGATCGCACATCATGTTGAGACCATCATTCGCCTTTGAAGCGAATGAGTAAGCATTTAGGGTCAAGGAGTACATCTAAATTGAATGATTGAGATGCAGAGTCTTCCCTCGAGAAGAGAGGAGGGCGTAGCTTTTATGGATAGCCACACTTGAATCTTCCATATTCACGTAAGCATCTTTTAAACCTGTTTGACTTGTTTGAAACTTTTCAAAGCTTTTCCGAACTTGTTTGAAAGACTCGCTGGAAATGTTCAAAACTCGTTTACAACTCTTGCAGACTTAACTATAACTTTACAAGATGTAATCGAGACTCTTTAGAATTATTCGTAAAGATTTTAAGACTCATTTATGGTTTTGACTCTTTACATCTAAGGCTCTTCAATGTTTATTATCTAAGACTTCCCATGCATCGTTTGACACTTTGTAAGGCTCTCACTTTATGACTCATTGACTACTGAAGACTAATTGAAGACTTTTTACAGCTCTTCCAGGCCTCATTAAAAATTATTTAAGACTGATCGAAACTTGTACAGATTCTGCCGTACATGTTTAAGAGTACTAGACGCTTTTAAAGCTCTTCCAAACTTTTTAGGATTTGTCAAGACTAGTGGCGCCGAAAGATTTTTCAGGCAGTGCAAAAATTAGAATGGAGAATTAATTTTAAAAAAATAGTTTTTGTTCGTGAAAGCAGTCAATAAGCAAAATATCTTGTACATCTTGTCTGTAAAATCTCTCAAAAAGTGCCAATTTTAAAAAAATGAAGTTGAGAAGTTTTTGAAATTTTTTGGGAGGGAAGCACTTCTTTTTTAGTGGTAGGGGTGCAATTTTTACTTCTATATCCCCCCCCATTCCGACACCACTGTCTAAGACTGTTAAAGACTCGTTTGCAACTATAACTTCGAGACTCTTTCATCCGAACTTGATTAGGATTAAAAGAAACTGTAACATTTGATCACAACTTTGTATGATTCCTTAAGAATCTTTCAGAACTTTAAAGAGCAGACTCTGAAAGGCACATCGACTTTCAAGAACTCATTCATACTTCTTCAGGATTTCCTGAAACTTTTAAAACTGTAACAGGTATGTTTGCATTTTCGACTTTTCTTTCTAGGAACAGCTATTGCCCCATGACCTCCCCCGTATATCAGCGCCTGATGGCGGGTAATATTTTCCACCATTTCCATTTCAAGTGAGACAGACTTGCTGTAAGAAATGCGAGCGCGCTGTTCTCTATTTTGTTAGTTGTTTTTGTTCAGGCTTGTCGTATTAATTGTGTTTGGTTGTCTCTAATTGTTTGGTCACTTTTGGCCAGATTTGATCAAGATTGGACCTGTTGGTCATTTCTGATCAGGTTTTGCTTAGATTGTGTTTAGTCATCTGCAGACAATTCGGATTTGTACATTTTTGATCAATTTTGGTTGTTGGTAATCGAGCTGGATCATATTTGCTCAAGGTTGTACTTATTTGGTTTCCATCCAATTCTCAACGACAGAGAGAGCGATTGTGAAGTAGCATACGCGCTGTACTCGTTAGAGTAAGTTGACGTTGAAAAAAAGTAGTAGTTTGCAAGTTTTCGTCTAAGAAATGAAGTTTTCGAAGGTGAATTTTGAATTTCGTTTACGAAACTGTTTAAAAATGTAGGTACTTCGTCGGAGACATCTGCCGGGATGTATTTTCTTTATTCATAATTAACATTGTTCTCGAAGTTCGCATTATTTTTCACGGCTTTTAATTTTTTCTCTTGGCGAGTATACCTGTAACTTTTTTGAAACATCACTTTCGGAAAGAACTTTCAAGGTCGCCGTGAGTATAGTTACTGAAATTTCGATGCCCGAGCTCGAGAAAGAGAAAAATATCTCGGTTGAGCTCGCCAACTGATGATGCCTTTTCGTATGTCATTTACTACTGGAATCCTGTATAGCATTTCGGTAAAAAATATTTCAACTTGAAACCCCTTTGGATGTAATGTGACAGCGGCCCCAGTATAGTTAAACTGAAGCTAATCCGCTAAATGGAAACTGCGTGGTTTTTAGAATCTACATACACTATCAGAAGAGAATGCACTTTTTGAAGTCAAATGTTGGAAATTTTTCTTCATTTTCTAAGTGTCGTGCCCGTGGCCGGACATAGTCGGATCGCGTTCCTGATGCGCGAATTTTCTAGCTGGTTAATTGGAGTACTTTGCTATTGTTTTCCTCGCGGTTTTGTTGCATTAGAGTTTTCCTTCTCTGTGCTGAAGAGTGAGCAGCCGCAGTTCGCTCACGACGTGCATGCGGCAGTATCAGTCTTTTTGATCTGGTTGTAACACGTCCTACGATTGTAGTGCCTGGTTCGTTCGAACTAGCGGGGGTTACAGGGCACACTATCTTTCCAACGCGATTGATACTGTAGTCACTGTTTTTGCTAGGATACTAGCGGGGGTATTCGAATATCACTGGCTTTTTCCGGCGTTGGTGAGACTCGACCCAAGACAGAAGGATTCCGAAGCGGGCACATTACCACTCGGCCACACAGAGACTTGTTGAAATTACGAGGCCCGCTTTTAGAAAATTGAACTACTGGGAGTATCTCCCAACTTTGAGTTTTCTATAGGACCCACTTACCCGCACCTACTCACCCATATTTTCAGTTATTTTAATTCATTACTTTACGTGTTTCCCCGTTTCTCTCTTGACTGGACCCACTCTTTGAACGAGATGCGATTGCTCCACAAACTCTAGTTTCGGTGCCACTGCTTCGACGCAGAGTAATGAAGTAGATATGCTCACACGATGCTCGTATTCGAATGATTTACTGGAATGAGATGCGATAAGAATGCTATAAACAGAACGAAAGAGTTGAACAAAATTGACTAAAATGAAAAATTATTAAAATTTATTCGAGTCGAATTTTCGATACGAAAGGCTACGAATAGAAGGTACGGAACAAAAGTCCGAAAACTCGCTTTCGCGAGTTCGTCTAATTTTTAATTACTTTGAGAAATTAATTTAGGTCGAACTTCTCGAGCGTGTGAAACAGAAGCCAGAAGTTTTAGTTATCTTACATTCTCAACGCACGCGTACCTCCGACTAACCGATTATCTTTTTACAAACTGCAGAAAGTCGGTTGTTGAAAAGAAAAAAAAAAAAGTTTAATTACAAATTAAGCAATGATGGGACTCGAAGAGCTGAATATCACGAAAAAAGTCATTACCAGGCGCTTTTTAAAAGTATTTTTGTCCGTGGAGCACTCAGACTAAAAGACGTTACAAGTTCGCCAATTTCATGACTTTAAAATTTCAAAGTCGTCTTTAGCAGACTTTACGCCCTGTACCTCGCACCTTAATGGCTCCCTCGGCGTGGAAGAAGTTCGCCTATAGAGTATATAACTTCAGAGAAGACTTCGGTTCATAAATTGTCTGTTTAAAGACGCGTATGCAATTATATGGAAGCTATACAGGCTTAATTCGTTTAAAGTTTTCTTTCCTTTCCAGTTCAAGGGTGTGAAATAATCGCGCCAAATTTGAGATGAATAACGATATTCTAGTTAGGCACTTTCTTCTGTTATGTGGCTTTCTGTGTTCTAATTTTCTTCAACTAGAACCTCTCTCAGCTCTGAGCCCGGCCGGATACAACGAGAAACGAACCACGAGACCGGAGAGTATTAAAGACGCCTCTGATGTGAGAAGTTGAGGCCGAAATAAGGAATGGGAAAATGCAAAAAAAAAAAAAAAAAAAAAAAAAAAAAAAGAAAAGAAACACTGTTTGTCTCTGGCAAAGTTAAATCAGGCACTTAATTGCCATTACAGTCATGAAATTTGAAATTTGTATCAATGAACAATAACCTTCCTCAAATCAAAAATTGTGGAAATAGGATAATTACTGATATCATTTTCAACTCACGGTGATGAATTGTAGTTGGGTTAATAAGCTGAGGAATCAAATAACTTGGAAAACTTAGAGAAGGATGATTACATGATTCCTTTACGAGTAGAGAGTTTTTTCTGGTCAGAATCTGTTCTTGGGTCAGCAGTTTTGAAAATGTTTTGAATCAAAAAATGTATATCTGCTGAAAATGAGAGGAATAATTACGAACAGAACATCCGTTAACTCTGTATCAAATTGCAACATATTTGCTAAGTTTATAAAAATGTTTTTCTCTTTGAATAAGAGAAAAATTGCATCATTCTTTGAGAAAAGGAAAAAAAAACACAAAAAAAAAACACGAAAATCATGTATATATTTTTTTACTAGAAGAAATTGAAAAATTTGTTCACATATACTCACAAGAGAAAAAGAATTGCGAAAATTTATACTTTGAAAGTTCGAATAGCATTTGAAAGTTTTACAAAATTGGTGAAACATCTTTGCTCATCTTCAAGGATGGGAAATTAGTCACTCCAAAAGTAAACCTCATAACTTGAGGATGCTTGCCTACCGCATCTCGATCCGATTCAGTTTCGCAATAAAAAAAAATCGAGGGAGGGATCTTGTGATCCTAATCTAATGTCGAAAGTTTGATTTTCTTGAATCCAGTTTTTTTTTTTTAATTTTAAATTTCAGTTTAAAATTTGGATTAGGGAGGCAAATTGAGACAGAGAATTACAAAATCTGACAGCGCTTCAAAAAAAGATTAGTACAATCTAAAAAAAGGGGTTTTGAGGTAGAACGAGGTAGAATTTGCTCAGAATTATTTATTAAGGGCTTTAATTAATATACTAACATAGCACATTCTCGTACCTACTGTTAATTATTTAGAGGGGGGGGGGATTGAACTCCCAAATTCGTATTTTTTAAATTCTGAGTATTATGGGGTATAAAGAAATCAACAAATAGTTGTTCTACACCGAATTTAACATAAAAATTGTTTCTAGTGTTTTCTCGTATTTACCTTCGAATCATTACAAGTGTATGTAGGGAGGGAAGAGGGTTCAAAATGCCGCTCTTGAGCAAAAAAATTTAACACAGGTCTTATAGAGAAAAGAACAGTTTTCAGAGCTTCTTTCCCATCTTATGTTATTCGGAGAATCTCATGCACTCGATTCCTTACCTCCATAGCTTTTTCCATTCATAAACATTTTTCGTTCCTCCTCGCTCCCATATCTCGGCTACCCCACATGTGGAACCAAGCGTTTTTGTGTTTCAGTGGTTTGGACAGGCAGTATTTTGGGGGAAGTTGGTACCTAAGAGGTGGGTGTGAGGAAGGACGAAAAATTCTGAGGGGTGGAAAGCTACAAAGAAAAAACATCAATTGTACGTAAAATTTGAGCTCTTCATATCCTTAAGATTCCCCGTCGCCAACACGAACTATGACGAGGAGGTGCGGGTTGAAGGAGGCGCAGTCCGGCTGTGGGCCACCCGAACTTCAGTTTAACGCTGGGTGGATATTGCCTCGGTTAGTATGGTGTCTCATAGTGGCCCTGACAGGGCAGCGTTAACCCAAATCAAGGAGAGAAGAAATGGGGTCCGAGCCATCCTTAAAGCGTCCCCTCTGATCGCCTGCATATTTGGAAGCGTAGTTTCCTGGTGCGATGCCTAAGGAGCCACTTTGGCATGCATGCATCGCCATACGCTTCACCAAACATTTTCAAAATCGCATAAAATGAGAAAAAATCTCAAAAAAATTGCTTTTTTGCTCCATAAGGCTTGGGTTGAACTGTGCTATGCTGAAGGGTCATTTTATACCTCCCTCCCCCTCATTTGTGACGGTTCTGGGGGTGAATACGAAAATAGAACTAGAGACCATTTCCATGTAGAATTTGATGTAGAACAATCTTTTGTTGAAAATTTTTTTCTCATGTCCCATAATACTTCTTTTTTTCTAATTTGCTCTCAACCCGAGCCCTGGAATCCGCCCTTTTGAGCATTACCTCAGAGACGTCGGGGAGGCTGTTAGGGCTGTCTTAGCCCTCTTCCCTTCTGACCGAAAAACTGGCCTAGGTCGAAATCTGGCGAGTTGCTATGTGGGTTCGAACCCGGAACCTCCTGATTCCAAGACCAACGCGCTATCCACTCGGCCAACCAGACCTCTATGTCCCATAATACTTGTGATTTTCAACAAAAAAAATTATTTTGGGGAAGTAAGTAGCAGAAGGGATATGGGTGGGGTCTTTTAGTATGTAGTTACTGAAGACATCACGCCAACAATTTTTAGCAAATACTTTCTAGAAGGAAAAAGCAGAAGGGATAGGTGTGGGGTCTTTTGATATGTTACTGAGGTCACCACCCCAACAATCTTTTAAAGCAAAATCCCGCTTGTAACCCCTTTTTTTTCTCTGAATTTCCCTGTTTGCTTGGATAAAAGTATCCATCTTTCGATACTACATCCAGTTTTTTTGCCGGAATCAAATTAGTCCATTTTACTACGAGAAAAATTGAATTTAAGACACTATTCGAGGTCGAACCGATTATCTGATTGGATTTTTGAATTCAGTAACATAGATGAAACCTGTTTCGATGTATTTTTTAATTTTTCAATTATTGGTCTACTGGGAAATGCCAATTTTCTTCTTCCTCGTGGAAAGGATTAATATGTTCTTCTCATTGAGAAAACGGAGCAGTTTTTTTTATTTTTTTATTTTAATATTTTTAGAATACCTTGCTAATTAGCATTTTGGAGGAAAGAAAAGTCTCGTATTCAGAGCTCAAATTGAAATCGGATCGTGTCTGATTGAATTTTCGAACTCGATGATCCAAAACCCCGTATTCTGATACTTCAATTTTCCAAGCTCGACCAATTTCGCCCATGTGAATGAGTTTAATTCGAACTTGGGGCCAAAAGCGGAATCATGCCAAAATCTGATTGAATTTTCAAAGCCAGCGATCCAAGGAACCTTTATTCCGACGACTTGTTCAGTTTTTTTATGTACCCAGTTGAATTTGTCTCTTTGAAGAGGGAAAAGTCGAATTTTGGTAATTAGTCGGAGTCAAATCGAGAATCTGATTGAATTTTCAAACTCAGGTATACAAAAACGGATCACGAAATCTGATCGAGTGATTTGAAAAGTATCCGTCTTCCAATATTTGGTACAGTTTTTTTGCCATGGCTGAATTGGACTCTTTAAAGAGGGCAAAGTCGAATTTAGACCACCTTTCGAGATTGAATCGATAACGTAGTCGATACTGAGAAATCTAGATCTTCTTTTAACCTAATTAAACGGTTAGCACGGACACTAATTAATACCAACTCACGTCAGGATGAGTAGGCTAAGGTACTGGTTCAGCTGGAAGTTCATTCAGCCAGATACTCTGCAAAAACCAAAAGGAGAGCAATCTTGTCCACCTATCTTTCAGTATCCTGCTCTAAGATCATACATTTGACCTCGCATATTCGCACGGTTGGTCATGATGCATCCCGAAACCTGGCTTCCAGTTCCTAGACTTTCACTTGTTTTTCATCCCTTCATCCCCCGAGGGGCCAAGGACCTACTCGACGACCAGTTCCGAACATAGTCGGGTGACTCCGTGCATTATTTGAAAGCACATAAAGTAAAAGAAAGGGTGTCCCCCCTCCACTGCCTTATGTACCTTTGAGTAGGTTTAGCGTGGGGCCGAGAAGGGAGCTTATACTTTTGACTTACATAATCATGTGTGAATTATAATGTTAATACAAATTTAACACTAACGTAGTCTGTCCATCTTAGTCTGTCTACATCTGTTTAGGTGTCGTTTATGGCCTTTGATATTCCATAGCAGTTCCCCGGCAACTTCCATTCTCCTTCCCCATCTTTCCCCTTTGACCTAGGCACCCAATAGGCGCCCAAGGCGGGAGGTTCTCTTCAAGCAGTCGGGGTCGCCTCTATGAGTTAAACGGTTCCAGAAGAATTTCACCTCCAGTTCCTAGTTGCTTCCTCGAATTGGTGATTGGAGTGAGTCCTATATCAAGTTCCAGGTTTTATCACCAGTGATCCTCCTAGGGACAAGAAGGTCGCTCGCAGTACTCGAGGTGCCATTGGGTTTCCCCTATCTCGTTCAACTTTACTCACCATCTCCTGTCAGTACTCGCTGGCTGTTCCTGCAGCTTCAGTGAAGATGTAGTTGGTTGTTGTCCTGATGGTGGGCCCGCCCTCTTCCGGGCCTCCCGCCTCCCTGATACCCGCCAGTCAAGGATGGGGTGCCGCTGCCGCCAAGAACACAGGGTACGGGTCCTCCCTGATTCTCAATAGTGGCAGGTGGTCACTGCTGCTAAAGTACTATATACCAGGTGCGGACATCTGCCATTTTGGATCCTACAGTGCCCGCGGATAACAAATCCGATTATGCGGAACGTACCGCGTAGTCAATTCGGCATCAACGGGCGCGGTTGGATCCAAAATGGCGGATGTCCGCACTCTTACTGCTGCTGGAAACAATGGGATTTCCGTTTCTCATAGCCTTCATCGTACCCTCTTCGCCTCGGATTTAGCCCACTCATCCTATTCTTCCGGTGAAGTCGCTGGTGGCAGAATGGGCACGTGCGGACCAGTTAGCGAGCATTGTGAGATAACGTGTTCAGCAGATTGCGAGAACGCGCCCTCACACTCGCACAATGGACTGTTGCGCCGTTTCAGGAATGCAGCAAAGCATCTATGTTCCATCAGCGCTTGCGTAGTCCAGAAAGAGAGCTGTCCTTTGGGTATACGTCGGGCGCTGATTCTGCGAAAGACGGAGTGCGTCCATCGACCAGTGGTGGACGCCTCATCCCAACGTTTTTACCAGCGCTGTTCGGTGATGCGGCGGAAGCGTTTGGCCAGCCGCTCAAATGGTACCTTACTAGCAGCATCTCTTTCCTCTTCTCTGTTGGTGAGGTCGCCGTTCGCTTGGACGGTGTGTCTTCAGCGGTGGCCTCCGCCTCAATCCGGCACTTACCGGATTTGGTGAGGTCACTCTGGGGTAGGAGTGGACTTCCATATTAGGTGAACATCTTGCTTTCACTACGGATCTCCTTCTCCCTCTTAGATAATGTAGTGTTTTACCTCTTTTGTTTCTCTGTAAAACGGTCGCATTTTGTTCAGTTCTTTCATCATTGTTTTCTTCACGTTTCCAGTATCCAGTATCTGTATGAAACGACACAGTTTTATATCTGATCTTTCGTTTTGTTCTGAACCAGTTACTAGGCAAATGGACTGCACTGGCCAGCATACGGCTGTAAGCATAAAACACTAAATGGAATTCGAATAGACCAACCTTCCTTACAATAATCTGATTACACTTTTGAATTCAGTGGTACAGGTGATACTATGTCCTGAAGCGGAATGGCCCACTGGCTAGTAGAATTTGCCGAGAGCCGACTTTGCGAACAGCATTGAAGAGGTGTTGCTATGCCTGTGGTTGGATTCCTCATCTGCAACTTTTTCTAGACAGTATTCTTTATTGACTCATGTCATCCCTGCGAAGTTAGGTTTACCTCGAATAGGTGCTGACTATTGCCAGGCCATTTTAAAGGACTTCCAGGCCAAAAATCTCCCAAACTGCTCCGTATTTTCCCGGCAGGTCGGACGTATTTCATTATTTAGAAATTAATTTGATTCCCCACCCTGTCCGGGACGATACACTAGCGTCTCATGAAGTCGATCAATCACAGTTGCCCCATGTAGAGGAATGGTGGACACGGTGGACAAAACAGCGGGTACAGTCAACAAAAATATTCGTCAGTTCCCCGGCCCTGTACCCGTGTATAGCCGAATAATCGAACAGAATTTTCGAGTGTTCTGCGTTATAGGTATTTCGGTTTTGACGTCGGCGAAAATTGAAAACAATCGACGCCATTTCTCGCAGGCGTTCATATTCGATTTTTATTATTTGGCGCGAACGTGAAATGGAAATATAAATCTCTAATGCGTAAATAGAAACGAGTTTAAATTTGGAAAATACATCGTAAAGTCTTCGCTCGCAATGACACGCGCTTTTTTATTCTTCGCCGATCCGCGATGAAGACGCAGAAAATTTTGCTTGTCTTCGTTCTCCCAAAACGGCCAATTTCTTCGCAAGCAAAAATAATAAACGACGAATAAATATACGCTATTTTGTTATTTATCGTCTACTCCGGAGCACCGGGGTGCTGCTCCATAGATGGGGGAGACGTGATGATTGCGTATTTTCGTTGTTGTTTCTTTCTTTTTTACACCCGACGGCATGTTTGGATTGACGTGTTACAAGTGATAGCGAAGCCAAACTGCCTTTTCTGCGCCGTCGTTATTGATACCTGGAAGCAGTTTTCTTTTCAGAATGAGCACACTTAAGTTTACAGCTGACGAAAGAGAAAACTTTAAATAAGGCCGCGATAAAAAAAAAAAGTCATTTAGTCCGCCATCCCACGTGCCACGCTTTTCGGATATGCGAATACACCGATGAACGCGTTATTTTGGTTGCTAATTTTAAAATAAATGTCGACTTTTGTCGAAAACCGACGTAAACAATGGTCTGAGGAAATTTAAATGCGAGGTAACCCGATTCTGGAACTCAATAATCCAGTAAACGAAGCATCGATTTGACTAAGAATGCAAAGAATGACTGAGAGGAAAAATTTGGCCAAACTTTTCCTTACTACTCCCTGGTGATCCCCCGAAAGTTTCTCAAAAATCCGAGGCGAGCAAACGGCGCTATAATGGAGGGGGGATTTGGAGTTTGGACAATACCTCACTCCCGATGGGTCACACAAAAAAATGCTCACGACAAAATAAAAAGAGACTAAATTTGCCACAAAAAGGTGCAGTACAATTTTTGCGTAGAATCAGAAGTCTTGTTATTAATCGAATTTGTAAAATACATGGTGTCCTCAAATTTGAAATGGCCGTACTTCATCACTTTTGGTCATTCTTATCACTGTTAAAATGCTAAGAACATCAATTTGCATACATTATAAATTACAGGCTGTTATTCAACGGTATTGTAGCTGGTATAATTGATAATAGTGGGATGTATGGCGATGCACACATGCTAAATTGGCCCCGGGACACCGCATCCCCTATCCCGGAAATGCCCCGAATGGGCCTGAGTCAGGATAGGGGGGGAATTATAGCTGGTATACAGGGTGTCCTATTATCGAACAATTCATTTGGGAATTCAAAAATAATCTTGTTTGTATCCAAAAATGTTTCTCTAGGTTCTCTATTTGGTTTCTGATTTCTATGAAAGAGAAAATTATTATTCACAGGGTCACCTTTAGGCCTTTGCCCAACAGAGGTCGTACCAGCAACGTGGCACAGCCCATCAGCTGTCATTTACATTCAGAGAAATTGTGTTTAACACACTTTTGAAGAATTTGCTGTCAAAATTGTACAAGAAAGACCATAGTTATGTACCAAATTCAAGAAGGTTCCTATCCTCTTCTCTCCTTTTAGGGGTCTGGTTCGTCGAGTGGATAGCGCGCTGGTCTCGAAATCTGGAGATCCTGGGTTCGAGCCCACGTAGCAACTCGTTACATTTCGACCTATCCGGCTTTTCGGACAGAAGAGAAGAGGACTGAGACAGCCTTAACAGCCTCCCCAACGTCTCTAAGGTAATGCTCGAAAGGGCGGATTATAGGGCTCAGGTTGAGAGTAAAATTAGAAGAAAAAAAAGCCCTCCTCTCCAATTTACTTTTCTTTCTCTCTGTTACACTTGTCGATCTAGAAAATCAGTCAAGAAAATTGAAATTCGTTACCTACCCAAAATACGAAGAAGTATTTTTTCATTTTTATTGATCCCTAAATAGTTCCAGTTTGCCAAATTAACATCCTCAAGAAACCCTATATATTCGTAGTTTTAGAGCTTGTCGAGAGAATTAGTCAACTCAGTTCAAACCCTGCCAACAGAACTAATTTGGAGAATATTCCTTGTAAGTTGAGGGCCTCCAGTGTTAAGCTTAGGTCTGGCTAAAATTACACACTAGTGTTGCCGATTTTCTACTTATTATAGGAGAATTCATTCGAATTCTTTCGCTAAATCGGTTTCAGTGTGATTAAAGGAATTCAAACTAAACTGTAGGTCAGTCAGGTAAGAGGAGCACGGACCTGAAGCTTTTTATTTATTTTATAGAAAATTACACAGAGATTTCATGTTTCTAACTGAATTCTTTCCTCAGCTCCTAATAGTGTTAAAAATGTATTTTCATAGAACTGGAAAGTTCATTCAGTATTGATCAAAAGTATAGTAGTTTAATTTTTCAGTAAAACAAAAAGGACAAATTTTGGACAGTAGTGTCTTTCCCACCCTGTCGTCCGGTTGTTAGATCTGGTCGCTCACTAAAAATGCAGACGAAAAAATAGTCATACATCAAAACAGTCTGGAAAGAACAATCCGCGGTGTAGAGAGGAAAGATAAGATTAATCTATTTGAAATTAAAAAGAAGTTAAACAACAACTTTAAAACTTCCACCATGCTGTAAGGATGCTGAAGTGGGACTGGGCTTGACACATGGCAAGGATAAACAGTAACAGGTAGGAAAAAATAACCTCCGACTGGTTTTCAAAGGGGGGGGGGGAGTGAGAGAAAAGGGAAATAAAAAAAAACAGATGGAGAGATGAGTTTGACAGAATGTTCCAACACAGACAATATCACAAGATTGCGCAAAACAGGGGGGAATGGGAGCGTCTGAGAGAGGCCTTTGCCCAACAGAGGACAGCTTAACCTATGCTATAGGTTAAGTAAAGAAACAATAAAGGTAATTTTGAATTTGAATAGTAGTTTAATTTCTCAATGCACGTAAATGTCCCAAGGGTGGCCTTAGAAGAGGGGAACGAACGACGAAAAGTTAACATTTAAGATAGAAGTCGATTTATAGATTTTCAAGGTCGCTGAATTCATTACTGTAGGTAGTTTTTCTACTGGGATTCTGTTAAAGGAGCGAGGGTTCAAATATAAATGATTTTTCCAAAATTGTATTTGCGGATGCTGTGGTCTTAATATCAAAAAATCTAGAACAACTGAAAGACATAATAAAGGAAATAGAGAAAGTAGGAGAGGAAGCGGGTATGAATGAAGAGAAAACAAAAGTAATCACAGACGAAAATAGAGTTGTAGAAATTAATACAAACGGGAAAAACATTAGGTTGAAAAAGAGACAGTATATTTAGGGCAACCGATAATGCTGGCAAAAAATATGGAAAAAGAAGTAAACCAATAGCATGGGGAAAATACTGGTCTCTAGCAAAAATTTTCAAGGGAAAGTTTAGTAATAATAAAGCAAAGGGAAACCTCTTCAACAGCTGTACAACTGCGACACTAATATATAGATCACAGACGTGGGCTTTATCCAAAAAAAGAAATAGATAAAATAAATACGGCTTAAAATGCTATGGACTGGTCTGTGTTAAAGATCAGGATAGTAGACAAAGTGAGAATGAGCAAAATTAAGAGCTAACTGAAGACAAATTTGATCGCAAAGCATGCAGCGAGGAGGTTGAAATGGGGTTGGGCCGGGCATATCTCAAGATTGAGGGACGATAAATGGATGTATAAGGTGAATAATTGAGGACCTGACTTCTAAAACGAGCTTAATCCAAGAAACGAAATGTTCGGAATTCGAAAAAAACCTTCCGACTTGCGAAAGATAAGTGGTAATACTGATTCAATTGCGTGGATGGGAAGAGGAGGGGTCAATGCTAACATCACCCAAGTATGAAAGTTGGCGTGCGAACAGTCTTCAAGCTACGCGAGTGCAAAGTGGGGGAAGTCGTGGACTTAGCTCGTTTTGACAGATCATGTCACACTTGTCAAAGGTCAAAATTCGTACATCTTGACCTAGAAACTTCAGAAATCGAAAATACAAAAGACGACCATTCCAGTGAACGAGGCACGCGTGAACAATGCCCCCCCTCCATCCTTCAGAAATCCTTGTACCCCACCCTCCTCGAACAGGAAAAGGCAAGTATGACTTACAGTAAGTTGTAAAAGTCTTATATTCATAAAATTTGAAAAAAAAAGTAAGTCAGTATTATAAAAAAGAACAAAAGAAAGGTTTAGCTGGGTCTAAGTCGTGATAAAATTGTGAAAGCAACTCTGAAAGGTGGTGCCTTTTGACTTCCTCCACCAGATTGCGCTAAAAACTCGATTTTCGATTCTTTGGACTAAGTGTGTTTTGAAAGTCAGGTTCTCAATTGGTATCAGATGATGGATAGGAAACAAGGTAAGCAAAAAAAAAAAAAGGTAGGAGGATGACATCGTTATATTTCTAAAAAACAAATTTTCATAGAATAGGGTTGGACAGGGCAGAATGAACAAGGCTGAGAGAAACTTATGGCCACGAAAGGGCTTAGCACTATATTATTGTATTAATAAGCTGAACATAAATAAATAATAAAAATGTCATATGAGTTTTTTTTGAGTCATAAAATATTCTGGAATAGCAAATTAAGCTTGAAATTAAAATATACATTTTCGAAAGTGCAATAATCCCTGTACTTACTGTCAATCATCAGAGGATGACACCTTAAGGAAAATTTTTGTTTTCAAATTTCAGTAACTCCTATTAGTAACGTTTTTTAAAAATGGTAAAAGGCTCAAAATGAGCCCACATTCATTAGCTTTCAATAAATGGTTTAGTTTTTCAAAAATCGTTGACCAAAATTTTTGAGAACTTTTCTGAAATCACGGTACCTAATTCAAGGTGTTGATGACACACCAAAAGTACATTTTACTAATGGATGACACACTTTATGTTGAATGGCTGACAGAAAAAAAAAATAATAAACGTCATAAAATCATTTATTTCAAAACCAAAGCTTAATATATTTTTTTAAACAAGACTCGCATACGTATTCCTTGTCGTCGTCTAAGCCTGCACAAGCCACGTGAACCCAGATTTTACATTTACGACACACTCCACCCATTTTTCTCTTGAATCGTTGTAATTTTCTGAAAATCAAAAAGTATTGTAGTGTAGCTAGGTACTAGGTACAAACATAAATTGATTCAAAACCAGGTCCTCAATTCCTCAATTTTTGACTTTTTCTCCCTTGAAAAAATCTTACTTTGCTCCTTCTTCCCCCCTCCCCCCGGGAATATCCTGGCTACGCCATTATTGTCGGTTTTTATGGTGAGTGTCAAAGGAAAACGAAATCCGAATGGACGACCAAAGCAACTTCGACGAAGTTTTCTTGCGAATGTATCGCGAGTGTACGCGGCTGCTCGGGTCTCGGGTATCTCACTTCGTTGTCTAAACAGGCTCGGATAACTTAGCGAGAGTGTACTGGGGCATTACATTAAAATCCTATTCCCAATCCAAGAGTCCCAAATTAGTTACCGAAGTTTTTTGTTCTAAATTTTTAAAGGTTTCTGTGATATCAATTCTCTTCATCCCTCCTTTCTTTTTTCTTCAGCACAGTGATGATTTATCTTTGCCTCGGGGGCTAAGATACCTTTAGAGGGGGCTCAACCCCAGCTTGCCCTCCCATGGTTACGGGGCTGTATCTTCTGAGATTTTCTTACCTTCTCAATACAAACATACTACTTGATCATGTTCTCCTTAATAGTTTCTCCTTGGTCGGGGAGGCGCCGTAGTATCTAGGAATAGAACACCAACGAATAAAAATTAGGAACGTATGACTAAGATACAGCTGAAAATTCTTTATAAAAACGATCTAAAACAGAAGTGTCATCCATTAAAAAACATTTTTCTCGTGAATTCTCTAATAGATGACACAAGTGTCATCCATTAAAAAATAGTGCAACTTGTTTATCTAATAGCGGACATCCTCTTTTATCGCTGCCATTTTAGTGATAATGCTATATTACACTACAAACATTCTTCTTTCACATGTTCCTTAGTTGAAATTATCCGGCTTATTTCTAAATTATTTATGATCTTTTAAAAATTTTACGTACCCTTAAGAAATCTGGAAGAAAATCAATGAAAATCGGCAGTTTCGAAAATCGTAGCCAATAACTTCGTCTAAAAATTTTTTCACGACTGCTGATAATGAAAATACCAACATCAACGATACATTAGGTTGGTATCAATGAGCGAGTATGATCAGGTTAGCCAACTCACTCGTTACAGTCTTATTATAGCAAAGATTAGTTAGGTGTGTCATCCACTAAATAGGTGAATCCATTGGCGAATAACGGTACGTATGGTGCTCAAATTAGAGCGCACAGCAAAAAAATTAACTCAAAAACTAATCAAGACCTAAAACACCCTGCTTTGTATTATTTTGAAGATCAAACTAAAAGATAAAATTAGTATCTCGGATTTAATGAGAACAACAAGAACCAAAGGAGTGGAAACTACTGTCAAAAAGCTAAAACTTACGTGTGCTGGACACGTAGCTAGAGAACCTATCTGCAGATGGAACAGGATCCTAACTGTATGGAAACCTACGGGAAAACGCAAAGGGCGAGACCAGTGACAAGGTGGATCGACGAAGTTGGTCAGGTGGCAGGCCAGCAGTCGCAATCAACTGCCAAAAAAATGGAAGAAAGTGGGCTGATTTGTATACGGCTTGTGCTCAGAAATGGGCCACTGAGTGCTGAAGTTGGGGGAGGGCGTCTCTCTTGCCTGTCTATATAATTAAGAGTGTAAATTGGTAAAACTTGATATGCTGTAAGCACCAGCAAGTCATTAAAAAAAAGAGTTTTTTTTTAGACAGTTTCCTGCCTCGTATTCAAGGATCAGCAATACTGTATTTCGGGCTCCTCTCCGCTTCTCTTTTCCCCCAAGCAACTCCTCTGCCATGTCGCCTCCTTTGACGAACCAGCCCTACCGGTGTGGACTGCCCGATCCCATTTAGTCAGATAATGGTTTCTCTCCATTGGACAGTCATCTCAAAATCTCACCGCACCCTTGAGCAACCTCCACAGCACCGCAGGGTGCCCGGGGTACCACGGGTGCCTTGAGAACCCCTGCCCTAACTAGAGTACCTCTGACGAGAGTGTTAAACATAACCCTTCCGCAATACCCTGCAATAAGAAGTCAGTCAGGCTGGATGGTAATAAACGCCGAAGTGAAGTAATAAAACCGTTTCACAGTTCGCCTTTCGCGCCGAGTGCTCGAGATAACGTGCGGCAAGTTGCGAGAAAGTCCATCACCCACGATTAGCCGAGCTAAAGTCAACAAAAGCTGTACGTTAATATGGTATACTTTATTTGGCGCTTACCAAATTCTATCGCATTTAGTTACGGTTGCCGCCATCCGAGTCTTCCAATAAAGAAAGACCCTCGCAGCTTATCTGTTGCTCGTCGGAGGGGAAAAGAGGACGCAACGACTGTCAGCCTATTTCAACGCAAGCCGCTGAAAACGATTCTAATTAAATATTCCTTCCGTATTCGAATCGTTGAAACAGACTTATTCCATAAAACGCACTTCATGAATCTTCTCGACTGAGTTAAAATGATTTCCATGTAATACTCTTTTTACAGCGTCAAAATGTACCCACTACGCGGCTGTCGTAAAACGAGAACTCTGTTAACCGTTACTCGATACCCTGTCTGCCTGGGCCCCTGGGTGCTAAAAGGCTGCGTGGTAACGTCTTTCGGATATTCGTCTCGTTTGTCCGTTTGTCCTACCAGGTAGAAATGGCATTAACAAATAATTTAATAAGTCCTGAGAAGTCTTCCCCCTTCCTTTATTGGGCACAGGATACAGCGAAACATGAAGGTATTTGTTAATTCAAGAAGCCTGTGCAGACATTGGAAACTCGTTTGCTCTTCTTCCAGAGAGCAAAATATTCTCGTGTTCGCGATAAAGGGATTTTTTCTAATAGCGGCATTTTAATATTAACTCGATTTCTTCGATCGAGAGGAGACGCTCAGCCGTATTAAAAATTCAAATTGCCGGTTATCTTCGGTAAACTTTTTCATTCGAAAGGTGTACTTCGGGATCTTTAAATAAGTCTAATGGACTCCTCGAAACTTGTAAGTCGTGTTTAAAGGTTGCAGGGGAGAGTTCAAGAGGCGTTCGGGCATTTTCTTCAAACAGAATCCGGACGAGAAGACGTTATTTCTTCGCCGAGTTCCGCTAATTAGAGATGGGACACTCGGTATCTCCCCGCCGGCTTTTCTAAAAAATGTTTCTTCGATTAAATTATCTGGCGAATAAATTGTTAATAATGAACCGCATTCCAGGAATATTCAGTCTTTTTCAGAATGTAAATATCCGAGTCTCGAGAATTCGGCCGGAGTTTCTCAAACAGCCCATGAAATCTCGTATTCGCTTTAAGAGAACCTCCTTCCACTTGAGAATTTCATCGGCGCAACTCTTTCCGTAATAATCTAAACTTTCAAGATATTCACGTGGAAATCTATAGCCAGGAAGAATATTCTGTGCATGCATAAAGTTTATAACAAGAATTTACCCAGTTCTTTTCGATACTGTTTGTAAAAAGTTACAATTTTAATAACGAATACTCACCAAGAGTTCAATTTTGAACAATGAACGACTCCTTTTCTCTCTTTTAACTTGCTCAAAATACCTTCTACTGTGAATCGACTTCGACTTGACGTCTCGAAGTTTTTCCTCATCCTATGGAAGTAACGCCAACAAATGTTCAGAAATTTGAAGAATTTGAGGCAGCCCCTCAGGGTCGTAAAATTTAACACAGGATTTACATAAGGATTTGTCAATAAACATTTCATCACCTCAGATCATCTTTATAGTATAGATGAGACGAATACAACCAACGTGTATCCGGACAGTGAAAGATACTTTGAGCAATTAAAGAAAAGTGACCTCTAGTGCCCGGTGGAGAGAGGAAAAAAGCTGAGATTTTCTTTAAGTATTTGTGCATTCCAATTATGTGCTTTGACACTTTATTGGATTGGTTAAGTCAGATCAACTTCGTTCATTTAACGGGTAAAATTCCTATTCTGGCCGCCTAATCGGTCTGCGATCCAGGAAACTTCAATTTCGACGTAGATTCTCGTTCCTAGTTCAAAATTGAACTCCTGGTGGGTGACTGAACTTGTGGTATTGAAATAGTCAATTTAAAGAAAATAAATATTACACGAAAGTGCATCAATAAGCTTTCCTGGACTGATTTTTCACGCTAATACTGTACAGTGTACACTACCCCTTCACGTACGGGTTCCTCATAACTTTTCTTTCTTCTGTATTTCAGAGCGCTTTCGGCTGTTATGCCATCATCAGTGGAGTACCCTAAATGAGACTTGTCTCTTGTGGTCCTGTAGTTATAGTCGAGGGTTGTACCGTATGGTGAGCCTGTTTAGTCTTGCGTTCCTATTGGTTGTCTGTGAATATGCAGTCTGTCTAATTAGTGGTTATTGTTATTGGTTGTGTGCTCTGATTGGTTGTCTGTGGTTGTGCAGTCTGTCCAATCAGTGGGTGTTATGTTATTAGTTGGAATAAGTTCTCACTTTGGAAGTTAGTTGTTGTATTTATTAGGATGTTTTGTTTTGTTTTTGCCTTCATTATTTCTGGTTGTTCTTTTAATTTTCTTTTTCTTGTGTTGTTTTCTGTGTGTAGGATTTTGCACTTTTCTGTCAATTTGTCATTGTTGTGTCCCTGGTCATTGCAGTGTTTTCCAAACAGTGATTTGTCATCATTTAGCTTCTGTGATTTTTCGTGTTCTTTGATTCTGGTTGTGAATTTTATGCCTGTTTCTCCAATGTAGGTCATGTCACAGTGTTCACAGTCCAGTCTGTATACTCCGCTGCTGTTGTTTCTGCCCTTTGCTTCTGTTTTGTCATTGCTTATTTGTTTGATCAGAGGTGGTCTGTTTTTGATTCCGAGTTTTATGTTGTATTGGTTGAAGATTTTTTGTATTTTGTATGTATGTGTTCCTGTGAATGGTATTGCTCCTGCGTATTTGTCTGTTTTTGTGGTTATTGGTTCGGTGTCTGCGTTTTTTGGTTGTGTTAGTTTGTTAATTATTCTGTCTACTGTTTGTGGTTGGTATTTGTTGTTAATTGCTATTTGTTTAATTTTGTTAATTTCTGTTGTTCTGAGGTTGTTGTCATTAAGTATGTTGACTGCTCTGTGGCAGTAGTTGTGTAGTGCTGCCAGACAAGTCTCATTTAGGGTACTCCACTGATGATGGCATAACAGCCGAAAGCGCTCTGGAATACAGAAGAAGGAAAAGTGAATTGGCACACCCTACAAAAGGAATATTACCAAGTTCACTCACACTCCATAATTGACACTATCCTCATAACTGGCCTTCAGAATTGCAACAATATTATCATACCCGAGTAGAATTATTCTGAATGAAACTGGAATGATAATCGGAAAATAAACGGATGAAGAATGGTCTACAGAACAAGGCTCTGAAAATGCTGGAGGGTACCCTAGCACGCCCATTAGCCTCGCTATTTAACTGCATTCTTTGCTCAGGTCGTCGCTCACCTAATCAGTGGTACTCATCAGAAATAATTCTATTACACAAAAAGGGAGACAGATCGGACATAAATAACTATCGGCCTACCAGCCCCTCATCACAAGATATTTATGAAAATAATCAAAAATAAAATCTACATCTTTGACGCTCAGCAACCCGTCGAACAGCTGGTTTCCTAAAAAATTTTAGTACAACTGATCATATACACACACCCTAAACCAAATTCTGGAGAAAGCAAAGGAATACCAATTCGAAATAGCATTAATGTTCGTAGATTTTAACAAAGCGTTTGACTCCATCTACCCCGATAGTATTTGGTTAGCTTTGGTGAAACAAGGGGTTCCCCAAAAAATTATCGAAATTTTAATCGACCTTTATCAAACTCAGTAGTAACTATAAAACTACACAGATATAGCGACTGATAGTAATAAAATCAACAGGGGAGTCGAACAGGGAAACCCTCTTTCCCTCAACTTGTTTAACGCAGTGCTAGAGGAAGTGTTTCGGCAAATCAACTGGAAGGAGGGGAATTAAAATTAGAGGGCTCTACTTTGATGTTATAGAATGGAGATAGATAATTAGCTAGAGACTATTTATAATGTCTTTTGCGCTGAAGGTATGTTATTGAATTTGTCTACTACCAAATACAAACACACTTGCTCGCAGTTTTAGCCCCCTCCCCCGATATTGTCCTCAGTTTACACATATTCTCATCATTAAGGTTTTGGATGTCATTATTAGATGTAAAGCACAATTCTGATATCATTCTAATTTCATTAAGAATAATCTTACTCAAGTATAATAATGTCGGCAATTTTAAAAACTAATTATGAGGAAACGGTGATTGAAAAAGTCATTTAAATTACTGTTCGGAATCAGCGTGAAAAATTACCTAAGGAAGTTTGCTTGCGGCATTGTGTGTAATTTTTATTTTCCTCAAATTTGAGTTTTTCAATGCCTCAATTTAAACCTAGGAACTTTTTTTTCAACTTCTAGGAATACCTTCTATTTTTATTGTATTTGCCTCATCTTCTTCTAGAAAGACGATTGTAAGCAATGAAGGGTTTGCTGCCAAATTTCATATTTATATTCTGGACTAAAATTTGAGGCCTTGGGGCCGTCGTAAAATTATTCAAAATGTTTGAAAACTAGGTGACGTTGCTTTCATTGGATAAGGAAAAACATCAATGGCCCAATATGAGTAAAGATTCAAATGGAGCTTTCCACGTAATTAACATGGCAGTCCGATTATCAAATAGTTATCTTCATCTAAATAGTTTTATAAACGAGCAAAATTAACTTTAATTATAATTACATATCTTGGGGAAGGGATGTAGGTCGTTAAATTTGTTTTGATGGTAATTTATCTGTAACCCATGCCTTAATGTTGCAGCAGGGAGCTATGGCCAACATAGCTCCCTATTCTAGAAGAAGATGAGGCAAATACAATGAAAATGAAGGTATTCTTAGAAGGTAAAGAAAGAAAAAAAAAGAAAGAAAAGCGTTCCTATGTTTAAAATTGAGGCATTGAAAAACTCAAATTTGAGGAAAATAAAAATTACACAAAAATGCAGCAAGCGAACTTCCTTAGGCTAATTTTTCACGCTGATTCCAAGTACGTAATTTAAATGACTCCTTCAATCACTGTTTCCTCATTTGCACAAAACAACTCCAATCACATCTTTCAATTTTTTTTGGTAGCTTATTTCATTTTTGATGTGGTTTCGAACGTAGTACCACAGGTGAACTTGGTTTAAATATTTATAAATAGGCGAAATTCAAAACTTTTTGGCCATTTCATTTCTTTCTTAATCTTTAGGTCAATACTGTGGTGCTATAGGAGAGGGGGTTACGCTCGAAGAAATAGGAAATGTAAAACAAATGACCCAATAAGAACCGAGCGACATGATAGAAGCTTTCATATGTTACGTTACTTATTTTAATGGGCTGTTGTCCCCTCTGTGGTAAGGACGAATTTCTCAAATGGCTCATAAGGCTCAAGCCGCGGGTGAAAAATTTGGCGGATTCTTTCTTCTTTTTTTTCTTATATCTTAAGTAGATTTGTTTCGATTCTTTGTATTCCTCAATAAAAATCAAAAAAATATTTCATTCGTTTAGTAAGCATTATTTTTCTCCGGCCACCTATGGGAGGGGAAATAAACCAGGTTTTAAGGACGCCAAATTTACTCAAGCCTCGGAGCGGCGAAACCATGAATCCATCTCTGTCCGTGGCAACATTAAGGTAGGGGTTATATTCAAGGGTGGCCGAGTCAAATTTGAAAAAATGTATAAGTAAGAGACACCCCGTAACTCAATGCTTGGTTACGTAGTTGTACTGCCCTGTCTGACAACCGGAAAAATACGACAGGATAGCTACGGTCCAAATTGGTCGTGAAAATACATACATCCATTTCATGGTGTCCCAGAGAACAGACCCGATGTAAATATAGTTTTGGGTCTTTTGAGAGACACTGGCAAAATTTAGACTGCAGCCAGAATTTATGCAGGGTGTTGTTCAAACTGGTCTCCTCTCACTATTCTTGCTTGTGAAGTTGGATCTTCATGGTACAAAAATGGATTGTGAAGTGACTAGTTCTAGTTTCTTTTGAAGTAAACAATTTTCTTTGCCCCAGAAGGAGGGCTTGAACATACTACATCTCAACTTTGGGATTTTAAATTAATAGAAAGATACTGGATGAAATAGCGAAATCAATCTTCTTGAGGTCACTGATTTCGAAAAACGCTCGCTCCATTTTAGGCCCAAAATTCCGAATATACCTACAACGGACAAAATTAGTTTGGCTTAAAAATGTAAAGAAATAGAAGGTGCTTAGGTCGTTCATTCCGAATATTGCAGCGGTTTTTTGAACCGGTCCAGATTTTAGCTTAAAAATCCAAATTCTAGATACAAACGGGTCAACATTAAATTGGATTGAGGAACTGAATATGATGTATCAAATTTCTTGAGGTGGTCGTTGATTTCTAATATGGCATTAGATTCTTGACCTGGTCTCCATTTGGGCTTATAAATCCAAATTTCAGACTCAAAACAAGCCGAAATTGAATTGATTGAAACATTGAATAAATTATCGAACATTTTTCCGAGGGAGGGGGCACTGATTCTGAATATTTCATCAGTGTTTGTGAGCTAGTCCCAATTTGAATCACAAATTTTACATTTTTCTCATCAAACTGGCAAAACTGACTCGGATTAAAAAAATTGAAGAATCTATCGAAATTGATTTTCTCGCTTCACTGATTTCCGGGTTTTTGATCTGATTCCGATTTGGCTTCCAAAAATCGAGCCATGTATCGAAATAGGGGGTTTTCGGGTCGCTTATCCTGATAATTCCAGTTAGACTTGATGGAGGTTGTAATGTCAGAATCAAGTACTTTTCTCAAACGGTTGAAATCATCTTAAAAAACTAGGACAGTATCGTGCACTAAGGCTTTTTGGATTTTTTTCTTGGAATATGTAGTCAGATTAAAGCGAACGAAGTTTCCAAAGAGGGTTTTTCTTTGGTATGGGGCCTATTTATTCCGAGTATTATGTTGAATTTCATAATCAGCAAATTACACTTAATTAATGAGCAAAATGAGTTGATTCGTAAAGATATCGAAGTACGGTTGGGTGACAAAATCCAAATTATCTCATTGCATTCAGAATTTGGTTTCATTTAGGGCCCGAAGTCGTAATTTACAATTAAAACTGGCAAATTTTACTATGTAAGGTGTTTTCACAAATACCGGTTAAAAGTTAGGATCAAGCAAAATCAAAAGTCATTGAAAACATCGGCTTTTTAGTCCTCCTGTACTACATTTGTGAACCAAATGGAAACTCTTAATGAGCGCGGTTGAAAGACACGATTTCATAATAAAAATGACAATTTAAACAATTTTTTAATTTTAAATAAAACTTTTCCGTCCAGCAATTTAAACTGGGAAAACTATAAGATAAGAATAGATGGGATACCGCTTAACCATTTGAGGTTTGCGGACGATATTGTACTAATAAATGAACGAGAGGAAGACATTCGAAAAATGCTGATGAGTTGGTTGCTGTATGCGCAAAGGCGGGTCTGGGCTAAAACGAAATATATGAGTAATAAGGGGGGGGGGGGATGTTTATTGGCAATTTCGGCCTAGACAAACAAGAAAGCTGTAAATATTTAGGGCAAGTTATCTCCTTCAATAAGAAAATAAAAAGAAGAGCTGGAGGTTAGGAGGGACAGGGCCTGGAGTGGGCCCTTCGACCCATTTATGAAGGTAAACTAAGCGTTCGTTCGAAAGTGAGAATGCTGATGTCTTGTGTCTTCCTGATCCTGCTGTACGGGGTCCAAACGTGGACCTTGTCAGTGGCCGAGGCTAGAAAGTTGATATTCACACAAACTAGTATATTGTGAAGCATTCTAAAGACAAGATCTTGTGACAAAATCAAAACAAAAACTATCTAACAGAGAGCGAGAGCGAAGGATATGCTACCCGATGCGCAGTCAGTTACTCTCTAGTTACCTGCCAAAAAGTTACCTGTTTGCAACCATCGGTTACCCTCAGATTACCCAGAAACCCATCAGTTACCCTTGGTTTCCGTTCAGGTACCTTCTAGTTATCCGCGGAAAAGTTATCTATTTGCAGCCCTCGGTTACCCTCAGATTACCTAAAAACCCGTCCGTTACTTTTGGTTCCCCTTTAGTTACCCGGGTAACTGGCGGGATTTTGCGCATCGGGTATATCTGGCTAAGTTGTTAAAAATAAAATTCTCAGGGCACGTTGCCAGAAGCGCAAATGATAGCTGAAGTAAGAGATCACAAACGGATCCCGCATGACAGGGAAAGAAGAAGGGGTAGGCCTGCACAAAGATGAAGGCAGGAGATTGAAAGAAGGGTAGGAATATCATGGGGCAGAGCAGCCCAAAACAGGAAAACCTGTGATAGGATTGAGGAGGCATTTGCCCGCAATGGGGGCCTGGTATCTGGACAGGGGGAGTGCCTGGAATTCCAGGCGGGAGGAAACAGGAGCAAACGAAGTGTAATTCGGAGTCATAATCAGTAGTGTTTCAAATTTTCAATACCAGTAAAGGCTTTTTGATTTAATTTGAAAACTTTTTCTATTTTCGCGCAACAACCATAAATTGGCCTTTTGAAAAAGTAAAGTCGCATTCGAAGCCCGAATTAGGATCATATTAAGAATCTAACTGAATTTTAAAACTCAACGACCAAAAATACCGATTCCGATACATTTTTCGATGTATTTCCATTTAAATTCCAAAGTTGGAGGCATGTCCCAGCCCCTTCGTGGAACGAAAAGTTTTTCTCTCCAAAATGAACGTGGCCTGAGTCTTTGAAGATTCCCAGTAATTTCGCTTTTCTAGGACTCGGAAATCGATATTCTAGAATCCCAGAGAGGATACCAACGGTCGCTATTAATCGTAACCAGTCTTGTAATGCTAATTTAAGCGAAACTTTCCGACCCCGTGGCTTTAAAGTTGGTTATTGACAACCAAAAATGGAAATGGCTTCCAGTGGTTAGCGAAAGACACAGCACCAGCGGCGAGTCGCAGCGAAACTGGAAATTTATTTTCAAGCTTATTTCATTTCGGGAACATAAAAATGTTTTCAATGTTACACCGTGTACACGCACCAGGCTGTAATTATTCTCTATAGAACTTGGCCCACTCAAGCTGCTTCGGGAGAATGCACGAACTTCGTCCAGCCGCCGGGGGTGTGAAAGTGAAGTTGATCGGTGGGATGGAGATGGACACGAATAACAGCTTTTCCAAATGGCAGTGGCGTGCTAAAGTACTTCGGGATTCGGAAAATGAGAAATTTTCTGAAATTCTGGGAGTTTGTAATTAATAATGATCTGGAAAAGTTTTTTTCGGGCATAGACAACGGTCGAAGAAATAATTTTCCTCGTGGGATCTTCTCCGACGGAAAATTATGAGCCCCTGCACTTCTATCCATTTCCCTTCGGTATGCCCCTGATCATTCTGTCTACTTAAAGGAGAAAAAAATGTCTATTTTAAAGAAGTAAATAATGTATTCTGATGATTATATCTCCGTCTCTTCAAAAGTAAAAGGGGCAAACATATACATGTTTTCAGAATTAATTGTTTACTCATCCGGAACTCACATTTCAAGCTCCCCTCCCCCCACCTTCCCATGGAAAACACAGCTTTGGCGTTTTTAACTAATTTTTTCTCTGAGATCCTAACAAGGTTAAAAAATTTATTTTCTTCAAAAATCCTCATAGATGTCGGAAGCTTATTCAGTATTGATCAGATGTAAAATAGTTCAATTTAATGTGCGTTAATTATCTGAGGGTGACCTTAAAACAGGGCGAGGTATGACGGGAAGTAAAAATTAACGACAGGGATCGATTTATAGATTTTCGAGGTCGTTGAATTCATTACTAGGGTAGTTTTTACATATAATCCTCCTGGGGTGCCAATAAGGGGGGCAGGGTTTGAGATATTATGGTATTTGATGTGTAGGTTCCCGAGATCGCTGAATTCAATTCTATTTGTAGTTCTTAGGTCCAACCCCGTGAGTAGGCTTCAATTATTAATAATTTTTTCGAGATATTTGATAATTTGTGGGTTCGAGGTTTCTGAATTCCATTCTTGGGGTAATTTTTAGGGTCGGCAACGAGCGTCTTGCAATCACATATTTTTCATTATTGACGTTTCTTCCAACCATTCTGAGTCACAGTTCAGTTCAGTGGTGCGTAATTTCCGATGCGTAAAGCCAACCCGTATGATTTAGCTCTTCATGGTCACAGTTCAGTTCAGTGGTCCATATTTCCTTGGAAATTTTTCTGTAGTCAACCGCTGTTTCATTAAATTGATTGCAGAGTGCGTTCGTGTTGTTAATTGAAATTTCCATCGAAATTTTTCTTATTAGGACAGGATCAGGTCGAATTATTTCACTTCTTTTTCACGAACCCCCCCCCCCATTATTCCTCGATGAGAGTCAAGATACGTTCTTTCTTGCCGACCCTCCTCGAGTAGCGAGGTTACTTGTTACATCCTACTTCCTGTAAAGAGGTCAAGTTTTGGTCATTTTTCTGAAATCTCAGATTTTTAGATTGTTGTTTCTTTGGCATAAAAACCTCGTAGCTGAAATTTGAAAAACAAAAGTTTTGAGGTGTTATGCAAAGGGGTTGAATTCCTAAGAAAAAAGTACAGTTTGCCTTAATAATCTTATAAGTAGAGTTTCTTAACATAAAAAAATTCAAGATAAGGTAGTTAATACTCGGCATGGCGAATTTAAGGAGTAGTCTTGGGATGGGCAGAGTTCAAAACATGTAAGAGCTATTCTTCTTATCCCATCGCCCTTCTCAGAATTTGGATCATTTTTTCGGTAATTGCAAAACTGAATAAGAAATAAATACTCTGAGTTTTGAACGATTTGTATCTCTGACTTTTTACTTTCTGACTTTCAAAAATGTCTTCCATAATCAGAGTGAGTCGAATTATTTCAACTCACTGAATTCTTAATTGAACGAATTTCATCACAGCACCATCCAAATTCTTCCCTCAAGGAAAAACGGGGTAATGCTAAGACTACTAAGACTTTTCAATCTTCAGTGTTCATGCAAAAATCTTTTACTTTCCCGAATCTGTACTCCTTGAATCTTTTTCAAATTTCTGTTTAAAACTCATAGTTGACTATTTATAAACATATATAGGCTTCATTACGGCTCTTTGAGATAAAGTCAGGATTTTTTAGGACTCGTGTAGTTTTCGGAGACTCGTAGTAGACTCTACGACTCTTTAAAACTGAACGACTAATTTAAGGTTCACTTAGAGTTCTGTATGACTCTTCAAGACTGAGAGGCGCTCTTTAAAAGGCTCTCTTCAACCTTTTTAATATTCGCTAGCACTGCTCAAGACTAGTTTAAGATTTTTTAACTTGGTAAGAAGAGTTTCGAACGCTTCCAGACTAGATTTTTAAGATTGCTCAAAACTCTTTAAAACTTTTGAAGACTCGTTGAAAACTGGAAATAGAATCTTCGAAACTCGTTCAAAATTCGCTACGACTCAGGCTCTTTTTGACTCACAAATTTATTTAAGATCTTTTGCAACTCCCTGGCTGGTCGCCGACGCGATACTTGAAAGGGTAACTTCCGGGGTCAGGGGTGCGGTGTCTGTGGAGCCACTTTGGCATGCGTTCATCGCTATACGCTCCACCAAGTGAACTCAAGCTACAGTTTCGCTGAGTATCGGTCTGAATTTGATGTGAGTGCGGTGACCCTCTCCTCTCAAACGTATATTTTTGTATAAATCGTTCTTTCTAGCTATTTTCTGCCTAGCATAATGCCAGCGTCTAACCAACGTCTTTTGTCCCCTGCATACCTCCGGTATGTGATCTTTTTTACTACGTTCTTCTTTCTTCTTTTTCTCCTCCTCACGACGCAGTGTCTTTTCTTCTCCCTCGGTCGGCCAGGCAGGACATCAGTTTAGTTACAGTTTATGTCTTGGCACTCTTGGCCAGATCTGTTTTGACTGTCGATTGATCAATACACGCGTCTGCTCTATATTTCCTCGTCTTTTTGATTTCGAATGCCCTCTCCGCTGTCCGGACTACATAAACAGGGCAACCCCGCATAAGTACGTACGAAATTGTTTTCAGTATTTTAATAGGGATAAGAATAACCGAGAGTGGTCAGATATTTAATATTTGAGGACACAATGAATAGTTTACAGTTTGTTCATGCGGATTTTTCGGGAATTGTACGAATGAGGCACAATGTAAACGTCTCTCAAATGTGTTTTGCCTCATGCATACCTGTACCTCATGTACGTGATCTTTTCTAAACCACGTTCTTTTTCTCTTTATTCTCATGACTCACTCTCCCTTTTCTCCTTCGGTCGGGCAGGCAGGACATGCGTTTAATTCAGTCACAGTTTATGTTTCAGCACTCTCGGTCAGATCTGTTTTTACTATCAGGCGTTCAATAGACGCGCTTCTAACACACTCTCATTTCTCTAATTTCGAATGCCCTCGCTGCGGTCCAGACTAAACACTTCTCGCAGGATTTCCGAAAAATCTGCAGGCCCACTGTGCATATGCCGTTGCTTTTCAGCTCTAAGGCCATAGTTCAGAAACTTTCAGTGAGTCCCTGATCGATCGAATTCTTTAAAATCAATCAGGACGTAGACAAGGGGCCCTGTACATTCACGTGTGCCGGGGCCCCGGAAGCCTCTGTCCGTTCACTGAGTAGGAGATTGACACATCGCCTCTTTCTGGCCGTATACTGCTCTCACTTTCCGACTTCTCTGCGATACAAAGAGCCAACATAACAAAAGACGTAACAAGATTCGGTTACGTGCCGTTGAAATTCCATACCGGGGCGACGGCGCTACTGGAAAGAGTTACCACGTAGCTGTTCTAGTCCTAAAATGGGCATCGTTAGTCTAACGTAAGTTTTGAATTTCTCGCACCGGTGCCATTAAAAATAAGCCGGTGTAATTTTAATCGCGCTTTCGACTCGCTGATTTCGCTGCGCAGATATAAAGGCAAAACGGCAATTTATACGAAAACATAATGACACGACACTTGATGAACCAGATCGACGAAAATGGAGGGTAGTTTGGCACGACGACGGAATGCGGTATGTTAAATGCTCGGCAGCTTCGAAACACCCTATTTATTTTACCGCCGTCCTTGTTCGGGCGACGAATTCGCGTTCTGCGAATATTCATCTTTCGGCATTCCAGATACGAGTACAATAACAATGCGGATTAAAACTGAGAGCGAAATGACGAGTTCTGTGAGATCGATCTCATCCTGACATTCTGGGCCGAGACTTCAAAATTCGAGCACTTCCGCTGAGGAAACTCGATCTAATTGATTTTCGGCGCCGCAGATACGTCCAAAGGAAGAGAAAGCAATCGAAAGATTAAGGCGAGAGTTCGTGTCAGCCTCAACAGTCCGTTCTCTTTCATTTCAGGGCCATATATCTTGGCCCTACCTGTCTTAAGGTCTGAACGTATTGATACCTTCGCCACGAGTGATTAGTATGCCGGAAACGTTTCGTTTTCCCACCGTTTTCCGGATGATTATGTCATGAATTAAGTCTTCGTAACGGAATCCAAATCCGGAGAAGCGAAAACGTACCGAACGACTTGTAATCTATTAAATAAGAGGATTCTAAAAGGCGAAAAATTACGCGGAGATGAAACTTGACAGGGTTGTTCCTTAACACTCCCTGATGATCACCCGAGCATTCCTCAGAAATCAGAGGTGAACGAACGGTGCCGAGGAAGATAGGAGGAAAGTGAATTTGGGTTTTGGACAATATTTCGCTTCATACGAGCCGCACAGAAGAGAATGTTCGTGACCCAATTGAAGAAGACTGAATACACCATAAAAAATTTTCAGTAGTATTTTTGCATAGAATCAAAAGTTTTGCTAATGTGGTAACCCTCTTCTCTCCGACATATATTTTTGTATAAATTGTGCTGCCTGGCTGCTTTCGGCATAAAACGATACGAACGTCTCAGAAACGTCTTTTATTTCCTGCATACCTGCATTTCCTGAGTGTGATCTTTCCTAAAACACGTTCTTCTTTTTTTTATTCTTATAAAACTCCATCTCCTTGTTCTCCCTTGATCGGTCAGGTAGGACATCCGTTCAGCTTAGTCATAGTCACAGCTTATGTTTAGCACTCTTGATCTGTGTTTACTATCGATTGATCAATACACACGCTTCCTCTAGACATACTCATTTTTTGATTTCGAATGCCCTCGCTCCAGTCCAGACTAAACACTTCTCTCTCTCTCTCTCTCTCTCTCTCTCTCTCTCTCTCTCTCTCTCTCTCTCTCTCTCTCTCTCTCTCTCTCTCTCTCTCACACACAAATTTTTTTTACACCTAACGACAGCACACGCTTCCCTATTCGCAGTTCCAATATCATTGTCGTGTCTATCCTCGCCCTTACTGCCGCTGCATCCTGATATCAGCTATTGGTATTCTTCTCGGACACAGTGACGGGCTTTAGCTGCAGAGCCGAACATCCGGTGGGGGAGCCTTCCGTACTTATGGGGAGTCGTCGTCGCTCAAGACTTGCTGTGCGTGAGCTGCGCGGATGCTGTCCGCTTCAGCGTCCTCCTTGGCCCGCATCACTGTGCCGGCGAATTGGATCATCGCTGACTAGTTCTGCGGGCTAGCCAGCATCACTTTAATCATCGTCTCGGAAGTGATGTGGCTGTAGCCGACGCCTCGAGCGCTGCTCGTGCGTCGTTCCACGCAGTGCCGCAAAATATGGTATACTGTGCGTCATCAACCTCTGCTGGACAATGCGAGCACTGGCTGGGTACCTTGTTCCAACGGTTCAGATAACCATTGAAGCACCCATGCTTGGTGAGCATCGTGCTGCCGCGAAAGCCATCCATTGGGGTCATGTACTAGCCTCAATGTCCAGCGGCCATGGGTGATCTGTTGGAGGCGAGCCACCCACTCTTGAACTGTTTGCCGCCGGACTTCTTCCTTAAGCATCTCCTTTACTCCTTTCTTTTTTCTATCAGCTGGTGGGAGCTTCTGGAAGCACTGATAAAGAGTCTGAGTATAAAAAGTGAAGAGGCAGGGTTAAGAATAAATTTAAAGAAGACCCAGTGGATTACAAACGGGGAAGAAAAAACATTACGGATAGGAGGGGAAGAGATATAACCTGTGTAAATGAAGTGAGTTATCTGGGTCAATTAATTTCGTTTAAAAAGAGAAGGGAAAAGGAACTAAGTATTCGGATTAAAAAGGATGGAAAAATGTTTGGGCTCTGAAACACATATACAAAAGTAAAACTAACACCGGACTTAAAAGGAGGGTATGGGAGATGTGTACGCTACCGTCCATTACGTATGGCGCCCAAACCTTGGCTTCCACAAGGAAGCAAGTCGAGAAACTAAGATGCACACAAAGAGCCATGGAAAGGAGTTTATTGGGGGTAAAGAAAAAAGATAAATTTCGTAATGCAGTGATAAGGAGTAAAACCGAAATGAAGGATACAGAATTAAAAAACTGAAGTGGGACTACGCGGGTCACATTAGCAGGAGGGAGGAAGGAAGATGGGAAAATATAGTGCTAAACTGGACGCCGTACGGGAATAGAAGGGAGAGAGGAAGACCATTCAGAAAGTGTGAAGACGAATTTGTGGCCGAAAAGGGACCACGCTGGAAAAGACTGGCACTCGACAGAAGGAAATTGAAAGCTTTGGGGGAGGCATATGCTCAGAAATGGGCGGGGGAGGCGGAAATGGATAGTGGGTTCACGTAAGAAACCGCACCACTATGTAGCACCCCAGTACTGTTATTATTATTATCTCCCTGGGTAGCAGATTAATAGGAGGCATTCGCGCAGATTATGCGTAGTGCCGTAGCCCGCTGCACCCTTCCTATGTCTTCTCTGTTCTCGCGGAGTGCCGCGACTGGTGCCCAAGTGGGGGCCCCGTAGAGAAAAACCGAGTGGATTACTGTCGAATACAGTTTTCTTTGGCTCTCACTCGGCCCCCGGAGGTTCGGCATAAGCTGACGCAACGCTCTCAGTGTCCGCTCTGCTTTCTCTGCCGTTGTATGGAGATGCTGTTTCCAACATAGCTCGTTGTCCACCGTCATTATCAGGTACACCATCCGGTGCTGTAGGGATACCGGTTCACTCAGTACCGTTAGGTCAAATGGCTGTGGTCTGTCCCTTTCCGCCCGTGAAAGAGGACGGCTTCTGTCTTCTAGGCAACCACCTCTGAGCCATCCGCCCGCATCCAGCGAGACATCATCTCGATGCTGAGTTTCTCCGACCTTTTCCCTACAAGGAGAAGGGTGTCGTCGGCAAAACAGATGGTCTGGGCTCTTCTCGAAAGTGTGAGCCGCAGGACCCTGTCAAAAGACATGTTCCACAACAGGGGTCTTAAGACCGATCCCCGAGGTACACCCGCCGAGATTATCTTCCGGACCTGACGACCTTCTGCGTCTATATACGCTATCGTTCTGTCTGCCACGTAGCTCCTGAAATCCATACTGGAATTTCGACAGCCCATCTCTAGAAGCGATGTGCGCTTCTACCCGCAAAGCAATAACCAGCTCCAGTAACTTGACTATGTCATCCAGTAGACATAGAACCGGTACGCGGAGGGCCATTCCTCTGGTTTGTTATTGCCTTTGCGGAGCAGGACCAGCCCCTCTGTTATCCATATCGCCGGGAAATGGCTCTCTTCGAGACACTTTGTGAAGCAGGTGCGTAGCCGTTCCAGTTTCAGCGAGTGGATCAGTTCCCAGACGAGGCTAGGTATGCCGTCCGGCCCTGGGGCTTTCCTCTTTTCCCTGATCCGTTTACGGCAATTCTCAGCTCATGGGCTGTGACTTCCTGCCGCGGATCCCAGTCCTGTCTGGTGATCTCTCACCTTGGTGTTAGCGGCGGGTGCTGGGGGAAAAGGTGGCAACGATTTCCTCCAGCGTCGTGGGTGGTAGCCTGGTCATTGGGGAGGAGGACGGGAGTCGTCGTAGGAACACCTTATATTGGCGTCCCCATGGATCATCGTCCACCGTCTTGACGAGCTCTGCCCACTTGTCTGCTTTTGCTCTCTTGACGGATGCGCGCAATGCTTTCCCGGTAGCCATCCACTCAGCATTCACCTCTTCAGCATCAACAGCTCGGGAGGCTCGATGTCTTCTGGTAGCCCGCTGACGCCTGGTGGAACACTCACGGTGGAGTCGCTGTATCTCTCCATTCCACGAGTACGTACTCCGGCGGGCCTTACCTGCCTTTACTCTTGGCATTGCTGCTCTGCATGCCTTGTTTGTCCGTTCGACGATCCATGCAGCTGTCTGTGAGGCATTCGAGGCTTCGACCAGACCTCTATCTTCTGTAGCCATTATTGCTCTCTCTCTCTCTCTCTCTCTCGTACAATTTTAAAAAAACCGCACACTTTTGTGCTAGAGATTTTATCTCTGTTACCTGACTATTTTAATACACGTAAATATCTTTCCGCCAAAATTTCTTAGCTCGTTGAACCTGAACTATTGAAATTTTTTAAAAAGGAAACCCGTGGACCAGTGAGTTTCTTCTCTAGAACGAAACGCAAGTTGAGGATTTCTAGAATTGACTGAATTTGAAACAGATTAACGTTTGTCAAAAGGAGTATTTTCCGCCTTTTACAGAGACGCGACGCACTTGCACATTGTTCAGGAAGTAATTCACGGGAAATTCGATTAACGTTTTTGAATGGGGCGTCAAAATTGTTTTTCCCTTTCCTTCGGCGAGTGACTTTTCGAGATAGACAGCATGTTTATCCGGGTGAAATTTCTTTAAGAAAGTGCCGGCTGGTTTTGTTATTCGATGAAAGTGGAACGGAGATTGCACCTCTATGAAAAATGAAACGCAGTTATCGCGATGATTTAGTCTTTCCAGGTTAAATATAGCGGCGGATGTACGACCAAAGACCTATCACGGCGTTTCTGTGAAAGGGTCCACGTTTTGGAATTTTCTCCCTTTTTGTACTCCTCCCTGCTATACACGTGGTCTTGAAAAAGTCCTTCGACTCAAAAGAAATATTCTTTGAATTAGTTTTGATGCAGGCCCATTTGGAGCGTTTCCGGGATAGAAGGTGCGGTGTCCCGGGGCCAATTTGGCATGCGTGCATCGCCATACGTCCCTCTATCATCGGAGGATGAACTGAGTTGACTTTGTGTTAAGCCTTAAAGTTTTTTTGTTTTTTTTTTTTGTTTGTTTTGATAAGCCGTAAAAATATATTAGCTGAGCTATCTGCCGCTTCGTCGGCGGTGCACAATAATTATGGTTAAAATTGTTATTTTTTCAACGGTAATTAATCTGCCTAAATGTTTAGATTGTATTCTATTTTAAAAGAAAAGGCGGAAGGGTAGAAACAGAAATCAAAATTGACAACTCTTCACCACTTGTACTAGACTGACAATCTCCCCTTCAAAACTGACCCAATTTCTTTGAAATTACGTTCTTACAAATCTCAAAGTACTCGACTTTAAAATTTCGGTTCTCTTAGTTACCATGCACATAAAAGTTAGCCAAACAATTTTTTTCCCTCAAATTGCCGACTTGAAATCGATCAAATATTTTTTCCCAATCAGAAATATAAAAATTTTAAAGATAAAATGGCGCCTCGTTTTGCCTTTGAAAATTCTACACTCATTTTCAAACATTCTAGAACTTTTCAATAACACGTTCTAGGTTCTTTTTTATAGCGGGTCAAGCGGTAACGCTGACATGTTCGGTCGTACCCCACCTCAACGTAATATTGACGCCACTTCGATATAAGTCAACCGCTCCGATGTAATGCTTTAATCTTCCCATAGGTAGCGTTGCATACGGTATTTTTCGAAAATCAGTTCTTATTTATTTTTAATGATACACAATTTTTTCTGCAATCTATTTCATATTTTAGGGAAGGTCAAGGGCTATAAGACACCATAATCGCCAGTGGCCGGCAGTGGGCGGGTTTGCTGGAAAATGAGCACACGCAAGAATCCACGAAACCAACTTTTCCTTTTATGTATTAGATTTAGGGGAGACTCGTGTTCCGTTGGACCAAAAATCGATTATTGTCTTTGGCGCCCGGACTAGGTGATCCAGAAAGGTGAAACTCCGACCTTAAATACTTTGGTCCGTTCCTTAAAAAAGAGGGGCCCTTTTATAGCCCCTCCCTATTTCATGTCTTGTCACAATTATGATTTTAAAAAACCTTTCTTTTGACTCACAGTACTTAACCTGATATGCACCATGGGAAATGGGATAAAAAAAAAAGAGTGAAATCGCTGTAAGAAAATTAATTTTTTATAGAGAAAAATATAAAAATTAATGGACGTTTTGTTTTGGAAAACTTTCTGAATTTTGAGAATGACAGATACCTTGGCGTGCAGAATAGTCGTTTACAATCGAAATAATATATTCGCATTTAACGTCCATCTCATACGAGTTTTTATTCGAATCTTAAATTACAAAACTCGAATTTTACTTTACTTTAACGGAAAATACCGGTAAACCCACAGCCGAACGTGATTAGAACACTTTTTTTGGATTTATTTATCAACTGATAATGGTTGTTCCCATGGTGTACGGAGTACTACAAAACCATGAAATTTTGAGGGAAATTGAATATGTAACATCCCAATGACAGTTTAATTGGTATAAAAACCAAACTTTTAAATCAACGTTTACTACCTTCAAACGCACTCACTATTTTCGAAAAACAAAAACTTTTGATTCTTTGTTTTTAATGCGATAAAATGATTAATTGGTTTCAGATTTCGTTACCATTTAGTAGTTAAGTTCCGTGTGTCCTATTTCGAAGCAGAATGGTGATCGTTTTGTCAAATATGACGTCAGAGTCTAAATTCCCATAGTACATTTGTTCCGAGGTACACCTTTCTTCCCTGTTCGGAAAGACATTCTTAAGGGTATTTTAGGGAAAGAAAATTTCAATTTTGCGACCTGGAATTACTTGAGATTCAACAAAAAAGGACAAAAATCACTCATTCATACTCTGTAATTCCGGACAGGTAGTTGAATTTCGATTTTGTCGACTGATTTTCGAGGTCGACAAGGACAACAGGAAGAAAAAAAAATGGGAGCAGGAATCCCCTTAGATTTGGAATATCATTGTAGTTTTCCCGCTCAAAATCAACATACAAATTGTTCAAAAGTAAAGAAAGGCATGAAAGTTACCCTGTAAATGCTAATATCCTCCTTAATGGAAATGGCAAATTAAATGAAGAATCTAGAGAAACAGTTTTGGATACAAGACAAACTTTGTAGTCGCGAATGCGTTATTCGGTGGAGGGACACCCTGTATACAAGCTACAATGCTGTTAAATATTGACCTGCAGTTGATATAAGTGCGGTGGTCCTCTTCTCTCCAATGAGCCTTTTTGTAGAAATCGTCTTGTCTAGCTAGTTTCTGGGTAGCATGATGCGAGCGTCTCACAAATGTCTTTTGTCTCATGCATCTCTTTACTTCTTGTATGTGATCTTTCCTAAATCACATTATTTTTCTTCTTCTTATTCTCATGACTCACTCTCCTTTTTCTCCCTTGATCGGTTAGGCAGAACATCAGTTTAGACACAGTTGCAGTTTTAAATGTTTTAACATTCACAGTAAGACTAACTGATTCTATCTATCGACCAGTGCACGCGCTTTCTCTACTAATTCTAATTTCTCTAATTTCGAATGCCTTCATTGCGGTCCGGACTAAAGAGTTCTATTGCAAAACTCGAAAAACTCGCATAAGTATGCAAATTACTGTTCTTAGTATTTTAATCGGATGACCAAGAGTGATGCACTACAAATATTTCAAATTCTGGGACACCGTGTATGTTTTACAAGTCCGATTATTAAACTCTTGATTCTGCGCAAAAATTGTACTGAGCTTTTTTTATTGCAAATTTAGTTTTCATCGATTTTTGTTACAAATGTTTCTTCTGTACGACCTATTCCAAATTTCTTCCGCGCCCGTTCCCTGTGGCGCCATTAGCTCATCTCGGATGTTTGAGCGAATTTTCGGAATATCATTAGGGGGCGGTAATGAACAATCCTGCAACGTTTCATCACTACTTGTCTTTTGTATTCTTAGCCAAATTTCAGTGCTATGTGTTTCGAAATCTAGACTGGACTCGTTAAAATAAGACAAGTGGGGCGAGAACTTGAAGCACTTTTCATCACTTAATGTCAGAGGTGTCAATGGGCATCTTGCGGTGGGTGTGTGTGGGGGGGGGGCTTAGATAAAAATCTGATAATCTCTATACGTAAGTAAACATGATGTAAAGCACTTGCGGGATTTTTCGGGATTTGTAAGAGAAGAGTTTAGACCGGACCGTAGTGAGGGCACTTGGAATCACAGAAACGAGAGACTGTAAAAAGCGGGTGTTTGGTACGATCGATAGTAAAAACAGATCGTAATGCTAAACTGATGTCCTGCCTGGCCGATCGAGGTAGAAAAAGAGAGTGAATTATAAGAAGACGAACGTGATTTTGAAAAGATCATTGGAAGGGCAGGAATGCAGGAGATAGAAGACGTCTGTTAGATTCTCGCATCGTGCTACGCAGGAAGTAGCCAGGCAAGACGATTGTACGAAAATATACATTCGCGAGGAGAGGGTCGCCGCATGCTGTTAGGTAACTCATGAGAGGCCGGTCAATTACCTCAATTTTAGAGGAGCAGTGAAAACGATGAGCCGCACAAAGAACACTAATCTCCAATTCAGTTGGTCCAATCACCGAATTATATTCATTCTTGAAACGTGTCCGGGCTTCTCTTTCCAATTCAAAAATCAAGGATCGGAAGGATGATGCTGGAGAGTACAGACAGATTGTGAAATTTGAAAAACGAGAATTCAAATCAAATTCTGAATACCCGTGATCGTATTATACTCGTACTGCTTTGGCGACCACCCAACTTCGTACCTCGTGCGAGCTAACTTTTGGCAGAGGTCGAACTTACCGGCACCGGGGTAATTTCTGTCGAGCTCACGTCCACGGATTCGAATTTTTGATGGGATAATATGTTTTCTTCGTTATATTCTATCTTCCATTCATATTTGTCTCGTTAAAGAAGTACATAATCCGGTACTTACCCAACCACGTATCTCGGATTTCAGTGAAACTCTAAAGCCGCTTACATTTACGAGGATGATTTTGCTCGAGATGGTCCTTTGTATCGCGGCCATCGCCGAAGACCCTTTCTCAGTTTTGGGCGGCCATTCACGCAGAATACGAGCATTGTATCGCGTCCGCGTAAGAGCAAGAGAGAAATTTGAAAAGCTTGGTAGTAGTATTCAGCTGGCCGGTTTTTTGCCCTCATCGCAATAAGGTTTTAATTTCGTCCTTCAATATGGTTTTATCGGTCAGGAATGAGCTCGTACAGCTTTCGCCGAGCTTTGTACCATTTCAGCTGACGAAGCTTTTTGGGTACCTGCCAGTTCACCGGTGTCGGTTTCCCGCGAGACTTATTAGAGATTCGAGCTCGCCCGAAGTGTTTTTTACTTCCAACATCGAAATGTCTCCCGGTTTTTGTAATCGTTTTTCTATTTCCATTTCGGTTCTATATTAGTGCGAAAGCGGAGAAATCTGTCGTGCAGGTTTTTGTAGGCATCCTTGTTCCGTTCAGATTGGTCCAGTTTTGATCTTTTCGAGTGGCTTCGCATAAGTGTATCATACATCGAATAAAGTTTGACCGATGAGAATTGCTGCATATGTAGACTCGAGATTCGAACTCTTTTTACGGATGCTGAAGCGTCATGAGCCCTGTCTGTGTGGGACAGGACGAGGAGCTGGAAACAGGTCGAAGGTCGAAAATGCCAACAATCTAGGGGGTAGATAAGCCGACCATCCTTCTGTGTCGTATTTAATAGTAGAAACCTGAGAAAATGTGCATACTTACTTAACATTATACTTGTTTGCATTTGTGAAATCTAATTTAGAGAGGTTATATTTCTTTTTGAAGATAAAATGAACGTCAAAAACGAATTCAGCGACCTTTGAACTTTAGAATTTTACATCGGTAACATACTTATCATCATCAACATCACTTTTCTACTAATTCCCCTCTTCAGATGCCAAAATTTGCGAATTAAGGGAATCTCTTGACCAGTAATGAGTTCATCGACCATTTATACCGGTGATACGGCATTCATATTGCATAATATGACATTTTCAACTTCCTTCCTCTCTCGTGACATAATTTGTAGGTATGCTAGGAGCACATGGTTATCGAAATTGAATTCAGTAATCCTTTCAAATTATAAAACGGTTCCCAAATAACATATTTTTTAATCTTCATTTTGAATTACCCTCCTTTTCTCTATGTGCTTCAATTAGAAATTCGGGAACGAATTATTACTAAAAAATGCTTCAGTAACTCTCGAAACTTTTGAAATGATGCCTATATTGCGTTTGTTAGAATCTCTAATTTTGAAGCCCCCTCATCCTGGTACCCTTTGAAAATTAGGGGCAAATTATTATCAAAAGTGAATTCGAGGATCCACTGAACCCATACAATGATACCCATAGTATTTTCTCCCCAAAATCTTCATTTTGAAACCCGTTCCATCTCCCCAGATATCATAACTTGCAAGCTGAGGACCAATAATAGCCAAAAATGAGTTTAGAGACCAGCTAAACTTATGAGACGATATCTATATTGCATTTGATGAAATTTTTGGGGTTGTTCCCTCTCTTTGATGCCACAACTTTGAATTTACATGTAAACCAATATCAAAATTGAATTCTGTGACATTGAAACCCTTTTAGTCGGTATCTAGATTCTGATAATTCGCGCTAATGAAAGTTATAAAAAATGTAATTAAAAATGTAATTTCAGTTGTTGAAAAAGTGCAAAAAATACAAGATTCAAATTATGGTATCTGAGGACGAAGGAGGGGAGAGGGAACACTCCAAGGATGGGTAGATACGGATGTTCAGAAAAGATTTCAATGATGATTTGTACCCCTTCTGTTTGCTCAATTCGGTGAGACCAAAAAAATACCGAAAAATTGATTCCTTCCATGAGTCCTGTGTTAAACTATAGGAAGTCGAAGAATCATTTTGAAGTCCCTGTTTCGGGCATTGAGAGGGTAAATAGGTATGAAAAAATTCATGATATCTTTTGTGTAGAATTGAATGAGAAATAATTTTTGTTTGAAATCGTTTCTCCTACAGTTGATATTTTTCTAGGTTTTGGGAAAAACTAGATTTTGGGAAACGCTCAGCCCTGTGGGAAGATGCGTCTTCACTACAACGACTTTAGAACCTTGTTATGTCCATTAGGGGGCGAATCCAAAAAGATTCGTGAAAAATTCTATACTGGAATTTTTGTCCAACTTCGATTTTTCTTTGATCTGATTTTCCTGGGCTACTTCCCGTACAAAAAAAAGTCTGTTTCATAATATTTTGAAGTAGCTGAAAATTCCGTCTAGATGTATCAGTTTTTTTATTTGAAGGCTTCGTATAAAGATACGACTTTTTTAGAGCTCGGCAATTCGTATTGGCAACGTGCCAGGGGAATGAGGATTTGGACAGTTCTTGAAGATATAAGCTCAATTTAAAATTATTCAATTTCTTTCCCCTATCGACACATATCCAGACAAAATTTGAAAACTGTAAATAAGTTCATTTATTATCTTACCACAGTAAAGTCAATACAGTAGATAACGACCCACATGTTATGTGCATCTGTTCTTCACTCTTCAATGCCGCAAATGCTTTCACAAATACTAAACAGTTGAAATAATGAGTAAGTTTGTACCCAAATTACCGGCGTAAGCAAAATAATTATGAATTCTTCAAGGTGATTGCACCGCCATTGAATATATTTTTTTCTCTTCATTCTTATCGAGCGACGGAGCTATGTACACTCTCGGGCTATGGGCTCGGAAAAGATTGTTGTCTGTATATCTCAGAGGTAATTGCCATTAAATATGAAAATCGGGAGTGCTGGGTAAACATTATGGACCGCACAAGAATCGCCGAGAAAAATTTTTGAAATTGTTGAAATACGTTTTCTATTGAAAAATAATATCCTGAGTTTTTCCACTGAGCGGAAAAATCCAAGTTCAACATGTAAACCGACTGAAAAGTCACAATGAATGGCAACTCATAGTTCCTTGAGGTTGCTGAACTCGGTTCAATCAACACGGTTCTTTGTCAACTATACCAGAAAATTCGATTCTCGATGTATTTATTTACGGCGATTCATTTATGCAATTCTATTAACATGGTGCGGGCGTAGAGTCGCCAACAACATTCTACTGTAGAAGAAATTCATACTCGATTCGCTGCAAGTATGTTTTGGTAAGACGGCCAGTAAAATAATAAGCTTTCTGATTTTGTTTGAACGAGTTGTAACGTTCGTCCGGGGTTCTCAAATTCGTATAGATTGTAACGTGGCATTTTTGAGAAACCCTGTCTATCTAGTAAATTTCGTTTTTTTTGGGCTTTGATGCAAACCGAACCGGTCTCCAGGTCACTATTTCCTGTTGATTCAAGTGGCTCCAGCATTTTCGAAGAATTACTCACGGTTCCATTAGCTTTCGGACTATGGGTTTTCAATTTCTCACGTATCTTTTTTTCTTCCGTCGAACTTTATTTTCTTCCCCCCTATCTGTCACCGTTTTCGTCTTTCTCACCGTTTAGTATTTTCGAGCAATTTTTTTCGACCTCTGTTTTCGGTACACGATTATTCCAGGGGGTTCGATGGTGTATGGTCTTTTTATTTTATTTTGTTTAACTCTATCCTTTCACCAGTTCGTATCCTGTGTCATGTCCTGTAAGGGGTTTCTTTGGGTTTCTAGGTCTTTCTGTTTATTTTCAGGCTGGCCTATTCCAGTCACTGTTCTGCTGAACAGGGAGGCCGTGCAGTAAAGTTTCGATCTCCTAGTCTCCTAGTACTCTGCTTGTAATTATTCTATTTTTCTTATTATTACTATTTTTTATGCGCTTTCTTTTATTTTCCCTTTCATAGTGGATTTCGGGTCCAGTCTTCCAGCGCACACTTTCTGCCCGAGATTTTCTCCATTTTACTGGAGCATATACCTTCTTTCCCCAAGGGCGCTTTTATTCTCTTTCTCTCCGCTCTGCACGTTTAGTTCCTTTCTAAATTTTTCCATTTCCGACTTACTGTATATTTGATGTTCCCCATTTTGGTTTGGTTAAAATCACTACTTATCGCCCCCTCTTTTCATCGGGCGTTATTTGGGGTCCTATTCTTATGCCTTTCTTGGTTTTTAGCTTCTCCTTTTTTTTTCCCGCTTCGTGAGGGGTTACTGGTGCTCCCTCTTCGACATGAGACTTCATTTTAAATCATTTAAAACAACGTCATATATTTGTGATGTGTTCATCGTGACTAGTTATCATCTTCTACGTATTTGGTTCTTCAGTCATAGGAATTTTATTTTAGTGATTGTGTTTCTTTGTTGGCATAGTTTTTCTTGAATGTGTTGGTTATTTTCGTAGGTGTAAATGAGGGGGGTAGTTTCTATTTAAATACGCAAAATGAATTTCTGATATTTGTACTAAAATTACGTTATAACTGGGGCTTCCAAAAATATACTCTGTAAAGGGGTCAAATATGCACTAATAATAATACTTTTATTTTCGTCAAATATACTGATGTATTCTCTCGAAATCAAGAAAAATTCTGAAATATTTCGTATCAAATTAGAAATGTGGAGAAATCGAGAATAAACTAATGGCAACTGTGATTCATCCGACGTGTTATCATTTAGCATATTATTGTGACTAATCACCATAGACCCAACGCTAATTACATTATAAAATGAGAAAACTTTTGGTTGGCGAAACAGTTGCAGTTGTTGCTGATCATTTTTTTGGAAGACAAAAACAGAGCAAAATTGAAAAAATTCGGAAATATTCCGGGAAAATAGCCAAATATTTTTGAATAAGCTGTAGAAGAGCAGAAAATATGTCAAAACTTGCTTTCATATACAAAGTGTGCCAAAATATGCTCTATCAAGTACGGCTCATTTTTTTTATTTTAAATTTTATGGATCGCAAAAACAAAATAATTATTCTTTATCTACTTCAACAAAAGAAAATCGTGCAGAAGCATATTTTTTGACGCTCTAATTATGACCAACATATTATGTAGCTGTGTAACCAACGCGTTTCAATTGAATTGACTCAAAATTTCTTTCGAAAATCCAGTTTCGATAGAACGTGTTCCGAGGTGTAGCACTCTCCCCTGTAAATGACTGACACCCTGGAGAACACATCAGTGAACGAACTATCGAAGAACTGACTTCTTAGATCACTGTCTGTGAATGGCCAGTCAGATTTGTGATCCAGCTCCAATTTGAATAGCAAAAGAGAAATTTCACCCATTGAATGGCGGAAGATTACCTGGCAAATCAAAGCACAAAGTACATACAGGCAACAGGCTTTGCAAACCGGGTGGGTACAGTAGGATCTCGATTATTCGGACTAACTGGGGAGTGAGGCGTCCGAATGATCAAAACTCCAGATAATCGCCAGTATTCTTGAAGGTGTTTCTGAGCTTTCTGAGTTTATTTTCAATTTTTGTTTTGTCTTTTCCTACGAAGATCCACGGATGCTTTAAAAACTGGAAAATTGTTAGAAGAATTTATAAAATAATGTACAGTTTACAACAGTAATTTGTACGTAGTGTATTGAATGAGGTAGACTACCAAGCATACATGCAGAAAAAATCAAAAAATTAAGGGAATTCCGTTCAAAAGATATAATTAGGTGAAGAAAAAATTGAGGGTAATCTACTTGGAAGCCTCCGTAACTCTTTTTCTGGCCGTAATATCTCTCTATTGTCGAAATAAGCAATATCGGCTGATGTAGCTTGGTTTTGAGATTCAAGGTTTCAGAGTCTGTAGTGCTTTAGCGTGAGTGCAGCCCCGTAGAGAGAAAAAGAGTGCCTGGGGGAATTCCCACGGGCCCTCTGTTCTTTTGTTAGGTGGGAAAAAATGATGAGCTACGGGATGTACCGTATGATTGACATTCAGACCTTTCAAAAATATTGGGCCCCTTGAAAGTCCGGGCCCGAGGTATTTCCCCTTTCTCCCCCCCCCACCTCGACAGGGTTGCGTGAGCGACTCGTACATTTGTTACAATCGAATCGTCTGTATTCATTTTATCATCTTCCTCTCCTATCGAACTGGTTACAAAGTTGATATCATCTCAGTAAGCTCGATATCATCATCTGTTACCATTTTATCAGCTCTCTCCTGTTGAGTCGGTTGCTAAGTTAACGATATCACTCTTAGTAGTTCAACATCATCATCTGCTGCCATCTGATCTGCAATGTCACTTCTTTTAATCGTCTTACCACCTGGTAATGGCATCTTCAGCATCTGTCTCCTTTCAATTTTCTCAATATCCCACTAATTACTCGCTTTATGGCCGAAGAGTTCATGCCATGATTTAATGATTGTTATTGGTTCGATTTCATTGTACGCCTACCCATTTGTGAAATCCAAAATGTCCACGCTTTTCAGCTTTACGAATGCATCTGTATTGTCGTCTGAAAAAATGCTACCCAGAAGTTCACTTCGGTACTTTCTTTTCAAACACTCTAAGATTCAGATCCCTTGGTCCATCGGTTGACAAGCAGAGATGACAAATATTTCACGTTGGTGTGTGACGATGTGTTATCCAAAATAAAAAGGACTTCCCTTGGCAAATTTTTCAACCTCAGAAATGACTCAACAGCCGGGACAAATTCAGTTGTGAACCAAGACTTGAATATTTCGGAACTCATCCATACGCTCTTCTGGTTGTTGTACCAAATGGGCAGGGAGTGTCTTGCAATTTTTTTAAATGTCGTCGAGCTCTTTCACTCGCCACTGGCTCCCAGTTTCAATTTGTGGGTGCATTTGACATTAGCGCAAGCTAATACAGTAAATCTATCCTTACTTTTATTATACCAGGATCAGATCTGTCTTCTTGCGATGCTTGTGTTTTTTTTTGTCAGCAGGATTTATAACTTTATTTATTTATTTATTTATATGAGAGGGAGGTCCTTCACAGCCGACAATGGCCAATAACGAAGGACCCCAATAAAAGATAAGAAAAAAAAAATAATAAAAAAAATAAAACTGGACAAATCAAAAAATAAACTTAAAATAAATAAAAATAAAAATAAAGGTTGGTAACATTCGATAACAGAGGTCAGTTTCATCGCAATTGTATATTCAGTCTCTAGTTAACCTCGGTGCTAATTCCAACGCGTAGTTCAGCAGTTGTGCAGCTGTTTCACCTGTGTCTGATCTCCGCAAAACAGCAAACGTTTCCGAAATTGAACGAACAACTTTCTTCCTGGATTTTCCGCTCATTTTTACTACAGTAAGTACAGCAACAGATACAGAATAAAACAAAACGTATCTCCTAAGACCACACGCAGTATGTACGCCTTCTATTGAGCAAGACTCTGGCATTTCGAAGAAAAAAAAAAACCAAAAAACTACGAGGTACAGAACAGTATTGTATTCTATATCAAAATATGGACTTCTTCGTCTTTTTCTTTTTCTTCGGGTGCTGTATCAGATGCCAGACGTTGGCGATAGCGATGTCTCATGCGTGACTCTCCTGGGAGGGGTTAATCAGCGTAATCTGTTGTTGCTTTTCCCGCAGATTGTTGCGTTAGAGTTTTCCTTCTCCGTGCCAAAGAGTATGTAGCCGCAATTCGTTTACTAGCAACGTGTTTCATGACGCTGAGTAAACTGCCCACAATGTGCACACCCACAGTACCAATCTTTCTGATCTGGTGGTAACACGTCCTGCGATTTTAATGCCTCGTTTATGTGAACTGGCGGGGGTTACAAGACGCGCTGTCCTTCTATCTCGATTGATACTGTAGTCGCTGTGTTCACTAGAATGTTGGTGTGGGGGGGGGTGTAATAGAACATCATTAGCTTTCGGATGTCGTTGGGCCTCGAACGTGAGATGCAAAGATTGCGATACGGGCACGTTACCACTTACCAACACAGCGGCTTATCCAAAGGCCAGCAATACCACAAAGGAATGATTCAACCATCAGTCTCAGTCGCGACTAATAGATGCTTGAGAAAAGATAGCAAACGTGTGGTAGCAGAATTAACGTGATGTCCGGATAATTGGGGTAAACACCTGGCAATTTAGGGAGGGAAAATTTTTTAGTCTGGATAATTGAGGGGTCCAGATAACCGAGGTTCTACTGTACTGTGGAAATATAGGAGCAAAATACTTTCTAGGCAGTGAAAATTCCTCTTAGTTTTCAAAAACCATCTCGCAGATTTAAAACAGCGAACCTACGCTTTTCATCGCTAATTAACAGTTTTCTTCCCAAAATTGTGATAACTCCGAATGGGTGTAATACCGATCATCAGCAGTTCCTGTAATAAGTACTCGTAATAACTAATAACGACTCCCTCTATCTAAAGCAACTCGCGGTTCGAAAATATGCTGCCCTCGGTTGTTTGTCGATAGCAGGTTCGAAAAAGTTGAATCAAAAGTGAACCCTCGATTTCCGGCCAACTATTTAGGCGGAAGCGAGAACGGAAGGGAAAATATTTTTAAAGCAATACTTTTTCTTGTTTTTGAAAACCAAAATTGAAAAGAAAATAAAGTTAACTAACTCGAAAACGGATCGAGAGAGCGAGGTACCCGGATTCGTATCATTAACTTATCAAAACTTTTAAAAATGTTTTTATCGTAACAAAGATCTCACGTAAGCTTTTGAAAGATGTACCTTTTTAGAACTTGCACATTCAACTTTTCTTTCGTTTGCCGCCATATTCGCGTTCATCTCTTCGTACACTTTTACCCCGCCTTTCGTATATCCGCCTGTAACTCGGAAAAACTTTACGAAGGTGGGTAATATTTTGTCCTCGCAGCTCCACTTTATAGGCCGTTCGGTGATTATAAAAATAACTGCTCGCCGTTCAAGTGATATTTGTGGCGGCTTGAAAAGCGAGCAGAAGAAAAATTGATCGAAAGACCCTCGAAACCGAACTGATTTTCTTTGCTTATTATTATTATCGAGCCACGTTAATTGCCGACGAAAGCGAAATGAATTTCCAGTTTGTGGTGGCTCGCGAGCCCCAACAATTAACGATGTATTAAATTCGCCCCGGAAGAAAACAGCGTCCGATATTGTTTGATTGCCAAAGTGACGGCTGGATATATTTCAAAGCTCAATTATGCTGCGAAGCAATGAAACTGATATCGTTTAAATGGAGGGAGGTATGATAGAACAGAATTTGACGTGAAGTGATTGTGTATTATTCAATCGATCAGGCTCGTTCGTTTAACCAGATTTGTCAGCAACATTTGAGGAGTTATCTGTCAAAAGGGCGCTTGACATCCTTCCCATATGTCAAGCGCCCTTTTGACAGATAACTCCTCATTTCTGTTTACGCGAATAACAACGTTTCCCCCAATTTTCGTTTTTCCTCGTCCCGACGATGGCGACGTTTCCAAGTTCACTCAAATCGAATAACTGAAGATCTGACTCATAAAGTGCCCTCAGGCCAAAACAGTAAAGTTTGGGAAATCGAAAAACCTTCCAATTTTTCATATGAAGTTGGTAACATTGATTTCATGTTTTAATAGGAAGTCAAGGATATAGTAGCAACACTGTTGAATTTTGGAAACTGTCAGCCTTTAGTCTTCGAACTGTAGGGCCGCAAAGTGGGGAAGGTCATGGACTAAGGGCAGTTGGTGATAGGAAGACACAGTGAGCTCTCGGTGGAAATTTTATGTGTCGTCCCAAAACCGTCCCGACAATGGAAAATTTTCGTCTTCTCGGTCCGGATAATCCCACACCTCGATTAAGCAAGTACATGTAACGTATTTCGACGGATTAAAGAATTTTTACAGACAGCTCACGTGTCTCCCTGTCACAGCTTAGTCCAAAATATCATTCACTAATACGAATTTCACACTTCTTGAAAGGTTCTAAAAAAAAGAATATGTACCCAACTGGATATGACCCAGGATACAGAACAGGCAGGTTTCAGAAGAGACCGCTCCATAGTAGACCACATGTTTATTCTGAACCAAATAATAGAAAAAGCAAAAGAATATAATTTCAATGTATACCTGTTACTCATCGACTTTTGTAAGGCTTTCGGCTCGGTAAGACACAAATTCTTATGGAATGCCCTAAAAAAACAGGAAACAAATGGAAAACACATCAGAGTAGTAAAAAACATGTATAAAAACTCCAAGGCTTATGTAAAAATGGATAGATAGACCGATGGAAGAATTTATGGTGCAGAGAAGTGTACATCATGGAGATCCCTTATCCTCTGGGAACTTATTCAATAGTGTAAATCAGGAAATTTGTAAACAATTAGACTGTGGGAATAAAGGTGTCAAAATTGACGGAGAATTCCTAACAACTTGAAGTTTGCGGATGATGTGGTGTTGATTGTAGGAAAAAGGGACAAGTTGGAAAGGATGGGAAACGAATTTATAGAAGCAACTAGGAAGGCAGGTTTGGAAATAAATATATCTAAAACAAATATTATGTCAAATGCACCCAAACAGGTAATCACTATAGACAGAAAGGAAGTCAACTGGACAAGTGAGGTGGCGTGTTGAGTAATTTTTGAAATTTTGTCGTCGTACTGGCCGCTTCTCTTGCATCAAGAGGTTGCGTACATTTAACCTACAAATATATTCTTCGATTCCTGGCACGTCTGATCGTTTCACGTAGATTCTTGCACAGAGAGTTCATTGGCGAATTCAGGGTTACAAGCTCCGATCTTTTCCTACCTTTGATGGGCTTTCCCTGAATTTGTCCTTGTACTCTGAGCATGAAAACGCCATTTTCCTGGAGTTTGTGTGCTTTTGTGCTATGTACTTCAGTTTTCGATTCTTGATGTCTTCTACTACCGTTTTTCTGTTATTACTCTTATTAGGACTACTACGTTCGTTGCAAAGTCAGTCCACGGTATTTTCACCAGTCTTCGATAGCACCCCATCTCGAATGCGTTCAGCCTCTTTTCGCTTTCCGCATTCATTGTCCTGGTTTTACACGAGTATTTTGGTACAGTCCACACGCAGCATATTATCATCCTTTTCCCCAGACTGATGCTCAGAGTTCGATTTTTCATAACGCTGCTGAGGTTATTGAAGGCCTGCTTCACCACGCCAATTCTGATTTTAATTTCTTTTAGGTCTCTACCATACTCGTTTATAAGAGTACTTAGATAACTGAATTCTGTGACGTTCTCAGTTTCTTCATTGTCTATTCTAATTTTTGCTTTGGTGTCATTTGTTTTTGAGAATTTCATCGCAACATCTTTTGGAATTTAAAGAATATCTATAAAAGTAAGATACCAATCTCAGTGAAGGCAAACGTATGGAACACCTGTACTTTACCTTCCCTTAGATACGGAGCACGAACACGGGCGCTAACAAAAGCAGAAGTAGGGAGGCTCAGAAATACACAAATGGCTATGGAAAGATTTGGGCTGGGAATCAAGAGAAAAGATAAAATAATGAACAAGATAATAAGGGGAAAAACAGGAACTAGAGACGTAGGCTATGCGATTAAAAAACTAAAAGTAAAATATGCCTAACATATCTGTAGACAGAAGGAGAGAAGATGGGAAAGAAAGACAGAGGAGCGAACACCATATGACCAAAAAAGAAACCCTGGAAGGCCAATAATTCGATGGCGGGACGAAATTAGAAAAGAATTTTGGAGGGATGAAGACAAAGAGCTCGGTTTAAAAACGATTGGAAGAAACTGGGGGAGGCTTATGCCCAAATCGGACTCTGGGGCAGAAATAAGGTACTGGCGTACTAGTGGCTCGATTTGCCCCACAAAAAAGCAGGATCAAAATGTATCCCAGAATTACTGTGTGATAATAATAATAATAAATCTCTCAATGCTTTGTCAAATTCACCTTTTAAAATTAAGTCTTCTTTTTCCAAACTCCATTTTCACTTTTCTATTCCAAGTCTAGTCATCCTTTATTCATAAATTCTTCTATCTTATCACTTTTTTCTGTCACCCGTTCCTCCTTGGCCTGTTCACACTCTCTTTTTTTTAACCTTTGATAAGTTAATCTACCTTCCCTATCTTTTGCATTCTTATATTTTCTTCGTTCATTCACCTTTCTGAGGATTTCCTCCTTCATCCATGGTTTCTTTTCTTCTCTCTTAGTTTTACCTCGATTTTCTTCCGCTGATTTTAATACTCCCTCCTTTACGTTACTCCGCTGTTCCTCCACACATTTGATTTCCTGTGTTTTTTTTTTTGGCTTCTAATCCTCATACAATGTCCTCTTGATATTTTCTTCTAATATTATTATTTTCCAACTTTTTCGAATTCCATCTTTTTACCTCCTGTTTTTTACCGAGTCTCTTCAATTTAAGCCTGAATTTGATTAGTACCAAGTTATTATTACTGTCAGTTTCGGCTCCCGGATAAATTTTACAGTCTAATATTTGATTCCTGTAACATTGTTCTGTTATAATATAATAAATTTGATACTTACATTTGTTGGTAAACATACACAGTGCAATTTCACTTTTATCAGTTCTCCTTTACTTGGTGGAACGTATAACGTATGGCGATGCTCGCGTGCCAAATTGGCTCCCCAAACACCGCATCCCTGGCCCCGGATACTATTCTTTCGAGTATCATATCAGTGATCAGAGGGATGTCTTGAGGCTGGTCCGAGCTCCTATTTCGCCTCTTCGCTTCAGATTTGCGCTGTCCTGCCAGAGCTACTGTGAGACATCCTACTGATCGAGGCAACGTTCACCTAGTATTAACCTGGAATTCGGATGCACCACAGCCGGACGCGCTTCCTTCCTTCTCCCCTCATTTCCTCGTCTTGGTACGTGTGGCGACGTAGGAAGGTAGCAGATCTGCAGCAGCTGCAGCCCTAGGATGGTACAGAGTCGTTGTGTCCAGTGTGGGCCGAGCTTTGTTGGTCAGCCCTCTGCCTCGACCATTCCGTCTCTTATCTTCTTCTTCATGATGGTCGAGACAAAAGTCTACACTCGGTTCCATGTGCTTCTACTCTTCGGGATTTCCGGAACCCAGGTTCGCCGCTCCTGCTCCCAGGCTTCACACTCGAACAGGGTATGCCATGCGTTGTCCTCTGCTCCACGATTACACTGCGTGCACACAGGGCTCGGCGCTATCGCCATCCGATACCCATGCCCGCTCAGGACTTGGGTCAGATGGAAGTTCAGTTCCCCATGGGACCTGCTTGCCCACTGATCGAGGTCGTGCCCACTTGCCCTTCATTGACTGGGCAAGTGCGTGATTCCACTTACGAAGCGTGGACTACACGATGTCCTGCTTGGTCTGATTATAAGCTCTCCTTAGAACGTACATAAATTCGAGTTTTATCTTGTTCCACGTGCGAAAAAAATAATATGTAACATCAGGGAGATGCATAATGACCTTCTCTACCAGATGGCGCCAAAAAACCGACTTTGGTAATTTTGGACCGAGGGCATTTCGTGAATCAGGTCTTTGTCCATTTCGCCAGTCCCCCGTTTCAAACGTGCTGTTTAGAATGGGCTTATTTGTTAGAGCTTCGTTAGTGCACGGTTTACGTTAGAGCTCAACCCATTCTGTAGACAGCGGCGTAGCCAGCCTAGTGGTCAAGGGGGTCTGGTCTCGACGAAAGTGTGAGGGAGTGTTAGAAGGGTACTAAAATTAGAAAAACCGTTATTTCACTAAGTCGCAAGGGGGTGCAGACACCCTTTCTCTTAGCCACGCTACTGTTAGTTGATGTTTCCTAAAAACTGTAAGAGGACCAATAAAATGGCAGCCCCCGATTTTAGATTTTTTGACATTTTCATGTATTTACTTTGGCACACAAACGGGAAAAACGTTACGTGTTATATTTGAGGAGGAACGAAATACTCATTTCCATGGAAATTTATTTTGACATTTTCATAACTTCTTCACATTATGTTATAATTTATAATCATGTCGGCGTTCTTCCAGCCATATTCTCATTGATCTTTTTTTCTCCAAAATAGGTTCAATTGTTTGAGCGAATCTCAAAGAGGTTTAGAAAAACTTAATTTCTCATCTTCCTATAACTTACAAGAAAATTTTCCTCCTCTCCCCCTACCACTGCCAAAAAGAAAAACTCCAGGTGCTAAGACATATTATATTTTTTAATCTTATTTTATTTACAACTTCAAGTAGGTGAGTCACAGGCAGCTACCCTGTCCATTTTAGAGCATAAGTTTTCGTTGTCTCTTTCCATACGTCTCCATCTCTTGCTAATTGCATCCATCTTCTCTTCAAACTTTTGAAATCGTCTCTCCAGCGTAGTACTGGTCTCCTTCTTGTACGTTTATGGCCGTAGGGGGTCCGAAAGGTCGCGATATTGTGCCACTTTAAATTATTTTCTCTTATCAGATGGCCTACGTACTTCCATTTCGGTTTTGTGATGGTATATCCAATATCAGTAACATTAATTTGGTTTCTTATGTCCTCAAGTCTAATTTTGTCTTGTATTTTAATTTTTAAAATGCTCCGGAACATGGAATAGTTTCTTTAACTGTTTCTTGGTCATCGGTCATGTTTGAGCCCTGTATATTGCCACTGGTAGCACACAAATACCGAGGATTTCAGCCTTCGTTTGAATTTTCATAATACTTTTAGAAATGTGTTTCAAAGCCCAGAAAGCTTTTCAAGAGTTGGTTTTGGAAACCTCAATTTCTTTCCCAATTCGATTTTTGAATGATACTATCTGTCCTAAGTACTTGCAGTCGTCCACCATCTCTAGTTTCGCTCCGCTGGAGAGGCGGCTTGCGTCTTTTCCCAGATTTTTCATAATTTTGGATTTTTCCAAGTTAATTTTTAGTCCCACTTTAGCCCCCTTGTTCTACCATGTCGTCAATCATACAGTTTATATCTTAAATGTTCTTACCAATCAGTACAATGTCATCCGTGAATCTGAGATTGTTTATTTGGTATCCATCCATGAATAGGCTATATTTCTCCTACTTTACTTCTCTAAACAATCCTTGGGCAAGGGGTCACCTTGTTTTACCGCTCTACCCACTCTACACAATTAGAAGGAGTCCCCCTGGGGTAGGTACCTCTGGTGACACGTGAGATTAAGGTACAGAGGAGGCCACCAGGAATTTATCCCCACAGAGGGGAAGGAAGAGGTGGCTTCTACTGTTTAGTGTATAGCGAGTACTCCCCCGCCACAACTCCTCCTTGTCCTTGACCGCGATCTTCCTCTCCCAAGCTTCCTCCTCCACCATAAACCCCCTCCCAAGGGTAGGCTACCACTGGAGAAATGAGCAATTAAGGGTCAGAGTAGGCAACCCGCAGTGGGTTTTTGACGGCTCTTGATACTGGATTAGGTTAGATTTTCAATCTGTGAAACTTCTCAAGTTTCAAGTAGCTAAAGCTCGAAGTCAAATTTTGTAATGGTTTGCTCATGTTTTGAAGTAAATTTTTCGCGAATTTTTTTTAATACGAGTTTACTAAATAATCATAATATTATTCTTTCTTCTGTAACGCCTCCTTCTGTTCTGTTTCACTTTTCTACCGCGACCTTCCTACCCCTAAGCTCCCTCCTTCACCATGAATCTCCTTCCAAGGGTACGCTACCCCTGGAGAAATGAGAAATTAAGGGGCAGGGTAGGCAACCCGCAGTGGTTTTTTTCCTCCTGTAGGCGGTGGTGGCGGCGGATTTTACAGTGTTTTCGTTATATCTTATGATGTCTTATCATTTCATCCTGTCTCCGTCCAAAAACTCTAACTGATGAGGCATAAAACCACATGACCTTACATCAGAATCAGGATATGTTTCACATGTCTTCATTATCTCTTATTATGCCATATTTATGTCAGATTGAATGGTTAGGGACATCGGTCTTCATTATGTCTCACTTGAGCAGATCTATATAGCTCCTAGCTAAACGCACGTACTTATTGTTTTATCCTCTGCCTGTGAGGAAAAAGGAAAGAAAACAGAAGCATAAACTTGATCTTCCCCTCAAAATTTTAGCTGATAAAACCTAACAAAGTATCAACCATTATGCCTGATTATGTTTTTATTATGTCTCATTACGTCATTCTCTCTCTGTACCCCTACCCTTACCATCACACGGCTTATGGAGTCTTGTTTTAACGCCGTGATACGGTATTGTGGGAGCCATACAGACATTGCCCTCCCCACAAGGTTTCTGTCAGGGTTTTCCTTCCTGCATTTCCCTAGACCGCAAGGCAGCGGGTTGACCTTCAATCTCCATCACTATACCTCTACTCTTCTGTTTCATAGGTACCCGCACTTGTAGCGAGGGACTAAAAGAACCTTTGTGGATTACGACTTTGGTCGGGTCTAATAAGACTTTTACTTTTCCTGAAAGGTTTTAATTTCCTTCTGTGTTCATCCACATTGGTCGCTACCTGACTATTTTACTTAGCTTACAGGATTGCCATCTGAAGGCTGTAGATGGGGCTGGAGCACAGTAGTGGTACCGGGCATGGGCTGCCCTATCGGTCCGAATATCTTCAAATACTGGCCCCCTAAGACTCCAGAATAAAGGATAGGAAAAATCTTTTCTCGATACCATTAAAATCAATTTTTCGTAGTACATTATATTTTTTTTATAACTGATTAATAACAACATTTCATCTCTTTAAAAGTAGGGCTACGTTGCCACGTATCTTCCATTCAAGTTTCAAATCAATGTGACCTTTAGCAACTGAGATGTGTCATCTAAAAACCTCTTACTTAACACAAGGAACAAATGAAACCCCAATTTATGGTATTTTTCGGGTAGATACGAAAAAATTGTGAGATATCTTCTTTGTAGAGAATTTAAAGAGCCTTAATTTTTCTATTTACCATTTTACGTTTTAGGCCACACAAGGCTAGCTACAGGCTAAATCCTGATCCTTTTTTCCCACAACTGTGGACCCAGATGGGCTCTTATTCTTGAAGTCTTTCCGGACAACACACAAATTTCACGCTTTTATGATAAAACGCCCTTACGACATTTTTCGCCTCAATGAGCCGAACCAAGGGTCTACAAGAAAACGGGCGAGCCTCGAGTGTACACGACGTAGAAATACCGAGCTATCCGCGATATTAGCCCCCGCGTAGAAGTCGCGCTTAAGAGGCGGCGCGGCTGCAGCAACAGCGGTAAATAAAATTTCGCCGCTCTAAAATACTTATTTATGACAGGCCTTAAAAGTTTATGATTAACGAACGAGGAATCTATAAATTTTTTGCTCTCTCGCCGCCCGCGCGAGCTCGATATACGATTCGCCGAATAATGCTAACGAGTTTCTGCGGCTCGCGAATGGAACCGCAGGCTCGCCGCGTCACCACCCACTGCCACCGCACCGCACCACCTCGCTACACCGCACGCCGAATTTATGATTTGTAGTCGCGAGAATTTTGAGCTTCATTAATTGTAACAAATCTACAGCCGAAGCGAACAGGAGCACTGCGAATTTCGGCGAAGTACTCCGACTTCACAGGCTGTTAAGTCTGTGCACGGGCTCGGGCCGACTTCTCCAACCAGCCTCCGCAGCTACTCCATTCGAGTTCGCTTGAAAAATGGACCCAATTGAGTAAACAACGCGCCGAAAACGAGAACGAAACTCATTAAGAGGAGCATTTATAAAAACGGATAGGCAAGATTTATTCGCAGATCGCATTTCCACTGCTCGATGCGATTAGTTTGGTACATCCTCGACGAGTGTAACGAGATTCGTCTGTTTTCGGGACTTGGAAAGGGAGAAATGGGGCGTACTATGCCGTGAGGTCACACCTCGCAGCTCCTCTGTGATGCTGTGATGCTGAGTCGGAAAGTATACGGTTACCTCGAAGGTATGACACGATTACGATGCCTGTGGGAATTCTCGGTTGCAAGAAGCAAGCCTCCGTCGGGTGACATTTTCAGGACAGTGAATATTGTTCTTCGTGTTCTTGGCACGAGAACTGACTTTCAGGAGATTCAATTTCAAGAAAAACTGCTGTTTTTCTTCTTTTTTTTATAACGAGGAGAGTCAAAAACGTGTATTTTGGTTCACCAATTTTCAATTCAACTTTATTTTAAATTGATGATTTCTGAGTTGGAATAAGGTCATTCCATGCTATTTCGACCAGTTTTTATAGTCGACTTCTTCGATTTCGATCTAACTGGTAAGAGAGTCTTGAGGTTATACCAAAAATACACTCGTGTAACCATTTTGCCAAATTCTTGTCCTCCTCTCAAATTTTTTTTTGAAGCGAAACTTCTGTACGCAGGCTTAGGTTGGATAGTTAACGTAGAAAATGTGAAACGAACGTGAAAACATGCAACAGGAGTGACGTGGTAATGCTCCACCCACATTTAGTGAGACAAAGAGCGAATTAGAGTGAGGGAGAGACGGGGGGAGAGAGAGCGGATGTGAAATCAGACTGCTTCCCTTCCACACCTCCATTAACACTTTTCTGTCAGATAACACTCAGTACCTGCACCTACTTACTGATGTAGCAACTCACGTATTGCGAAAGAACCTTTGTTTCTGTCGGGGGTCTCCCAACACCTCACCCATTTTTTCTAATTTCGAAAAAGGTGTTTAAATTTTAATTGTTGAAAACGAAAAGTTATCAATAAATTCAATAAATTTAGTTGAATTTTTCACTATTAAAATTTAGCGATGGTAATATTTCATTTCAGCAAGACAAGGACAGCAAAAATGCGTATTTTTGGAGAAAAACTGCTGTAGATTGTCAAATGGTCATGCTTATCGCCATACTAAAGATTCTCAGGGATCTGAGTGGTATATTGACCATTACGAGGAAAAAACTGCTAAACCGAAAGCCTCAGTTTGAAATAACTAGTATGAATCCGGATTTTCCATTTACCTCTTCATGTCGTAGGACAATATGATTAAAAAGATAGGGATTTTACAGCATATATAAGCGAAAATTCCTCCCGTCAATTAACCAAAATTTTGAACCACTAACTTATTTTTTTTTTTGCAATTGACCTATTTCTAAGCTGTCATTGCTTTTCTGGAGGTACGCAGCAGAATACAACCTATCAGTAGTAGAAAATCTGATGTACCTACTTGATTTCTGATACTAGAAATGTACTAGAAGTTCGATAACTCCTCAAGGCTATAATGGATTTTGATACATGTGTTACAGAAAATCACCTGAGATTATCTTCTGCCTATCCACCCTACTCAAACCAATAGGAACCATTTCCCAGTTTCCTACAAGAATCAGCACTTCGTGGGTAATTTTTCTAATTCAATAAAAACGTGAGTGTTGTTCCCCTCCTGGGCTCAGAAATTAATTAACATAGAAATTGGGTCGTAGGATTAGGAAAATCTCTTACTTCAAACGTAGTCAGCAGAAGTCGAAATGCTACAATATTCCTACTCACTTTTCAGTTTCTGACGTGCAACTCTTAAGCAAAATACTTTTCGATAAGGCCAGCTCTGATATTCATTAAAAAAAAAAAACTATAGTGCTTTTCATAGTAGTAGGGATTGAAAATACAAACCTTCCGATAAGCGACTTCAAGAGAGACGATTGCCTCAAAATGGGTATCATAATCTTACTACGATTCGGCGAATATAAGAACTTTTCTCGATGGACAGCAACGCTTATAGTTCCTTTATGTCTACCAGTGCAAAAAGATACGAGGAAAATTAACTTGTTCATAGGAAAAGGCCCTAGGAGTTTACAATCTTTAAAACTTGGACTGTGTTTGCAAGTGGAATTCGTAAAAATTGAAGGAAGATGGTGGTAAGCACAGCAATCGTACTTATTTAAATATGCCCTTTTCAGCGGATTATAATGTTTAGCGATTCAAATCAGACCACCATGAGCAGAAGTTGAATCTCAGTATTATATATGAAAGATTACAGTCTGCTAAAAATCCCACACTATATGAAGATGACGAAATCTTACTACAGAATTTTCTTATTTATACAATTTCTGTAGCTTGGACAAGCCTAGCTTCCACTGTCTTTCAGTGATTTTGAAAGATTAGTTCAGTGTTGCTAATTTTAGAAGGAAAATGAAAGACTGTGTTACTGTTTTTGAGAGTGAGATGGGAAAATAAGAGATCATAAGAGGTAATTTGCTGATACAAATGCACCTAAATCCATTATTTTCTTTACAAAGTAATACTAGGATGTGATTATTCTGAACACTTATGCAGAATATTCATGGAGTATCTGATGTATTTGCCAGAATTTCAATCAGGCGACTATGAGCAGTGCCAAATCTCAGTACTAGAAAAATGTACAGAGACTGGAAATTTCCACTAGTTGAAGACGCCAACATTTTACTGCAAAACTTTTTCTTCTTCATTCGCCCTCTTCGCTTCGGAGGTTGGCGATCCATACGGCAATTCTTATCTTGGATACGGCCGACCGGTCCAGCTCTATTGACGTGCAATTGAACCACCGCCGAAGATCCTTGGTCCATGAGTTTTGTCTTCTTCCTACCTACCTTTTCCCAGCAATCTTTCCCTCGATGATGAGTTGTAGTATCTCATATTTTGGACCCTTCATTATATGACCAAGATATCTTAGCTTCTTTTCTTTGACGGTATTCAGTATTAAGGCCTTTTTTTCATTTTGTCAAGAACTGCTGCATTGGTGATCTTTTGAGTCCACGAAATCTTTAGCATTCGTCTTATGTCTCGAATGATTCAACGCGCTTTTCCGTTGTAGAGTCCAATGTCCAGCTTTCGCAGCCATATAAAAGGACCGCGTACACCATAACACCTCAATAACCTAATCCTTAGTTCAAGACTCAATTCTCTTCGAGTGAGAATGTTCTTCGTTTTCATAAACGTTAGCCTAGCCTGTTCAATTCTCGACTTAATTTTTTTCTTTGAGGTACAACTGTCATCTAAGACGGTACCGGGATAGTTAATGGAGTGGACTTGTTCGATCTCTTCTCCGTTGATCATGATAGAACCTTGCGTTGGTTTTTTTTAGCAAAGACAATGACTTTGGTTTTGGAGTTATATTAATTGCCGGACCATAAGCTTCGCTATATTGAACAAGTTTATCCATCAATCGTTGTAGTTCCCTCTGACTATTGGCAATAATTAGACTATCATCTGCGTATCGAACGTTGTTAAGTGTGGTACCATTGATTTTAATTCCGCCATCATCCTGTTCTAGTGCCTCTTGAAATATCGCCTCCGCATACAGATTGAAGAGCAAGCGGAATAAGACACATCCCTGTCGGACTCCCTTTCTGATCTCAATTTCTTCTGACGAGTTCCCCTCGATTCTCTGGTTCCAGTATAATCGACTTATTATACGTAGATCATTTCTGTCGATGCAGTTGGTATCTTCATTAGTTTATCGTGTTTCACACAATCAAATGCTTTCCGGTAATCAATATGACATGCAAATATATTCACATTCATATCTCGGCATCCTTGATTCAAAGTGCGCATTGCAAAAAGAGCTTCGCGAGTGCCCATACCGTTTCTAAAGCCAAATTGTGTTTTGCCACTGCGTTCTTCACACCTCTTATAGATTCTTGTGTGAATAATTCTTAACGCATGAGACATGAGACACTTATCATACGATAATCTTCACAACTGGTGGAATTTGATTTGATTTCTTCGGAATTGGCACAAAGGTAGATTTAAGCCATTCGTTTGGCAGCAGTATTCCGGTGCTATGGATTTCATTAAGCATCCTGGTTTTAGCTCTTTCAGACATACATCGCTATCATCAGCGATTATTTCTAGAAGCTCAGCATGTACTTCGTCTGGTCTTACTGCCATTCCAAAAATTCTTTAGTTGATCTAATTTCTGTAACCAAGACATGTCTAGAATTTCCCCCTACTAGTGATCCAAGAAGATTACAGATGTGGAGCGAATTTCAGTAGGAAATCAAACGATAGTACTCTGCATTCTGAAAGTAGGACGGACATTTCAATGAGCATCGGTAATTATGTCCTACTATAAATACATACACCTAGATCCATTATTTTCCTGCCAAATCATCACCAGAATATCATCATTCTGAGTACTGATGTAGAATTATCATTCAATGTATTGTGTAGAAATTTTTATCGGACACCATATTTTATTCACAATATGAGATGCATGGAGGTATATTGGCCGATTTCATGTACGTTCGAAAATGAAATTTCAGACCTCTCTCTGAAGATTATAGTAGCTGCACTGTAGAGGGATGCTGGCAATGAATTGCTCTTCAACAGTTGAAATTTCAGTGGGAATACAGCGACGAAGATACCTCTAACAACTTCTAGTGCATTTCAAGTACCAGAAACCAAGTACATCCGATTTCCTACTACTGATAGGTTGTATTCTGCTGCGTACCTCCATAAAAGTGATAATTGCTCAGAAATACGTGTAAAATTGCAAGGAAATAAGTTTGTGGTCCAAAATTTTGGTTGAAATCGACAGGAGGAATTTTCTGGTTATATATGCTATAAAAAAGACTCTAGTTTTTTTAGTCAAATTTTCCTACTAAATGAAAAAGTAAATGGAAAACCCAGAGTCATACCAGTTGTTCTACATTGTAGAGTTTACCTTAACCACCAGAGAAAAAGTCAATTATATTTTACAATTTTGAAAAAGTAACCTTCGAAGCTTAGTTTTCCATTGTGTTTTCTCCAATTAACTGACCTACCTGACACCCTAGCAACTTTAAGCAAATAACTTCTTCAATAAGATAAACCCGGGAGTGGGTTCTCTCAGTCATTTAGATGAATTCTCCTTCTTTCAAAAAAGTCTAGTAGGTGTCCATTTCTGAGTGTGAGTGAACTTGGTAATATCCGTGTGTAGGGTGTGCCAATTCACTTTTTTCTTTCTGTATTCCAGAGCGCTTTCGGCTGTTATGCCATCATCAGTGGAAGACCCTAAATGAGTCTTGTCTCTTGTGGTCCTGTAGTTGTAGTCGAGAGTAGTACCGTATGGTAAACCTGTTTAGTCTTGTCCTCCTTTGCCTTCATATGCAGTCTATCCAATCAATGCGTGACTATAACTACAGGACCACAAGAGACAAGACTCATTTAGGGTCCACTGATGATGGCATAACAGCCGAAAGCGCTCTGGAATACAGAAGAAAAAAAGTGAATTGGCACACCCTGCACACGGATAAGTCTAGTAGAAATTGAAGAAATACATTTTTTAGCTTTTTGCCAAATTCCTATATAGGTTAAGAAGTCAGGTTGGCAATATGGTCGAAAATTATCGCACTTTCAAGTAATATTTTATATCGCAGGTATACAGAATCACCTGCCAGTTCTCTCTGAGTCGGCTACGTGTATAAGATGGCTAGGCTAGATATAGACTCAACTCCAATTTTCATCCTCTCTTTTTTCACAATTGTAGACCAGAGTCTGTCTAGTGGATTCCAACTCGAAAATGGATCCTATATCTTTCATTACCGATGTACCAAATTTTACGTTTTTACGACAAAATGCACGATTTTTCGCCAAAAATGAGCCGTGCTCCGCCGTCAAAATTCGAAGTCGAGCACCCGCAAATTCGGTATTAGAGTCTTATCAAAACCGAGAAAGAAGTCTTCCTTCAAGTCGGCCGATCTTTGCGAACGCGGTAAAGCTACAGCCAGTGGCATGCCATCAAATTCCACCACGAGCGCGAATTTGAGATACTGACGGGGAAAGGGGAAGGAGGAAGGTGAGTTTCGCGGGCTCGATCCCCTCGTCGTTCGATGAATTCCATGAATATAAATTCCGTTCGGACTCCGCTGGAATATACGGTTGATTCTATAGGCTCGAACATGGCCGTTCTTTATCGTAAATATGCTTTGATACAGAACGCGACAAAGAAAAAGCGCAGGTAAACAGACAAGGGTTGTTCGTCTTCGAATACCTGTAGCTTTACAAGGGGGCGAATTAAATCGCTTTAGCCGAACCGTTAAAGGGGGAAAAATAAATAAACTTTTGACGTTAAATGAACTCGCAACGTTGTGGAAAATATCTTTTTCAGTCGCACAAATCTGCTGCCGCCGCGTCCAGCGTTTAAATCTTTCGTAAATAGGGTAGCGATGGGCACGCACACACGTTGGTTGTATTTACAACTTGCAACTTTTCCAGCCGAGGGAACGGCGGTAGCGGCGGCGCGAGGGCTCCTGGATTTCTCAAAGTGAAAACTGAACAAACACGTGGATGACGAATATTTCTGGCGGACGGCGAAGTTAAATAAACGACGACAGCGATCGATCCGAACTGCAAAATGGCAAGTCCTCTCTCTGTTCTCATTATAATGAGAATGTAGGTCGGACAGTCAGGTATCTTGTAAGGACCAGCAGATTCCCGCAGGTTAATGATCAAAATTGAGGACTGGGAATCTCGTATCTGCGGGCGAGTTTCTCAGCTCTTTGATCTTCGATATACGTAGTTAGTTAGTTAGTTTCGGAGAATTAGATGTAAAAATTGCTTGAAAAGAAAAACGAGTAGGTAAGCTGATTTTGGCCGGAAATTCGGTATAATGGTCCTGACGAGTATAATAGTCACAACTTCTACTCCTTGTATTAATTTATTAAAAAAAAATCAAACCTTCCCATTTTATTTTCTTCAATATTTCGAGGACAATGGCAAAACCGAAAAATATTTTTCAACAAAAAAGTCCCTCCTTTGATTTCATACTGGGAAAATCCTCTACAGTCTTCTGTAACTGTCCCCAAAATTCCCCGAGGAGAGGATTGAAAATGACCCTGTTTTTTGCGATACATTAACACGGCCTTACGAGAGAAAACGCAGTTTGTTCGACATTTCTTCAGTCTCTCCGACTTGAGAGACCAGGAAGGATGCAAATCTGCGTTCGCTTTCATAAGGCCGGTGTTAATAAATCGTAAGAGCAGGGTCATTTCGAACTCCCCTTTGGGATATATTGATGAAAATTACGGAAAAACTGTGAGAACCTTTTTGGTAGGAAATATTTTTCATACTTGCCATTGATCCCGAGATACTTAAAATTGAAAAAAAAGAGCAGTTGTTGGGTGTTTGAACCCCCAAAAAATTTAGCACTGAAGTAGGAGTCGTGACGTTCAATACGGTCATTAAGATTATCCTAACTTTCTGCCGAAAATTAACTTCTTCATGATTTTTTAAGCCTAATTTTTCCAGACATCTTTAATTTGAAAAAAAAAAAGAAATTCGCGGAGCAGGAACGACATATAAAACTGGGCCTGTTGTTATACTCTATATTTTTGAGTAAGTTGACTGTGTTGTTGGTTCAAACAGAAACTTGACTTTCCTGTTTATCACGGAAGATAGTCCTTATTGTTTTGTACAGAGTATTTAACAAATTAGTCTCCCGTCTTTCTTTGATCGCGAAGTCGGTCCCTAAAAGAACGAAATGGTTCTTCAAGGGACAGGATATAGTTCCATTTTAGGTGAAGAAATTTTCTGTCCCCTAGAAGAAAGGCTAGAATGTACCTCCAACTTTGGAATCTTCAATGAAAAGGTATTCAAGCATCGAAATAAAGGCTTTTTTGAATTGCCAGTTCCGAGTGTCGCATTATTGTTCATATTTGGCTCCAATTTGAGTCTGAAAATCCAAATTTTAGACCCAAAATTGGCAAAATTGACTTGGACAGGGAAATTGAACTATGCATCAGAATTTGATTGGGTTTCTCATTTCGAATATCGCATCATATTTCGCATCCGGTCTCAGTTTGGCTTTCAACAATCGAGGGTGTGGCTCGAAAATAGCTTACTTTTTTAAAATTTATTTATTGGAAAGTTCGACCGAGATGAGATAAATAAGCGTCAGTAAGGGCTTAGCATATTTTAAGGTAAAACATTTTCCCTTGCCCGAAGCCGGACTGGGACGTGTCACTAACTTTGGAACTCTACATGGAAATATATTATCGAAAGAGGTACAGAATTAGAGGTTTTTAAAATGAAATCAAATTTTCGATTCGAGCTTGGTTTGGGCTCTAGATAAGAATTTCCTCTCTTCTAACGGACCAATTTAATTTCGAAGTAGTTGTTTCTTGGAGCGCTGGCGATGAGTTTGAAAATTTTCAATCAAATGACTTTCCCAACTTTGTTGATAAAATTGAAAAAGTATCGGAAGATGGGTTTTTCGTATCAATAAATCTGTTTGAAGTCAATCAGGTTTTGTAATTCTTTATATAATTTGGGCTGAAGAATACCACTTTAACCTCTTCGAATGAGTCAACTTGACATTACTAAAAAAACTGAACAGAGTACAGCAATAGGGGTTTCCTGAGTCGCAGATTTCGAAAATCTTTCAGATTTTCAATTCGACCCCGATTTAGGTCCCACAAGTTGAATTAGACCCCGTAAAATGGGCAATTTCGATCCGATTTTAAAAAAAGCAAAAGAGTATTGGAGTAGGTTTTTATGATCGCTGAATTCGAAAATTCCATCGGAGGTTTATTTCAATCCAAATTAGGATTCCGAATTCGAATTTTCCCTCTTCCAAAAGGTCAATTTGTGGGATGTTCCACGAAAACAAGAAAAAAGTCTCTTACATTTCCAAAATAAATTAAATTTTGGTCCTTTTCTTAATGAAGGAGAAATAGATCGTCCTCTTTCCTATTCCTGAAAGAAAAGCTTTGACGCATCAAAAACCAATTCCATTTTTCCGCAGAGGAGGAGACAATCGTTATTTTCTTGGAGTGATGATCAGAATCAAGTTAGGATCATTTATTGATCGGGATCCAAATATTTGCGCATGGTTCAAATCTTTTTTTTTTTTTTTTTTTTTCATAAATCGGTGATCTGTGATCCGAATCAACGTCTCATAACCCGGGCCATTGATTTTTGGATTGTTTTCAAATTTTGAATTACCAAAAATTTCAAAGAATCTATGACTAATGTATCAGTTATCAATATTTTAGAAATATTTGAATTTGTGGGACTTTTCTACAGAATTCATTGAAAAAAAAAAAAAATACAAAAAATACAAAAAATGATCCAAAAATAATCCGAGGAAATTGATCTGGAAGACTTTTTTTGAACTGATCTATGATCCGTGATGCGAATTATTTCTTCACCAATGATCCGTGATCCACGATCCGAATCATTTTTTTAAACGATTCATGACCTGTGATTAGAATCATTTTCTACGATTGATTGGGGATCCGGGATCCTGTTCATTCTTTCGTGACTTGTCTAATTTTATTTGAAAGAGAATTTCATTTTTACTTTTCAAAGAATGAGAAACATTCCTTTTCTGGAAAAATAGGAAAATTACTTTTGCCCCTCTTCAGTGAGAAGCTTCCCAGAAAGAAATTTTTCCTCTCTCTCTCCCGTTTGAGACGAATATCAGGATTCTCTTTTATTAAAGAGATACTTGTTTTTCTTTCCTTGAGGAGGACACCGTCCTTTCCATTTCGTGAGTGTAAGGAACTTCGCTCCTTTCTTCCAGGAACTTGACCAGTTCTTTTATCATCAGGAAAGAGATACAAATTTCCTGTCCTTGTCCTCATAGGAGGAACATAATTTTTTTGCTTTGAAAAAAGAAAAACCGCTACAATTTTTTCAATAACAAGAAGAAAAATCACCTCTTTCCTTTTTTTTTCTCTTTTTTATTTCTTTCTTCATTAAGTGCTATATTTTTCTTTTCGAATAAAAAAACACTGCGTCTTTTCTTACTGAAGAAACAAAGAAAAACTCAAACAAAAAGTTTGTCCATTCAGAGAAGAACAGAGACACTTTTCTTATCAAGAAGTTGTCTAACTTCCTACACGAAAATTCAGATATGGTGGGTCCTAACACCTTTCAGAATTTCAAATTTGATAAAATTCTCTAGCCCTTGTTTTAGGGAGGTCATCCTAAGACCAGACCTAAGCCCGTAAAACTGCGCGTCTGTGCCGTTTCGACATCGCAATAAAAGACAGATTATGGAATTTCATGACACATTCTAGAATAATCTCGATCGTAAGATTTTCTCAAGTCAAGTCGACCTCGTACATCTTAATTTTGGGGGCCGAATTGATATTGGATAAAAAAACCTGTGATTGAGTTAATATGAAATTATTGATTTCCGATACTTTGTCAATGTTTTCGGCAACGTCGTGTTGACCTCTTTAACGGAGAAAACTCGGATTTGGGACATCAGTCAGAGTCGAATCGAGAATTTGATTGAATTTTTGAACTCAATGATGAAGAAAAAAAAAGACCATTATGCTGATGTCTTCTTCAATTATTTCCGCGAAGTCAAACTTGCCTATAGAAGTGGGGAAATTAGCGCGAGTAAAATCAGAGTCGGATCGAAAAGCTTGATGTATTTTGGAATTCAGTGAATTAAGAAAATTATATTTTCGATGTTTGCAGTTAGAACTCTAATAGTCCCTTTGGGAAGAAGGAAATTCTTTCACTCCAAAATAAACTGGACTTCAGTCTCTGAAGATGCTTCTTTGTCTTAGCTCAATTAGACTTAAAAAACAAAAGGTTTTGCGCCAACCACTACTCGGAATAAGACTCGATTTTTGAATATGAAACCATAGGGTTGAGTGAAAAATTTAATGTGACATTCAAAATCAGCAACCCCCTCCCCCGTCAAAAATGTTTAATTTTTCTAGCCAAGCAAATAAAATTTATATTGTAGCCCCGAATTGTAGTTGGATCAAAAATCTGACGCGATACTCAAGATCAGCTACCCAAAATACTACTCTTTTGATCCCTTTAAGAGGAACGAACATTTTTCCATCCCAAATGAAACTAGATCCTGTCACGTGAAGAAACTTTTTGTTCCTGGAGCGATCCGACTTCACTGTGAAAAATGCAGGGCATTTCAAGAACCGTCCTGTATTTCGACAACTTGTTGCATAGCGGTCTTCTCATGTAGTGGTGTAGGGAGCATGTAGGTAAGGTAGGCGGTTGCACGTTGCACCACGCCCTTGCATAATGGTAACAAAATAACCGATATCTTTTCTGAGAAAGAGACTGGAGTCGAGAGTAAAGTTTTGAAAGGCTAGAGGCAAAATTTAAACGAAAAATACAGGGTATGGCACGAAAATCTTTCATATTTGTTTTGTTGTGAAGTCAGGTTAAGATGTGTGACGCACGAGCATCTTCAATGACTAAAGTATAATTTATGTTTGTGTGAAAGATTTCCCTTCCGAGGGGCTGGAACGTGTCAAAGTGGCCTACATTGAGTCTGTGGTCACATTGGGGACTTCTGCCCTATTGAGGTGCTTGCATCAAGAATGAGTTCCTGCACTGAGATGAGGCAAAATTCGTGACTTTTTTCTTTTTCGTACTTTACTGAAAGCCGAAACTGTAGCACCAAATTTGGAAACCTTCAATCGTCTTTACTGTCGCTGCACTCGATTTCACGGGGCGAAAGCTGAAATTATTTTTAATAATATTCTTTTGAGGCAAGCGGACGAGTGGTAACCACAAAGACGGTCGTGTACGATTTTCGTAAAATACGAGGTTCATAATACACCTACCTAAGCTACAAAAGGAGTCTCTGAAAAAATTTCCAATTAATTTCGCGCGCGCGACTCGTGGAATTTGACGACGGCATTACCGGGATAAAATGAGTTTTTGATTTTTGGCGACACACTTTTCGCATCGCCGAGGAGCATTCGCCTCCGAGTGCCTTTTTAAACGAACGTGTACCGTCGTTTCTTCGCGAAAATTCAACTATAAGCTATTTTACGAAGTTGAAATTAACATTTCGTTGATATTTGACAGTTTCACGCGACGACGCAATCTTAAAATGGAGGTGCGTTTTTTTACTTTTTTTTTTTTTTTTTTCTAGCTCTACGAAATTAAATTTTGAATTAGTTTGCTCCTAAAAGCGGAGTGGGAAGTACTCGAGCGACGTCAAAAGAATGTTTAATTTCGCTCGTATATACCGAAAATTCACATGGAGTGACTCGTTCTCGTCTCTTTACACGATATTCGGTTACGGTTAAATGTCTAATTTTCGCCTACTCAAGTCCTCTGATGTAAGAAAATCAGAAACATTTTTCAGATGTTTCAAGCAGCGCTAGTCGTTTTCTAGGTCCAGGAAGACGCCGCATGGCAATGCTAATTGGTGTGGAGTGAGAAATTATTTTCCGATTCTGAACTTCCCTTAAGTCCAGTCGAATTAGAGGAACACTATTCGCAGATAAAGTCTTTTTAAATTATTCCTCGAAATGTGCCTCTAGATAACAGAAAAGAAAACCCCGCTTGTAAGACGCTTACGCCCACCCCTTTGTGATTCAAAGTTTCCTGAAACCAGTTTTGTGCACCCCCCCCCCGTAAAAAAACGAACTATATACTCCATTTCAAATTACCGACCAAACGATAATGCATTGATATTTTTTTTTTAAATCGTAGCATCTAAACGAGGGGGGGGGGGTCAAACTAACGTTGTTCGATACATACAATAATATAGGGCTCCAGTCAGAAAACGTGGAATTTTCAATATTTTTGCAGTCTTACCGATTTCGATGCCCAGAAGGGATGTAAATTACTTTCCAACCAGTTCGTATACATCCCCAGCTCTCCATCATCCTCATTAGGGCTGTTCGGAGAAAACCCGGACCCGGTTAAAAAACCAAACATGAAAATCGTGATATTTTTCAAGCCATCCTCGGAAATTACGACACTGCGCTTGAAGACCTGAAAAAACCAAATTCAACGTAAAAACTGATCAGATGATGAAAAACACCGCCCTCCCCCCAAGAAAAAGAGTCCGAGCCCGCAAGAAATCACTCTTTTTCCTCCCCCTTTCGGCAGGTCCGCTTCTCCTAAGTACCTTGTGGTTTTCAATAAATCAATTACTTTTGTATTAGAACATTTTACACTTGTCATTGGCACGAATCATCGAATCGAGATATCAGCCAGAGAAAGGTTTCAAAGTCACAAATTTCGATTTCTATATTGGCTTAACGTTAAATTTAAAATTGTGGTACCTAGGAAATGGTGGAGTGAAAATGTTCACGAAATGAAATATAAATGTCGTTTAATATGTTCAAAAGGTCGTGGTCTGCTAGCAGTTTATCCAAAATTTGCAAACGGTGGTGCCTGAAAAAGGGCAGGAGATCATGATTCTTGCAAAATGCCATATGGATGACGTTTTATAGGTTTAAAGATTCGTTAAATTAATTTCCAATATCGATTTGTTCCTAATTTCCTAATAACTAGAGGGCTTCGCTCCCTGGCTGCTTCGCGGCCCAACATCCCCCCCCCCGCCGTCACAGTCCTCAGTGTTTGGTCTGAAACTTTTGTTCTTGAGTTGAGGTTTGCTTTGTGCTCCTTTTGCTCCCCCTCTATCAGCGGTCCTCAATCTTCCACCATGAACCCCCTTCCATCCGTTCTTTATTACGAGCCTCCTCCTCCTCCACCACGACCCCGTCATTGACCATGGTTGCTCTCCGCCTCTACAACAGTCGCAGCCCTCCTCAGCCACAAACTCCTCCCCACAATGGCCATAGTCCTCCACCTAGTCTCCCCGATCACCCACTTCCAACCCGAGTGCCCTCTATTAGGACCACGTCCTTCGACCACCTCACATCACTATGGCCTTCATTTCTGTTCACGTACCACATCCCCACCAAGACCTCTTCACCCATCACTATGACCTCCCCAATGGCGGCCTTAGTCCCTCTCTACAGCCTTCCCCTTCCACGGCTCCATCACCCTAAGGCCTCCTCGCTCAACCACTACGGAGATCCCCTGGTCCTCCAACCAGAAGCTTCCCACCACCATGACCACCCCACCCCGCGAGAACCCTTCCCTTCAAGACCCCCCGCCCGGGGCCAGAACCTTTCGCACCATGGGCTTCATTCGCCTTCCCGGCCGCCTCTCTCACCAAGGACTTCCTCCTCCACCAGGACCTCTTACTCACCATTACCCCACCACACACCACCTAGGGCCTTTATCCCTCTCCTGAGGTCACGCGCCACCCATGGATCTCCTTCCCATTCTGGAGCTCCCTCCACCATGAACCACCTTCTAGGGGTAGGCTACCCATGGAGAAATAAGCAATTAGTGGGGCAGGGTAGGCGATCCACAGTCTCTACTCCCTCCCAATGGCAGCCTTAGTCCCTCTCCACAGCCTTCCCTTCCGCGGCTCTATCACCCTACGGCCTCCTCGCTCAACCACGTCGAAGATACCTTGGTCCTCCAACCAGGAGCTTCCACCACCATGACCGCCACGAGGACCTCTCACCAACCACTACCCCCTGGGCTTCACTTCCTTTCAGAGCTCCTGTCCTCACTATGGCCCTCCAACCCCCTTGAAGATCCCTGACCATCCACCCAGAAGCTCTCACAACCATGACCACCCCTCCCCCGAGAGCCCTTCCCCCTCAAGATTCCACCCCGCCACCAGCCCCTCCCGCATCACGGCCATTTCTCTCCGAGGTCCCCTCTCTCACCAAGGACTTTCTCCTCCACCAGGTCCTCTTACTCCCGCCCCAACCAGGGCCTTCATCGTCCGCAGTCCACGCCCCCACAGAGGCCCTCCTCCACCCTTTAGGAGCTCCCTTCTCAACCATGTACCTCTCCTGAGGGTAGGATACCCCTGGAAAATTGAACAACTAAGGGACAGGGTAGGCAACCTGCAGTGACTTGTGATCTTGAAGATTATTGGTAATTATGTCATTTTATGTCTTATTATGTCGGTTATGTCTTAAAACTTATTTTATGTTAGAACAGATTATGTCCTTGAAAGTAGCTGATCTGCCCCTGCAATTATTCTGATTTTCAGGTAGGCAACCCGCAGTGCGTTTTTTGCCTAAGAGGTGGAGATGGTGGTGGTGGAGGCGGCGGATTTTACTTTTTTTAGTATATAAAAAAGAGAGATATACCTGACAGGGGGGAGGAGGGGGCGCAGAAGTTCAACGTATTTTTTATGAAATACACATGCAGTACAGATTCCTTCTTACAGGCGAATCTAATAACCTATAAAACGACATCCTTATCTTGCAAAAATTTTGAGCCCTCGGCCCCTTCCGCGTACCGAAATTTACAAATCAGGTTCAGTATCATTCCAACCGTCTCCCCTTGTATTATTACTTTTGATTTAAGGTGCAGTGGGGTAATTGCAAAATTGGGGTAATTGCAAAATCAGCTGTTCGACGCAAAGAAACATAATATTTGACCGTGCCATCTATTGGTACATTAAGGCACATCTATTACTTATATACTCATGAACAATATCAGTGCGCTCGTTTATTCTGTGGAAATGTTTTTATCATCACATGTGAAAATCACTCCTAAGTGAAGTGGAGGTAGTTGTTTTTCAAAACGGCCGAAAGTGTATCCTGTGAAATTTTTTCGAAAAGATATTTATCTGTTAATTATCACAAAAGATTCAAGTTTAAGGTAAGACCATTGATTTAAAAAATTTTAATTACATTGGCGGAAATATGGGTTTTTGCATTTACCCAAGGAAAAGTCATGCTGGGGCAATTGCAAAATACGTACAATTTTGCATTTACCCCAATAATTTTTTAAATGTATTTTAGGTGTAAAATGGTCCAAAAATACCAAAAACAGAATACTGCACCACTATAATACAATGAGAAGCATATGTAAGAGGCATTAAAGACCTTAAAAGAAGGCCATCCCTCAATTAAGGAGACTTTAAATTCGATTTTTTTTTCACTCCACTGAAAAATTTCTTCTCAAGTAGATAACTCCTAGAAATTTTGACCGAATAAAGCTTATAAATAGATCAAAAGTTGGTAAATTTTATGTAGAATACTGTGAGATGATCAAAACTGCAAAAAAATAAGACCTCGCAAAAATAATGTACGATTTTGCATTTACCCCATGATGGGTAAATGCAAAAACGTGATTGAAAAGTTTTAAAGTTCCATTTTTCCAAAAAGTTGTGAATTTATTGTACAAAATTTTCTCCACTCCTTCAAAGTATGTGTGACAGAAATTTAATGTTGATTGGTGCCATAGAGCGGTCACAGCGAGTCGGCAAAGTGTCACTAATCAAAAAGTTGTTTGCAATTACCCCACTGCACCTTACTTTCATTAATTTCTTCAATTAGTTTTTCTATCAATAGGTTAAACAGTACTGGTAACAAACAGCAACCTTGTCTCACTTCATTTTGAATTTTCACTCCTCCCGCTTCATTCTTTATTTGTATTTGAGCCTTTTGATCCTCAAAGTTCCATATAACTCTTCTTTCTTTATACTCAACTCCTATCCGTTTCAATATTTGAAACATTTTTCGCTATTCAAGATTATCACAGATTTTTTCTGAATCTACAAATGTAACCGGTTCGGAAGAAAGACGTTTCATAACTGCTGGATGGTTGTTAAATAAGGGAACCGGCTTCGAGCTGCGTGGCTGTCGCCTGCGTGTCTTATCATGGAGACTTTATACTCTAAACAATCATCCTGTAAAAAATCAATTTCCAGGTTATGAAATTTTTTGTACCTCTTTGATGTGCCATCAATAAAAATCACGAATATGAATTTCGAGCGGCTGTAAAATGACTTTTTTTGCAACCTCATTACTTGCAAAATATTATCAAAATTGTTATTTTTTTTCTCATTTCTGCCATTTATACAAGTCCTTATAAAAATATAGCTTCATAGGTATCAATTTAAAGGTCTTGGAAAACTGAACCTAATTTTTATATTTCTGTTCTTCACAAACTATGTGCTAACAGTTTTAAATCAAAATACTTAAATGCACCAAATAATAAAGTTCTTTCCATTTTTCATTTTCTTTTTTTCAAGAGCAATGGATTTTCAAAAATTTTTTGTTACAAAATTGAAAATTGACAAAGCAGTCTTGAAAATAGGATTTCTGTCCGAAATATAGTCCTAAAAAGTCTCTAAAAACATAAATAATTTTAGGTGAAGATATTGTAACGAGATTCGCACCAAAAAACGCATGAAAACACGTACGAGTACTAAGAACTTTTAATGTCACGCACAAAACACAGTAGCTAGATCGCTTAGAAAACGCACAATTATCGCAGTTACAAACTAGACTATACACGGCGACGGCCAGCAGCCTTTATATATCCCGGCGTTATCGGCGAAACTCCTTATCGCTTTTGATATCGAACTTCTATTCTGCTACTCGAAACGTGTCGATCTTTCTTCACTTATCTCAAATGTTCGGGATTATTCGCCACACTCCCCCTTCCTTGAGCCTGGATGTCCTGGTCAGGCTCTAGATCTTCTTCATGGTCACCGTGTCAGACTGCCAAACGATCAAGGTGCATGGCATTGGCTCATCCACCACCAAGCTTCCAAATCCGGTATACAACATCTTTGATCCACTTGAGTACAATGTACAGTCCTTCCCAGTGACTCTGTAGCTTCAGGTTCCATCCTCTCTTTTGTTGCGGATTGTAAAACCAGACACAGCCCCCAGCCTGGAAGCCGACCTCGTTGGCTTTGATGTCGTAGCGAGTCTTCATCTGGTCGCTGGCAGTTTGCAAGTGATTTCAGACCATGCGATGAGTAGAGTTGAGCTTTTCTCTCAGTTGGCTAACAAACTCGTCCACCAGTTGCGGGTGTTGAGGTAGAGTTCCAAACTCCAGATTGCATGGTAGTTGTAACTCACGGCCAAAGACGACTTTTGCGGGACTGGGCTGTGTGTGTACTCTTGTGGACGGCTGATCTGTAGGACAACAGAAACAACGGGATGTGTTGGTCCCAGTCTCTTTAATGTTTGGAATTACTGAGGCCAGGTAGTCCTTGAGCGTCCGGTTGAATTTCTCAACCATGCCATTGGATTGCGAATGCAGCGAAGTAATTCTTGTCTTCTGAATTTTCAGAAGCTGACTTACTTCTTCGAATAACTTGGATTTGAAGTTCCTCCCCTGGTCTGTATGTAGCTCCAATGGAACACCATAATGTGTGATCCAATTCCCCTTCAGCATTCTGACCACTACCTCAGCATCCTGTGTTGGCATTAGGTATACTTCAGGCCATTTACTGAAGTAATTGCCTACATACAACACATACTGGTTTCCAGCATCCAAGAGCGGGAATGGTCCTGCAATATCCATTGCGACACCTTAAAATGGATATCTAATGTTGTACTTCTGCATCCTCCTGCGAGACCAAGTTTGTGGCCCTTTCACTGCCGCACAAGTGATGCAGTGGCGGCACCAGTCTTCCACATCTTTCTTATAGGTCGGCCAGTAGAAGAACTCTCGAATCTTCACTAGGGTTTTTGTGTTGCCCAGATGTCCTCTGGACACTTGGTCATGTACACCACTTCGGATTTCCAGAACCTTCTTCCGTGGAATGATGGTCTGCATTCGCACTGTTGTGCCATCTTCCGACTCCCAAGTGCGTACCAGAATGTCGTCACTAATGCGCAGCGAGTCCCACTGAGCCCACAGAGCTTTCAACTCTCGTGACTGATCCGAAATTTCCTACCACCGTGGTCTTTTGCCTGCTTGCTTGGCTTTTAGAATCTGACCAACGACTTCATCCTTTAGCTGATCTTTCTTCAGTGCATCACTAGACTGCAGCAATACCCGCTTAATGGATGCTAGTTCCTTTTTCTCCAGTCACTAACAAAATAGGCAGTCTGCAGGGCACGGCCGCCTTGACAGTCCATCTACATTTCCATGGCTTTTGCCTTTCCGGAACTGTATTTCACAGGAATACTCCTGCAGCTGCTGAAGCCACCTCGCGATCTGTCCCTCGGGATATTTGAAGGACAGGAGCCACGGTAATGCCAAATGGTCAGTCCGGAGAATAAATTTCTGACCATACAGATACTTGTGGAATTGGCGCAAAGTTTTGACCACAGCGAGGAGCTCTCTCCTAGTGACATAGTAGTTCCACTCAGGCCGCAAAAGAGACTTGCTGTAGTAAGCAATGATGCGCTCATTCCCATCTTCCAGCTGGGCAAGTACACCTCCAATAATGGCTGTGTCGCTGGCGTCTCTGTCCACAATGAATGGCTGCTCCAGCTGTGGAAAAGCCAAGAATGGAGCTGTACACAACAGCTTCTTCAATTTCTCAAAGGCTTCTGTGCACTTGTCTGACCAGACAAATTCCCGGCAATCTTCTGTTAGCTGGTGCATTACACAGTCCAAAGAGCGTCACCGTGTACTGCAGGAGTCTGGAACTAGTTGAGAACGCCGTCTTTTCTTTAACCTCTGTATGGAGGACCACTTGGTAGTAACTACTCTTCAAATTCACTGTTGTTGGTAAACCACTCGCTTCCTCCTAGTAGATCCAGTGTGTTGTTGATCCGCGGCAATGGGTAACTGTCTTTCCAAGTTACATCATTCAGCCGTTGATAATCCACACACAACCGCATTGCAGCATCCTTCTTTGGTATCAGCACAATGGGCGACGTCCATGGACTTGAAGATGGCTCAATGATACCCTGTCGGTGCAGATTTTCAATCATCCAGTTGACTTCCAGAGCGTTGCTTAGTAGACGGACTGTCCCCAGTATCAATCCGATGTGGGACCAATTCTGTCCAGCTATAATCGTCGCTGTTCTCAGCAAAGATCTTCCTAAAGTCTTTTAGAAGAGCCTCCATTGCCCTCTTCTGCATTATATCCAAATCTCGGACTACATTCCTGGCCCACTGGTCGAATTCTGATGGTCCTGTCTTGTCTCCAGGTGTTGAAACAGTCCGTCTCTGTGGCAGCTTCCTGGTCTCTGTCTTCAGCAGCTGACTAGGTCCAGAGTGAGTAACCTTCTCTAACCTTGCGACTCGATCTTGATACTTCAGTATCTGCCGCTCAGGATCAATGATCAGCTCATGTCGCACCATCATATCCCAGCCAATGATTGCGGCATCCTGAATATCGACCACCAGAAACTCTTGCTCAAGGAACACTCTCATCAGTTGAATTTAGAGCTCAACTGTTCCATACACTGGCACTGTTTCTCCAGTGGCCGTCCGCAGAGCATACCACTTCTTCTGGTCCAATTTCTTTGCTGGAACCAGCTCGCATTGAAGGGTCGAGTATGATGCCCCAGTGTCAACACAGAAGAGTACTGTCTTCTGACCAAGTTTCCCTTTCACATAGTTACTTGAGGCATCATGCTTCAGCGTTTTCTTGACGGCAACAATTATCTGGTCCTCTTGGGAAACAACTGGGGACACTTGGCGAGCCACACCCCAGTATTTTCCAGCTGCCTTCTGGTTCTGGGGGCAACTAAGACGGATGTGCCCCTGTCCATTATACTGAAAGCATCGCGGCTTTCCAAACTGGCGTTTGCATTCAATGTTTGGTCGCTTCTTCATCTCCATCACCTGCTTCACCACTGCTTTCACAGCTTTCTTCAACCCGTTCTGGTCTGCTCCTCTTCCATTTCACAGGCCTGGGTTTGACGAACAGAAGCCCTCATTCTGGAGCTATCCCGTGCAACCTCTAGCTCCAGGGCTTGCGCCAAAGCAGTCCGAGAGTTTTGGTGGTTGCCAACTCTCACCATCATCTGGATTTGTTCATCCCACTTCTGACACCAATGTAACGGAATTTGCACCGAAAAACGCACGAAAACACGTACTAACGACTTTATTCCACGCAAACGCAAAACGGTAGCTAATTCGCTTTGAAAACGCACAATTTATCGCATACAAAACTAGACCATACGGCGATGGCCAGTGGCCTTTATATACCCGGGCGTTATCGGCGAAACTCCTCATCGCTCTCGTTATCGAACTTCTATTCTGCTGCTCGAAACGTGTCGATCTTTCTTCGCTTATCTCGAATGTTCGGGATCATTCGCCACAATATAAAGCAATTCGATATCCCAGTAAATCGTTTCCAATACCTACTAAATTATCGTTCTTCGACGTCAGTGTTTTCAAACGCTTCGGAGTGCACTGCTCTGAGGGTCCTCTCAGGTTGATCAAAAATTTAGCAGTACCTGACAGCGAAGTTTCACGATTAAAAAGTTCAACTCGAGAACATAAACGGGCGCAGTTAAATCGGGTAATTATCATCGTTAAAGCCAACAACCATTTCGGCGTAAAAAGCCGTCCCTGTAAGCGGCAACGTGAACCACTAATTTAAAATTTACCGAGCTTTCGAAGACGGTCCACGGCATCGCATCGACTCGATGCGCTGTTGGAAACGCGAACACGTTTATTTAATTTATAAGTCGTTAATTCCGGCGGAGAAAAGAAAGCTAACGTAATTTCACTTCACGTATCGTATGGTAAATATACCTGTGCATTTGCCGGAGACTCCTCTCGGAAATTTGTTATTAAATTTAGACGAAATTTTCGCCAGCGAGTAACTATAGGCATATATGTTTTACGTGTTCGCGATTCCTCCGGCAAAAGGCAGCACATAGAATTTAAAACTATTTAAAACTCGTACGCTTTGAGGCGTTTTTACCGAATATCGCTCGAGCTAAACGAATTTCATTATCGGGGAAAGTTCATTTAAAGATTTAACTTATAGTCGTGCGCGCTAAAGTGATTCGTATCCCTCATGTCGGTTAATTTAATAAGGCTGCCGGGGTAATTCGCTTGATAGTGCAACTTACGAGCTTTATCGCTGCCGTGCTCGCATCAGCAGGTACGGTTTTAATTGAACGCGACTGCATTTTGTTCGCGAAAAATTGGGCACTTCATTGTGAAAACAGGCAATTTAATACGTGGAGTTCGAGGGGGGGAGGGGGCGCAAATACCCGGGTACTTGCTGGGAAGTACCGAAGGATCTGTGGAATGCCCGAAGACTAGAAGAGTACTCACAAGACTGAGGATACCGCAGACTTTTTGAGAAGCACGCAATGACCTCAAATACGTCAAGGCTTCAAAAATAGGTACTAACGATATAAGGTGGCCTTAGAACCATCCGAGTTTTATGCAGGACCCTTCTAAGTAAATTGACGTACCAGCTTTCTTTCCATATTTATATGCCCATTTAATGCATTTCCTCGCTGCATGTTTTCTTCTTTCCCATTGAGTAGCGAACGGAACCCGAAAAAATCTCTTGTAGTATCGAAATTCAGCACTTCGTCGGATATCCATAGCCGTAAAGGTTTCAACCGACACTTTAATTTTCTAACACTTCCCAGGTCTTGAGACATTTTCCCGAAGGGTTGTAGTATTTCCCAAGATAAAGTATTTTCCACAGGTTTTGGGTATTTTTCAGCTAGTTTATAGACGTTTACTACAGTCTATGGGTGTTTTCCTAAAAGTTTGTGGGGGGGGGGATTTCTTAAATATTTGAGTATTTCTCAGAGGTCTTTGGACACCTTACGGATGATCTGTGGGTATTCCTAAGTCTTAGGGTGTTTTTTTCGGAGGCTTACTAACATTTTCCAGGCCTACGGGTGTTTTCTAAGGATATTGGACGCTGCCTAGAGATATTTGAATGTGTGGCGGAAAAGCTCCCGAACGTTCGAGATAAGCGAAGAAAGATCGACTCGTTTCGAGCAGCAGAATAGAAGTTCGATAACGAGAGCGATAACGATTTTCGCCGATAACACCGGGATATATAAAGGCCACTAGCCGGCGCCGTATAGTCTAGTTTTATGCGATAAATTGTGCGTTTTTCAAGCGATCTAGTTACTATTTTCGTGCGTGTGTATTAGTGTGACATTAAAAATTCTTAGTACGTGTTTTCGTGCGTTTTTCGTTGCGAAGTACATTACTGGTTTTCAGAAGGCCTGATGAGATTTTTCACAATTTTTAGCATTTTCGGGAGGCGTAGGTATTTCTTAGATTTGAAGTCGCTTACTTCAAAGCTGGAGTAATTTTTACATCCGACCACTTGGAGTACGAAGGGGTAAATATTAGTCAGTTTTTCTAGGTAGTGTATTATTTATAGGTTTTCGAGTTCCTCGAATTCAGTTTGGAAGTACGTCTTGTGTTCAACCTCGTGCAATACCACTTCACGTGCAGGATTCAAATGTTGGTTATTTTTCCGAAACAATATTCGACTTTCAGGTATTGGTAATTACCCTGAATGAAAATCCTATAAATCAAATGCCATCTAAGAAATGGCTAATATTTTATCCTCACCTCTCTAGTGGTGACCCAAGAGGTCGGATGTAGAAATTATTCCCAGAATTGTATTCAGTGACATCGAAAACCCATAAATCGACCCCTTTCTCGGATTTAAATTTTCTATCATTCCTCTTCTTTGGTTTGAGACCACTTACCCCTGGGTTATTAACCCATATTGAGAAATCAAACAATTTCATTTTGGATCTATATCGAATGAACTTTTGAAATCTGGGAGAATGAATTTTTCATACAACTAAAGGTCTTTGTCCCCTGGTGGCTTCGCGGCTCAATGAAACATGAGCGTATGAGATGATATTCATACGACATTAGTGGTTATTTTCGCTTGTATACAACCTCTCCATTATGAAAGTCACATTTTTTATTTTAGGGTGAAATGGATTTCAAAAAAGAGTTCAGCGACCTTCCGAATCTATTAAACAATACCTATATAGCATAATGTGAAAACTTTAAGCACCTGTCTTTTCCCAAGAGCCACAGTTTTCAAATTAGGGGTAAATCGTAAGCAGGAACGAATTCAGAAACCCTGAAAACTTATGAAACGATATAGGCACCCATATTGCATATGTATGGGAAATTTCGAGTTCCCGCCTACTGCTTGATACCACAATTTTGATGTCGCACTCAAACCAATATCGAAATCTAATTTTGTCACCCTGAAACCCTCGTACTCGGTATTTTGATTTAACGGAACGTGCTAATGGAAATTTCAAAAGTTATAACGAAAAATTATCTTTTTTTAATATACTGAAAAACCGCTCAAATTTCAAAATGTGGTATCCAAGGATAAGGGGCGGGAGAGGAGAAATTGCAAGAATATGCCGGGATAGTAATGTACAGAAACGTATTTATGGATAATTTGCATCTTTTCTGTTCGCTGAAGTCAATAAGAACATAAGAATGTTGAAATCTCTGGGTTGTCTCCCACACGTCCGTGTTAATGCATAATAAAATAATATACATGTAGGGTCATTTTTCAATCCCCCGTTCGAAGTATTTCAAAGGCGATTATAGAAAAATCGTAAAGAATCTTTCCAGCAACGAATCGAATGAAAAACATTTTTTCTTTGAAACAGTTTATTCTAAATTTAATAGTCTCGATATTTCCAAACAAAAAAATTTTTGGGGGCTACAAAATGACGTAAATTTGTGTATTTGAATAGCCTACGGGGAGTTACGTCAATACTTAAGGGAAAAGGCCCTGAATAAATTTAGTTTCACTTTAGAAAACGTTAACTAGAAGAAATCGACATTTTGAATACAAGTTAAATTTATTAACTATAAAATTTGACAGTTTTAAATTATAAAGATAGTAAAAATACTAATTATTGACCACTTGCATCTCGGAATCGGCCTCGGAAGTTCGGGCGTTCGGACCTAACGACAAACAAACAAACATTTGTCGTCAGTCTAAGAAATAACGAAAAGGATAAAGATTCGACCCCATTGAACGGTTCAATGAAGTGTGAGCCATCTCTTTCCCCTTGAGGTTTCACCTCCTTGCCCCGAATCTGTTCACTCCAGTGAGTAAAATTTTTGGGGGCCGGAGTGTCCCCACTTCATTGAAGAATACGTCAGGTTGACGGTGATGGTGGAAAATATTTGGCTGGTATCTGAGGGTGGCAAAAATAATTGGCTTTACGAAGGAAATAAATATTTTGGGGTGCCTAGCAAGGGAAAGAAACGCCTTAGTTTAGGATTACATCGAACTCTCCGATCAGTTGCTTTCTTGAGTTACTTGGAATAAAGTACGCAAAATCTGTGCCGCAATTTTTGACATTATGACCGACGAGGAAGTCGAAATTATGGATATTTTAATTTAATTTAATTTACAGCCGTGTAGTCCAAGTTGATATCAGGGGAGAAAAAGTACCCCCTCCCTGACACCATGACTAAGCCTAAGTTTGGGCATAGGCCTCTCCGCAAACTCTGCATGTTTGACGGTTGACGGCCACTCTCCTCCACCCGGTCCCTATTACCTTCACGAATTCGTCTCCCCATCTCGTCATTGGTCTGCCACGCGATCTTTTTCTCTCGTACGGCGTCCAAGCCTCTACTTTTCTTTCCCATCTCTCTTCCTCCTGTCTTAAAATATGCCCTGCGTACTTCCATTTCAGTTTCTTCACAAAGTATCCTATGTCTGTCGTACTAGATTTTTTCCTTAAAATTTGTTTGCTAATTTTGTCTCTCCTCCTAATGCCAAAAATGCTTCTTTCTATAGCAGTCTGCGTTCTTTGAAGCGTCTACGTACCGTTGTTAAGGCCCAGGTCTGGGCCCCGTACGAGAAAACCGACCGCGTGCAGCTTTCCCATATTTTTGTTTTTAATTTGTTGTTAAACTTTCCTTTAAAATTGATTTTAGTGCCCAGTACTTTTGCCACCAATTTTTAACCCTGATATTTAATTATTTTTCCCACCGGTTTTTGAAGGACAAAATTTGTCCCAAATATACTACTTCTTCCTTCCATTTCACTTTATATCATCAAATTTTTACCGGTCTTTCTTCGTCGTTCGCCAAAATGAAGGATTTTTCCCAGTTTATCTCTAATCCTGCTTCTTTGCTTTTTATCCATAGTTCCTCCCCCATTTTTTCCAGTTCATCGATCGATGCTATGATAACCACGTCGTCCGCATATCTGAAGTTGTTCAGGTATTCGCCATTGATTTTTAAACCCTTGCCCCGAATCTGTTCACTCTAGTGAGTGAAATCTATGGGGGCCGGAGTGTCGAAAATGTCTCAAATTTTCGACTTCAACTCCGTTCACGTTTCCTTCACTTCATTGAAGAATACGTCAGGTTGACGGTGACGGTGGAAAATATTTGGCTGGTATTTGAGGATGGCAAAAATAATTGGCTTTACGAAGAAAATAAATATCTTGGGGTGCCTAGCAAGGGAAAGAAACGCCTTCGTTTAGGATTACATCGAACTCTCCGATCAGTTGCTTTCTTGATTTACTTGGAATAAAGTGTGCAAAATCTGTGCCGCAACTTTTGACATTATGACCGACGAGGAAGTCGAAATTATAGATATACAGGTCAGTAAATGTATTGACATCTAAGAAATCTATAACGTGTAGGCTGTAGGTAGTTCTCGTATTTACGTAATTTTCGTAATTCGGTTCAAACAAGTTTTGCCAAAGTCATCATCACTAGTCAACAAAATTTGAGTTGAAATTATCGATGCAAATACGTGTCGATCGAAATAATTTGAATTCCGCGTGGAATTCCGTTCGAGCCTCGCTTGAGAATTTAGCAATTCAGTCAGGAGCTGTGGTTTTTTAAGGAGGCCACTCAATAATAGTCAACAGAAAAAAACTTCGATACCAATTCTACTTTCTACATTTGCTAATTTTACTGGGATTAGTGACTGAGGAAAAAATCGTTAAAAATATAAAATTGCGCAATTTTTCATAAAAAATGAGAGGGGTTTTAAATACGTCTCCTCCTTGTCTGATCGACCTGAAACGTTGCAAGATTTTTATTTCATTTAATTGAAACTAATTTAAAGGGGGAGGGGGAGATTCTGTGTAAAATTCGAAAAAGAAAATCTACCAGAATAAATAAGGGCTATCCTAATATTCATAAATGCACTGAGAAATTCTAGAAGACCTTGAAAGTACACGCAGACTTGCTAGAAAGTATCAAAGTTCAGAAAAATAACCCACAAATCTCTTGGGAAATACGCAAAAGCTTGTGCGAAATACGCCAACACCTCAAGAAAAAGTTAATGAACTAATCAGGGAATACCCAAAGACCTGTGGGAAATACTCAAAAACTTTTTTGAAACTCGTGGCAAACACCAAAAGATCTAGAAAATACTCAAAATCCTTCTGAAACATATTCACAGACGTACCCGGATATACTCAAAGATCTGGAAATACTGCACAGCTTCCTGGAAAATATCCGCGACCTTTAGATAATGCCTAAATCCTTCTGGGACATATCCAAGGCTGAAAACCAGTGGCAAATAGCTAAAAATCTCACCGAGAATATCCAAGTCCCGCGAGAAAAGCATAAAATCTGCAACATGCCGAAAAATCTGATAAATAACTGCGCCTCCCGAAAATGTTAAAAATTGTGAGAAATCTCATCAGGCCTTCCAGAAACCATGTGTGCTTCCCAAAAAATCTGTGGTATCCTCAGTTTTGTGAGCATTCTTCTAGTCTTTAGGTATTGCACAGATCCTCCGGTACTTCCCAGCATGTTTCTGAGTATTTGTGCCTCCCCCCGCCCCGAATTCCACATCGTCCAATATTCTCTGGAAAACGCTCGTAGGTAGGCCTGAGAGATATCAAGAAACCCCCTCAAGACCTATGAATACCTAGAGATCATCCGTAAGATGCCCACAGACCTCTGAGAAATACTCAGATATGTAAGAAGTACTCATGGAAATCCCCAACAAACTTCCTGAAAAACACGCACAGACCTGTAGTAAATGTCCAAAATCTTGTGGAGAACGCTTGTTACCCTCTGACATACTTACAGCCATTTGGAAAATATCTCAAGACCTAGGAAGTGTCAGCAATTAAATAGTTGGTTAAAATCTTCACAGCTATGGGTATCCGAGGAAGTGTTGAACTTCGATAATACAAGAAGAGAATTTTTTCGGATTCCGTTCGTTACTCAAAGGAACGGAACAAAGCAAACAACGAGGAAATAAATTAAATGAGCAAATAAATATAGAAAGAAAGCTAGAAGGTCAATTTACTTAAAACAATTCCTCTTCCCCTTTAACACCGAAACTGGAAGCGTTAAATGGTCGATATTAAGTACGCCTTACGAGCAAAGAGATTAACTACATCTCCTAAACCTCCATAAATTACTCAAAACGGGAAAAACTCGCCGCCGTTGAAAATGCGTTTAGATTTACGTACCGTACGCGGAATATATCAAATCGTTTAATCGTAAAAAGGTCGGAAATAATGTAAATTTAATATTTAAATGCGTTTCCACCGACACAGCCTCGTAATTTATATCGATTTAGTGCAAAAAGATTCCCATTTATTTTACGGATTGTTAGAGCACGTCGGCGAGTGAAATTTGTTTCCATAAAGAAGCGTCCAAGCTGGAGAAAATTGACAAAGCTGGCAGCGTGAACTCAGGCATCGTAACCTTTCTCAGATTATCTCGCTTTCCGATTATGATCGAGAGTCTCGCTGGAAATGGCAAAGAAGAAGCTGGGTCGAATTGCCGAAGATTTCGGATTCCTCTCGTGTTTTATGTCACTGTTACATAAACCCGAGACAAGTAATCAAATCTGCTATCGGATACCATTCATTCGCCTCGGGTGTCTTAAGTACACTTGCCAGCTCCCCGGATCCCAGCAGAGTCTACTTATTACCTGAGCTCGAACTGGGAACACAGTAAGCTCGTATAAGCTTCTTAGTTAGGTTCGTTAACCATGGCGAATAATCCGAGTGAGAAAATCGAAATTTCGACTATCTGAATTTTTTGCATTCGCAACGAGCCTCTTGTACAAATCGAGCTCGATAAAAATAAATGTAAGAACGATATCGGTCGACTCGTCGAAAACTTTCAGCTCCCAAGGTAGCCTATAGCGTACCGCGGAGCGAAAACTTTCAGCTTTAAAATTTACCTGATGTGGTGTGAAATGGACGTAGATGGAATCCCGTACTCTCACGGCCTTTAGTTAAGGATTCCTATTATCGACGCCCGCGAGTTTTATAAGAGAAACAGGGCACGAAAAAAAAGGTAAGAGTTTTATCTACGTGGAAAAAAATTAGCGATTTTCAAACTCTGGTAACGGCTGGAACTTTTCGTCGTTTTATGTTTGTAAACTTCAAAAATGTGATAGAGAAAAGCGAGCTTTTTAAGGGCCAGTGGCATACTTGTATCAGCGCACGGCGTTATTCTTTATTGTAAGTCTACCTCTAAAACACAGTCAATTTTGAAAACGAGCCCATGACGATACTCACTTCTGAAACCAAGGGGACTCGTCAATCTCAACTCGATGTAGATGCCGATAACGATTGGTTCATTGTCCAATATCCATTTATAAATTGACATTAACTAAATGGTTTCGTTCGGAAACCGTCTATCGAACAATTTTATCAAAATTGAGTCTCTTACAGATCTGTATTCTGTATAGCAAAACCCATCATGTAGTAAAAATATCTTCACTCGCTGCTTCTCCAAACATCGTTCGTGTTGAAAATTTCAAATCGAGTTAGCGGAAAGGACTCTAAGAGTGCGCAGCTCCTAGGAGTGCGCAAAGCTGATTTTTTGGTAAATTGCGCTTTCTTGTGGCTGTTTATGGAATCCAAGTGTGAATCTAATGTTTGATTGATTACTTCCAAAGTATTGTGTACACAGCCATAGAAAACAAAAAATTCAAGTTTCAATGTTTCCATCATTCTAACTGTAATATTTTCGAGGTCGAATATAGTGAATACCTGAATGAGTTCAGGTATCAAACGAAAGACAAAAGTAAGTAGTATGTTACATTAAACAGACTTCCCCCCCCCCCTGAAAAGTTTCATGAATTTTTTTTACCATCACAATGAATCCTAAGAGTGGGTAACGTGTTCCACAAAAATTTTGCTTTCAGATGCCAAAAAACAATGGAAATCAGGTAGCAAAACGAAAACTTGTGTTACATGTGTTCATATGTTCATGAAAAATGTGGTGGACTGACTGCAAATGACGCAGAAAAATTCGTTTGTCCAATGTGTCAACAGTGAACCATCACTTTTTATCCTAAAGTTTCATTTTTATTTTGAATATTGACAATCTCAGAAAGTGGTGTGTGACTTACCTATTTGACGACTTTTTCGTAAAATAACTTGATGCACATTTGTAGGATACGTGTTACGCACTCTCAAGCACTCGGAATCCTGAGAGTACGCATTTGACTTTTTCAGGGAAAATCGTTATACATATAATTTTTAATTTAATGATTTCAAATTTTGAAGAAAAAAAAAAATCATATTAAAAACCGATGCATTATATGAAAATTTCAGCAAATTCCATGTAAATCTGAGGGAGCAATAAAATGCTTCCTGATAGGTGGACACTCTTAAAGCCCTCGCTCCTAACTGAGCGCGTACAAACCGGATTGTATTGCATTTTGGAAAAAAAAATATATAGCAAACTTATTTGCAATATTATTTGCAATAAATTCATTGGGTCATTCTTTAGAAACAGAATATTTTATTACTAACAAATTTTTACCCTAACTTTCAATTTATTTTTATTTTCTTGGGGGGGGGGGTAGAAGGTATTTTGGATTACACAATAACACTCGAAACTAATTCCACCAATCCAATTCATCAGCCTGAACAATGTGGTCCCTATTTTCGAACATTCTCCAATTTTCGTGACGTGACCCACCAGATCGGTTCCAAATAAATGAAGAAAAAAAATCCTACGACGTTTCAGCAATAAGACTTCAAACAGCCTATACGATGGTTCTAAAGCCAATTTAATTACATTTATGTCACTGGTCTGCTAAATCCCTTGTTGTTATTGTTGTTTTAGTCTTCAGTCTCTCAACTAGTAGGTTGCGTCTCTCCACTTTTTTCTCTTCTGCGCTAGTTTTTTTATTTGTGAGGATTTACACTTTGTATCCTTCATTATCTGCTCTTCATAGCTGATTCTTTGCCTTTCTTTCCAGTTTTTTCCCTCTCAATCATTCCTTCCAACAGGAATGACAGTATCCCTGGATGTCTTATTTATTGATCTATCACTTTAACTCTTTTCTTTACGATTATATTCCTAATTTCTCTTTTCCTCTCTCTTCTTATTCTTGATATTTTCTGTCAATTTGATTTTCATCATTCTCCGATAACACGACATTTCAAAAGCTTCTATTATTTTTCTTTCTTGTGTTCCTATTGTTCAGGTCTCACATTCATACAATACTATACTCCGAACATAAGTTTGAAGGAATTTTAGTCTTACTTTTAAATCTATTTCTCTTTTTTGAAAAAAAAACTCTTTTCGCTCTACTCTTTATTTCTGTTTTACTTCTTCCATCTTGCGTTAATAGACTACCTAAGTACTTAAATTATTCTACCTCCTTTATTTTTTCACCTCCTGTTTCCAAATTTATTGGATTTTGTTTCCATCTACTGACTACCATCGCTTTTGTTTTATTTTTATTTATCTTCATTTTATATTTTATTATCAATTTTTCATCCAACTTTTTCAATGTTTTCTTAAATTCTTCTTTCCTTTTTTCCAATATTGCAGTGTCATCCGCAAACCTTATTAATCTAACCATCTCCCTATATTATCACTCATGATTTACTTTCATTCATTTCCTCAATTACTCTTTCTATAAATGGTTAAACAGTACTGGTGACAAACAGCAACCTTGTCTCACTCCTTTTTGAATTTTTGCTTCTCCCAATGCATCCTCTATTTGTGTTTTAGCCTTTTGATCCTTATATATTTGTAAGTTCCACATTACTCTTCTTTCTTCATACTTAACCCCAATCTCCATCAATATTTGAAACATTTCTGACCATTTAACATTATTAAAAGTTTTTTTTTACATATATATTCAAACCTTTTTCCAGCCTTTTTTCTAATGAAAGCCTCGAACATAAATTTACTTCCCTAGTTCCTCTGTCTTTTCTGAATCCAAACTGATCTTCTCCCGCTCTTTCTCCCATTTTATTTTGTATCCGCTTATTTATTATTCTTGCTAAAATCTGTAATGCGTGCGATAGTGAACTTATAGTACGATAAGCTTCACATTTGCTTGCTCCTGTTTTTCTAGAGATCATACTTAACCTGTTTTTTTTTTTGGGGGGGGGAATCTATAGACATTTTTCCTTCCCCATACATTCTCCAAATTAATTCATGTAAATTTCTTAAAACTACTTCCCCTGCATTCCTTAATAACTCACTAGAAATTTCATCAACTCCTTATGCTTCACCTGCTTTTATTTCTTTCAAAACTTTATCAAATTTCGATCTCAAAATAGGATCCTGTTTCTTCATCCTCTACACTATCTTCACGTTCCATATGTTTACATATTATACCTACGCCATTTTTATTAAGTCTTTCAAAATATCTCACTCATTTTTTTACTTTGTCTTTTTTAGAATCTATTAATTTTCTTTTTTCACCCGTTAAATTATTTGTTCTCTTTCTTCTGGCTTCTAAATATTTTATTACTTTATTATATGCCTGATAGGCTTTTCCTGCCTTCATTTGCTCCTCAATTTCATCGTAATTCTGATTCATCCATTTTTCTTTTGCCATCTTACATTTGATTTCTTAAAGTCTTATATTTGTCCTCACGTTCTCTATCATTGGCTTGTTTATACTTTTTTCTTTCTTTCATTAACTCTAGTATCTCAATTTTCATCCAGAGTTTCTCCTTTCTATTTGTATTATTTGAGAACCTATTTTTTCCTTGCTGCCAAATTTATTGTTTTTTTTTTTATTTTTTTTGTTCTTTAGTGCTATCCACTCCTCTTCGACATCATTTCTTCCTGTGATTTACAAAGTTCTTTCGTTATTTCCTGTTGATATTCTTTTCTTCATCTTTTTCGGATAGTGCGTTGGTCTCAGAATCCGGAGGTCCCGGGTTCGAGCCCACGTAGCAACTCGCCAGAATTTTCGACTTAGGCCAGTTTTTCGGCCAGAAGGGAAGAGGGCTAAGGCAGCTCTAACAGCCTCCCCGAAGTCTTTGAAGTAGTGATCGAAAAGGGCGGATTCCAGTACTCGGGTGGAGAGTAAATTAGTAGAAAAAGAGAACTCCAGATTCCATTTTGTTTTTACTTTCTTCTTATTCATCTTTTTTAATTTAAACCTTCGTTTCATCACCACTGAATTGCGATCAGCTGAACACTATCAATATCCGCCCCTGGGTATGTCTTACAATCCAATATTTGATTTTTATATCTTTTTCTCGTCATAATATAATCTGTTTGATATTTTCTTTCATCTCCTGGGCTTTTCCAGAAGTATATTTAAGAATCTTCATTATTTTCAGTATTATAATTTGTCAACTTGTTATTTCATAATCGTTTTAATGGTGAAATTTCTACCAAGATGGAAGGTTATTTAAACCTTTGGGATTTTGCGAGTTGTCGTGACGTGTGATGAGCCGGATCTGTCGTGATGAGGATGCGTAGGTGATTTGCCAGAAGCTTCACTTGAGCATATTGAAGTCAGGTGCCGTAGGGTAGCGCCGATTTGGGGTCCGCAGCATGGACCCTGGGCTAGTGATTGCAGCCCTTGATTCGCGATCCTTGGCCTCGAAATAATTTAGCTAAGTCGTGAGATTTGATATGCGATTTATTGATATTTGGAAAAGAATATTCGTGAAATATTACATTATTGCCCCTAGGCTTTTCAAGCTTTCGACGCGACAAGATTTGACTAGATGTTAAAATTTTCAAAGGCCGACATCCGGACCGGAGGATCATGATGGTACTCCCAGTTGTTGATCGGAAGTGTGGAAGACTCTTTTTCGGTGGTCATGATGAGGTTCTAATAATATTCGAGAATTTCGAGACGGCTGTGCCCAACCAGGGTAGAGACTTCACTCAGGAAGAGTGATTCTGGTAGAAGGAATGACTGCGGGAAAGTGTCGTTGAGTTTTCGGATTTCGGCACGCGTCGGTTAACGATGGGTGTGATGTATATTTTTTTGTGGGAATTAAATTAGCTAAACTGCCTCATGAGGTGTTAGAGAACATCGATCTGATGACGTGCGAGGGAAAGCGATTTCGCCTCACGGCAGGAGTATAAAACCATTTTCAAAACCCATATTGACCTCACAGACTTGTAATGAATGTGAATTTTCATTTTCTTGCACATTTTGGTCGGCTTTATATTACTATGATTTCACGCAGAATAGAAAGTTATTCTGAACTAATGGGGTCTTGGAAGTGTGAAATAATCTTTAGAATTCAATTGTATCCCATTCACTAGTAGCTAATTTAATTTGAATTTTTATTTCCTGAAAGATTATCCCTTGGCAACTCGGTATTGTTTGTTCGTCTTGATGCTGGTATTTTTCATAGGATGGAAAGTTATTCTAAACCAGTGCGTGAAACAATTTTCAAAACCACGTTGACCCCGAAAACCTGGAGCTAATTGAATACAAAATTTCATGCCTTACAGTATTATCACTTTCAGCTTATTATTTTTTGGTCATTTTGATACTTAGATTTTTTACACGATGGTACTTCTGAACCTCTACATAATGGCATAATAAGGATGTAATAAAACATAACCTAATTTGATTTTTGTATCGTCTTCTCGTTTTAATATAATCTTATTTGATATCTTCTTCCATCTCCTGAGCTTTTCCAAGTGTATTTTCTTCTTTCATGATTTTGAAAAAGTGTTTCCAATAAGTAATTTATATTTTTCACAAAATTCTATGAACCTCGCTCTTCTTTCATTTCGCTCTCCAAAACCATGATCTCCGCATACCCCTTGTTCTTTTCTTCCTTCTACTCTAGCGTTCCAATCTCCTATTAAAATTTAATTTTCTTGTTCTTTTACCTTGCTTAACACTTCATGAATTTCTTCTTAAATGTTTTCTACTTCTTGACTATAACGTCCTGTAGGCATAGTTATAAACGTGGACTATCTCATTAAAGATACTGGTTTTGCTGAAATTCTCACCATTAATATTCCCTCAGTATGTTGGGTATAACCTTGCACTCTATTCCCTCTAGTCTTATTCATTATAATACCTACGCCTGCTTGCCCCCGTTCGCTGCTGTATCAGTTATTCTGTACTCGCCCGTCCAAAAATCATTTCCTTTTGGCCATCGCACTACTCTAATTCTTATTATATCTAATTTAATATTTTCATCTCTTTCTATAACTACCTCATTTAGGTAATTCCCGCCCGGACATCCGAATGGGAGACTTTTCCACGTGCAAAATTATTATTTTCTTTGTGAGTTACCATCATAATTGTGGTGGTGGAGATGCATCTCCAGGGAAGAAGACTGATGTAGTTTCCCCTTGCTTTCATCAGGGTTTATGTGTCGGAGTTTTCCTTCTCCTGTGTGCCTTTAGTTTTTTAAGCCCCTTCACCACGCTAAGGTAGCATACACAGAGGGACACACTGGAAATTTCAGATTTCCAGCGAACATGCTATATTGAAATATATACTCTTGCTAGATCAAAATTCTCTAGGTAGATTAAGGGAAGAAGTAAGTTTCAAGAACTTATCGCTCTTACCTTTTTTCTTCCGAAGACCTGATGTGATTATTCCACCATTAGAAATTGAAGCTAGAACAGTGCAGCCGTTTACTTAATTTTTTATCGCTATTTATTGTATACGTAACTGAAGTGAAATTTTCAGCTGCATAAATTTGGCTTTCTTTATTTGTTCACAGAAACGAATTTTTCTCTCATAACTTCGAAAAAGGTGACCATCGATTATACGACGTAACGTAAAAGGAGAGAAACTTGATGGTGATGCTGCGAATGTATCTGTCTTACGTGAGTCCAATCTTTTTGTATTAATTTGTGGCACAGAGAAAATGTCAATAATTCAACGATTCTTTCTATGAGGCCTGTGTATGCACGTTAATGTAAAAGGTTATTTGCAACCCCTCTCCTTGCTTTTATGAGCGAGAAATTTCTAAGTTTTACCTCCGGGTGCAGCACTATACAATCGAAGCTAAGGATGTACATGAATGGTGCAGGCTAAACCCTTCTTCCATATAGTTTATGGTTTTTGAACTATCGGAGGAAAGCTGATTTTAAGGAAGGTTCAGCTTCCTCGGGAAAAAGCTCCATTATCACTGATTGCTGTTGATTCGGGGGTCTGAAGAAGTTTTGCAAGGCTAAACACTTTTTCCATATAGTTGATGGTTTTTGAAAAGTCGAAGGAAGCTGATTTTAAGGAGGGTTCCGTTTTCCTGGGGAAGAAGTTCCACCACCACTGACTCTTATTGATGGGGGGGGGGGTCTGAAGAAGTTTTGCGAGATTGCAGGGAATCTTCTCCAGTTTCCCGGGTTTGATTACCACCAATACCTCACATATTACAGACGCCCTGGCTCGCCATTTTTTTCATCTTGCGAACCCAAAGTCAAAAAATTAGTAAGTCATTCGTGATAGACGAAAACGAATTGGGTTCGAAAGAAATAAACCAGAACATGAAATTCGCTTTCGTTCGAGGGTGACCGTATATAGTTGGTCCTGGATGACGTGTGTTCCTCACTACTACATACCGTCTCTGTTGTTGGCATTATTCAAAGTGCCCGACCAATAGCTGTCGTCGATTTTCGGAACTGATTCCAAAGTTCGAAATTACAAATCTGTCCGAGCAATGCCACGCAGAGTAGAAGAATCCGAGACAATCAGTAACGACACAAGAAACACGGAGCGAGTTGGCGGGAAAAATTCCTTGTTATGGCCGTGTATACAGAATTTGCTCACTCGAAAGGTACACAGGGCACAGTTCAGAGTGAATTAAATTGTACCTCTTGTCAATGCGTGTCTGTTTACATTGATAAGGGTTCGCCTAACTGGGTTTTCTAGATCGAATAAAAAATAAAGAAAAAACGCGGATTCACCTCCGCGCTAAATGATAGACTTCAATTTAGAATAAATTACGCAAGAAATTTCCACACTCCTGTTATGAGATTTTTTTCTGTCGACGTGAAGTGATAAAAAATAACAAAATTTATTGACAGGTAGCGGGGAACAGCCGTCGCTGATACAGTCGTCATTATTTCCACGGTGTCGTTAATTTTTCATTTTTAGATGACAGTGCGCGTGTCTTGGGCCGCTGGAAAGTTAAATCGACACTTCGCCGAATTACGAGTGTGATGGAATGCCGCCATCGCATTGTTTCCAAGTCTCCAGGTAAGGCTGAAATTGTTGGCGCTATATCAAATCCATACCACCGGCTACAAACTGTCTGTTCTGTTTCATCGAGTCAATTACTAAAATGGATGGATCCCTTCAGATTATGTTATAGAGAAGCGTTCGAAAATTTTCTGTCACGCCTGTATGATTAATATCGGCTACCGCGTTAATCACGTTAATTAACTTAATAACTCGTTTAAGTAGCTTTCTTGGAATTAAACTTCCTTTCTTATTTTTCGCACGGTTACGAATTGATACGAGTGTAATTTGTGGTCACATAGATGCCCAGCTGTGTACTCGAGACGAAACTACAGGAAAATGTGCATTCGAGAGGAGAGGGTCACCGCATACTCAATAAGCCACCAGCTCACTCGAGGTAAGTCAATAATAAAAAAATCCACTCGCGTATTTCGGACAGTTCATATAAATTGTTCAGCCTGGCTGCTTTCTTCGTACCACGATGCCAGCGTCTAACAACCGTCATTTGTTTCCTGCATTCCTGAACTTCCGGTATGCGCTCTCTTCAAAACCATGACTCACTCTCCTTTTTGTCCCTCGATCGCCCAGGTAAGAGATAAATTTATGCTGAGCATTCGCGAAGATCTGTGTTTACTATCGACTGATAGATACACGCGCCTTCTCTATCTTTAATTTCGAATGCCCCCGCTGCGGTTCTAAATACTTCTCGTACAAAATTGGAAAACCTCGCAAGCACGTTGCAGCGAGATCAGCCAGTCAAGTAGTGAGCATGCCCACTTTACCAGCAGGCGATGGAGCCCAAAAGTGAAACCTTGTTAATAAGATCACTATTTAAATCTCATATTTCAGCACAAGAGCTGGAGGAAAAAGCAGAGGCGAATTAACACGTAAGCATGGAAAGCATCTGATTGGGGCGCGGAGAAAAGAAAGGTGCCATCAGGGGGTGAAAAGATTTTTTTCAACACAAACACAGGCATGTGTGCGCCGATAGAGCTCGCTGACGGCGCTAATTTTGATCTTGCTTTTTACGCTCAGAAAGGGCTTATCCGCCCCTGGAATAGAGCTCTTCACTTCGGCTTTTTATTCGAACTCGGGGAATGAAAATCTCTAGTGCGGCAACAGTCGACTCGGGGGCATTGCTCCACCTACTTTTTCTCCTCCAGATTCGTTGTAATCTGTATACAAAAGCGGACGAGAGTCCTAGTAGTTTCGAAATGTTTTATGATTGAGGCTTGACGAGTTCAAAGAACTCTGAACTGGATCTTGACTATCGTTGTCTAAAGTTTGTTCTTGCAGAGTCTGAATGAACGCCAGTGAATCTTAAGAGGCCTTAAGACACGGGGTCTGGTTGGCCGACTGGATAGCGCGCTGGTCTTGGAATCCTGAGGTCCCGGATTCAAGCCCACGTAGCAACCCACTACATTTCGACCTAGGTCAGGTTTTTGGTCAGAAGAGAAGAGGGCTAAGACAGCCCTAACAGCCTCTCCGACGTCTCTGAGGTAATGCTCGAAAGGGTGGATTCCAGGGCTCGGGTTGAGAGTAAAATTAGAAAAGAGGCCTTAAGTCAGGGTTCCAACGAGTCTTAATGAGTGTCCATGACTTTTCACTGTATTCGAACAAATTGTCATGAACTATTTGGAGGAGTTTCAACAGAATTTTCGCGAGGATAATGAGTTTTAACGACTTTTTACAATGTCTGAACAAATCAAAAACTGTGACACAGTAAGAGGCCTGAGTAAAGGGATGAAGCTTCAGACTTTCAAAAGCCTTCCCTTCTTCCCTGCCTCTCAGGAGAAGCGAGCATATGGGTCACATATTTCAAACTAAAACTCTGGTACTGAAGACCTTTCTCCAGCATGCCACTTCATCTCCACCTCTGTTTAGAAACACGTTTTACCTTTCCGCGAACCGAAGAGGCTCTTGAAGAGGTCTTATTGAGTCTTGAGACATTTTCTTCTGATTAGCTCTAGGTGTTATGCCCTCCAACGTCTAATTTGATCTTTGCTGTATTTAGTACCATAAATCCCACAAGCTGGATCGCAATAAAGTTGATTCCATGATTGGGTGTAAATGGCCCCAGGGGGAACAATAAAATGGGGGTAGAAAGACTGATAATGAAACTCGAGATGGGAGTCGACTTATAGCGTTTTAAGGTCGCTGAATTCGATTCTGATGTTAGTTTCTCGATCCAACCCCTTTCTCCCGAAATTCCACCACCGAGTGGATAAGATGAAATATGAACGCAAAAGATTGCTAATTAAAAATTTAATGAGATGAAAAATAATGAAGAAAGACGTGCAAATTGGCCTTCAGCCATTTAATATTCGGAATATTGTTAATTAAAAATCGAATTATCAAAGATTTAATAGGTAAAAAAACTAAGAAAAAAAGTAAATCGGAAATTTGACTCTGAAAAATTTTATTGCCGAAAAATAAGAAATTTGAAAATTCAAAAATCGAACTCCGAAAAATAGAAAACCAAAAAACTGACTAGGTTAGCAATAGAAAAATTGATAATCTGAAAATTGGTTATTCAAAAATTGATGGGTATCTAACTCAAACTTGAATGATGGGAAAATCGATAATTCAGAAATTTTAAATTCAAAATCGAAAAAAAGAAGTTATTGAGGGAAAGGGTTAAAAACTGAGTAGATAAAATATATTAGTTGATCTCTAGAATTTTGCTACAATTTCGATTTGATGGGCAAAAGAAAATTAACAAAGTAAAAAAAAAGGTACCGGGTGTGAGATTTTGTTCAGACTTGACTAGCAGACAGAACAGTTTTGGAATGTTCATTGTTGACAATCTCTACAATTTTACCTTCTTCCTAAACACTTATCCTATGTTCCCCTATTTACGTCGTTGAAATCAATGATCGGAGATCAGAGAAATCAGAAAATTGAAAAATGGGCTCAGTGCATAGGTTATGAATTAATAAATCCAACATCGAGAGTCGAACATTAGAAAACCGAAGGATCGGAAGTCATTAATCAATCTTTTGATAGTTCAAAACTGTAGAATGAAAAACGAAAAAATATCAGAAAATCGGAATATAGATTTGCAAGAATTCAATGAGGGCATAATCAAATATCGGAAAATTGATAGAAACTGATAACTTGATAAATTTATGAGTAATCGATAATTGATAGGCTAAAACTGAAGAATCGAGAACCTAACCATCCAAACTTTGTTAATTGCAAAATCCAGAACAAGTAGGAAAAGAAAAATGAAAATTGGAAAATTAACTTTAACGAATTCGATTTCCACATCTCGATGTATCGAAACTATAACAAATCAAAAAGTCGAAAATGGGAAACCGATTTAGTTGTACATTGAAAAATCCAAGAATCTAAAAACTGTTAAACAGTGAGTTGATAAGTTAATACGAAATTCGATAAGGAGGAAATCAAAAATCAGAAAATACATGGTCAAAAATTTAACAAGGAGTTGAAACATGCATTAATTAATGTTATATAATCAGTACACGTTTCAATTCCCTTAGTATCAATTTTAGAAAAAAACGTGAAAAATTAATTCAGTGACTCAGGAAGAAAATCCTATTCTTGAGTCATTGTACACCAGAATACGAGTATATGTAGCATTGGTCAATTGTACGTTTCAACTTTTTAAGATAAATGAGAGGGAAGGGGGGAGGGACTTGAAAAAAACAACATGAATTCACTTACTTAGAAAACACTATTTTTGAAATATTCGAAGTGACTGCATTTTCAATTTCCCCCCCCCCCATCCCCCCCTGAGGAAACTCTCTGTGGTGCCGTATAGACTAAAATAACCTCAAAAATAGATTTAATGTGTCTGAGAACCATGTAAACAGATTTTATTATCCTATTGGCGTGAACTGCAGCGGAAAAAATTAAAAAAGGAAACACAGGACAATGACGTCGAGAAACATTTACACACCAAATTTTGGGTTGGTTTTCGTTTATGATTTTCTCAAGGCAAAATTATAAGTTTTCTCATGAAAAATCCTATGGTATACTTCAACTCCGATGCGCTACCTTTCAGTGTTATTTGTTTCCCCAAAAAAAAAAAAAAATGTCTCCTGGGTGTGTCTGTTCACCAGAAGAAAAAATAATCCATTTGGAACTTTTCAGAATTCGAAGGCTCGAAAATAAGTAACACTACATATGCATAATTTCAGACCAAACATATTCTCTGAAACATAGTGACAAAAGGGTGGCACGGGTGAAATTCTTTCCCATCTCTTCGTTGTTTAAAGAGTGGCACCCGGAAAATTTTAGTAACCAGTTTGCAAAATTGAAAATTTGAAACTTGAATGCTGAATTTGTCCCATAGAAATTTCTCTTCATGGGCGACTTCAACACCTGCCAGGATGAGTTTTAGACACCAGTCTGCAGATGAAGTTTGAAATTTGAACGAAAAAACTTTTACACATTTACATGAGATTGGCAGATCCTCGAAGCGTGGTGGAGGAGGAGTTCTCGGAAATCCTCTTCTGTAGAACTGAATAACCACCAAAAATTTGGCCATTTTCTCAATTTTCTTAAAACGCTTCATATTCCCTAATCAGTGTAAATTTGAAAGTGGATGATGAAAAGAGGGAGTGGCAACTGTGGCCCCCTTCAATCCGTCACTGTTTACGTATGTTATGTTTTGGTTTCCTGAATGAGACATTATAAAGAGTACAAAAAGTGTCTGATGAGTGAAAAACAGTAGAATTTCTCAATTTGAATAGCAGTTGAAAGAAAAACATTCGTGTGAGATGAACGTCGAGTACAAGTCTGGAATTAGCGTAAGAAATACGTCCAGAAAGATTAGAGTGATTTGTTCGTAGGACAGAGGGGCCGAAAAATGGAAAATATTTATTTATCAATAACTGATTTATTGCAACCCTCGAAATCTCAAAATTCCTCGAAAATCCAGTTTTTATTCTAAAACTGTTTTCTTTCTTCCAAAATATCTAAAATTTCATCTCTTCCAATTCTTTAGGGTGCACTTTTTCCACAATGATGGAAGCGAAATCCTTATGTAAATGCGGTTGTAAAAATCATGAAATTTGCAAAGTCAGGGGTTAGTCTACCCAACTTTTTGAGATATGGAAAATAACGTGCACTTTTACCGTTCTGAATTAATAACCCCAATTTACGGAGCGTTCGATATTATTTTCAATAATTATTTTATGCTGATGAACTCCACTTCTAAGACAGACGAATCGAGTGTACTCTCTTGTCTCCCACGCCAGTAACAGATGTAGAAGAACACAACTAGGAAATGTTATTCATAAACGATGTGCATGACTTAAATGACGGTATAATTTCACGCTGTCGTAGCTTTTCTAATTATGAACTAGAGCTTACAGAAAGGTTCAAGGTCTTCGTTTTCTGAAAGTACCCAGGTAACCTCGCAATAAATATTCGGAGCAAGGCAGATTCTAATTTCGATTTGTTTTTAATTTCCCATCTCGGTGTTCGCCGTCTCGTTCATCTAGAAAAAAATATCCTCGGATGTTCCCCATTCGACCCAATTTTTCTACTCGCTTCTCAGAGACTTCAATTTTAATTACACGATCTCGAGCATCGAAATAGCCGCTATAAAACGTAGCACTACTTATTACGGCCCCCCGCTCCGGAGCACAATTCAATAAATGGCAATTTCCAGCCAGCAAGTCATGAAGCACTACGTATTTCCTAACGCGGTAAATTTGATAATAATTTTTTCACGAAAATTTGCGAGACAGGTTTTAAATAAATAAAAAATTCCATTTCGTACTATTAATCCAATTTCAACGATAAAACTTTTCCAATCTCAAGAATTTCATTTACGTCGACGAATAATTTATCTGTTCGGCGAAGCGTTAATTATGCAGCCGTAAGAAAGTCCAAAATAAATCCGGAATCAAAATAAAATTTAAGGAAGACAGTTGGACGGAGAAAGGCGGCGAGCGAGCGGAAGACGGCGGTGAAGACGAAGAAAATATCAAAGACCGGAAAGATGAAAGATGGGACGGAGAGAAATTTGTTTTCAGCCGCATTTAGCAAGTTGTTGTTATTGGAGGCGAAATGAGAAAATTGGCAAAAAGCCTATTGATTATCCTGGCCAGCGTTGTAAAGCTGAGATGCGAACAGGTGTCCTACGGATTGGCTTTGCGCTTGTCGTTCCAGCCCAGCCCCCTAAATTGGGGTGCCACACGGGCTCGAAATTCTCGCAAGCGCAATACTTTGTTTCGAGGTTTTTCAACGCGCGGTTCTTTTCACAATCACTCGGAGGGTGTCTTCTCGTGATTGAAATTTCGCAAAACCTGTTAGAATTTCCAGGTAAGTGAATTTTTTTACGTATGTGTTTTTGTATTTTTTTTTCAGTCCTTTTTTTTTTAACCGCACCTTAAAAATTTACGTTAAAGTCGCTCGTTTCGCACGAACTTTGTTTTTATCGAACGGACGTACTCTCGTATTTTTTGACGTTTTCGGCGACTGTTTTCAGCAATTTTTAATATCGAGTTGTTCGCGATCGAAAAATTTATTAAAATTTTCGCTTCTGGAAAATACTTTTCGAAGAACGTAAGACGATATAAACACTGCGAGAAGAAAGTTTTTAAATATGTAAATCCGTCCGAACGATGGTTCTGCTGTTCGGAGCTGGCGAATTATACGCACCAGGTGAGGGCAGAATTAAAAAAGCGAGTTTTTGGAATAAGGATAATTCATATTTATGAAATCTTTCTATATTCATTTCGTGTTTGAACACCTCTACCTTTTTGCCAGTCGAGCGTGAAAATTCGGACGTGCTGCCGCAGTTGAGAATTGAAAATGCCTGGGCGAACGTTAACGTTTTAAATTCGCTGGAAATCGTCGATATTTTTGATAGTGTTTCGAAAAATTTCGTTCATTTGATTTTGGTCGAGAATTAGCTCCGAGGTGTGCGTTTTGCCTGATCTGAGTGTAGTGTATGCTGTGGTAACAAGTGTCTGGTGAAAAAGGACCAACTCGATTTTAACTGAAAATAGTCTCTTTGCGAGGCTCATATCGAGTCAGACTCACAAGTGTGAGTTCACTATCCATTGGACTGAATGATCATCAATCGATAATTTTCCAGGTTTGTTACGATTCTACTATTATCATTCTGGGGCTAGATTTAGGGAGAAGGACTCGCCACCAAATTCAGAGGGACAGTGAACCACGACTGGGAGAAACAGTGTATCCTTAAAGCTTTAAGTAAAATATAGCTTCTAAAGATTTTTTCACCTTTTACCTAGAAATATCGGACAACAAGGTAGGGGCCACTGCAGTTTTCTAAGACTCACTTAACGTCAGTCTTTTACTAAATTTAGCGCAAATATATCTTGGCACGATATATTGTCTTGATGGCTTCGGCTCTTGCTTTATCAAACAAGTGGTTTTTGCTCCGGCTCTGAAAAATTTACTCTTCTGTTAACTAGGTACTTACTTTCAAGTTTCGCCGAAACTTCATTTACAATCTTTGAAACTTTTCTAGATGTACTCGAGAGTGTTGCAGACAAATTTTTGTCTTCCTATAAGATTCTTCTCTTGAAGACTTTACCAGACTTGTTCAGGATTCTTTGAGACTCATCATAACATTTTTCTAGTTGTTTTCTCCTAAATCTGTTGCTGGCGGGGGAGAGAAGAGAGTACACTCGATCCGTCTGTCTTAGAACAGGAGTTCATCAATAAAAGGTAATTATTGAAAATAATATCGAACGCTCCATAAATTGTGGTTATTAATTCATGACCGGTAGGGGTGCACGTTATACTCCATACTTCGAAAAATTGGGTAGACTAACCCCTAAATTTATTCTCTACCACGAGATAAGTCTATCGCCAGATTTTGAGGAATTTTAAGTAACACTAACCCGTGCCGCAAATTGTTTAATTTTCACCATGGCATTTACAAAAGCATTTTGCTTCCATCATTGTTGAAAAAGTGCATTTTAAAAAATCGGAAAATAGCGTGAGGTGAGGTGATTCTACTTTATAAGAGATGGAATTTTACACATTTTGGAAGAAAGAAAACGGTTCTTTCTAGTCATAAATGCGGACTATCTATGAGACAATATTTCTGGGATAAAATGCTCATAATATTTTTACAGACCGTGAGATTGTTAGGAACCATTTTCGGAAAAAAATAATAGTGGGCTGTAGAAAAGAGTTCTTCAAAATAAATAAATAGAATGTAAAATTAGTTATCAATACCAAATTGGTTTTGGAAAAATAAGAGCTAACCACTTTCTTCCCTAACTGCAGAGCCAGTGACTTGACAGAAATAAGTATTCAAAATTTGTACAGCACCTGAGTGACCTACTTTTTCTAGTACTGACCAGATTTAGTCTCGCCTTTCCTTTCATTTGAGTCATTGTGGTTTTTTTTTTTTATTTATTTACCTATCTTGTTATTATTGAGCCACGGAGCTATACTCTCGGGCTATGGGCTAGGGAAATGTTGTTGTCTATATGTTGCAGAGGTATCCAGCAGCAGAAATGTAGGTGAGGGTGTTGCTTATGTGCTCGCGGGAGTTGGAGAGGACAAAAATTCGACTATGGGGGACGTGGTGAGAGTTACGAAGGCGGGTAGAAGAGGTGGTCCATAGTGAGAGGGTCTTCATCTTCACGGTGTGGGCGGTTGAGGGGATGTTAGTGAGAAGATGCGTATGTGTGAGGCGTATATGTCCGATCCTTAGGCGGGTGATGATAACTTCCTCGCGGCGTGAGAAATTGACAATCTCCAAAACAGAAATACTTTTGGGAGATCCTCAAAAACATGCCAGAAGAAATGACACGTCACTTCATGGATTGTTTTGTATTACATATTTAGTAACAATGTTAGGGAGACATTTCTCCCGTTTGGGCAGTTTTTTCCCCAAGGTCTATAAATCTGATGGAAAAACTGAGGAATGCTAACTTTGTTCCGAAATTGTGATATTTTGCCTTTTACCATTTTTAGGAAGAGAACCGTTGAGCGAATTATCGAATTACGAGTCTCCAAGACACGAATTTCAAAAATTTCATCAGGTTGTGGAACTGACCCCGCACTGTGCTTCAAAACCCGAACTGAATGCTTCAAACTAGAAAAATTGACTTGACTCAGAACAATAGGGAAGTAGAAGTCTTATGGGTTCCTAATTTCGAATAATTCGTCGGTTTCTTCATTCAGCCTCGATCTGGACTCCTGAATCTAATAATTTAACTTGGCTCAAGAAACCGAACGAAGTCATCTTTTGGGTCTCTGATTTCCCTTATCTATTAGATTTTTGGTTCAGTTTCAGTTTTTGCTCCAAAATCAAAATTTCACCCTGTAAATAGAAAAAAATGAGTTTGCTTAGAAAACCGAACAAATTACTGACACCAAAATATTGATGGTCACCAATTTAGAATATTGCTTTAGATATTTGATGTGGTTTCTTTTCTAGTCCCAAAAATCAAACTTTTATGTTTGTAACCCAGTACAAAATCAACTCGACAAAGAAAAATCGAACAAAGTATGAAATGACCACGACGTAGCGAAGAGTTTTTCTGGACGGGCAATAATTGTTAAATTCCTAGCGGACTCAAGTTAAAATTCTCGAGTATCGAATTTTATTTGTATTCGTTAAAAAAAAAAAACCTTTTGACTTGTTTGATTTTCACAACTTTTGATCCATCTGCTAAAATTCTCCAACTCCAGCGGAGGTTTGAGGAGGCAAGCTGCCCCTCATGCCCACTTATTTTCGTTCCTCGTTCGATTTTCTTTATTGAATTGATTTGGTGCGGTGTTACAAATAATTTTTGAAGGTTTGATTTCGGGGACTAAAGTATGTATCGAATGAAGACTTTGTAGATCATTAATAATTTAATTGTCACATTAGACGTTAGTTCTCTGGTCGGATTCTGGGCTTTGAAATCTAAATTTCATAAAGACACAATAAGAATTACAATTTTAGAATTTTGAATTACTTTCATGCATATCGTTGAAAAGCTGGTGTCAGGCGAGTGCAAAGTCATCAGGAAGATTAAATTTCTTTTTCCTCTTTATCACGCTATCAAATTTTGAAGCATAAATTCTGATAATTTTGTGCAATTTGTGATCGCAAAAAGGGTTGGGTGCAAAATTTGATGAAAATCAGAGCCTAATACACCCTTGTCTCGATAATTTGCTCGATAAATTTCTATTAAAAAGAATTAGTGATACTTTCTAAATCTATTTTTTTAGTGAGTTGGGTGAGGGGAGAAATAAATTTTTTTATAATGATTTTATTTTGTAGAACCTTAAAGAGTGTTGTAAGCTGATTTCTACTAAAAGGATTTTTTTAAGCGGAGATTTTCGCCTTTAGAACAAAATGTTACTTATCGAGGAAGACGAAAATGACCGAGTAACGTTTTTAGGAATTGTTCGATGGACGGAGCTATTTTTCTATTCTTAAAGCGTGCAAAATTTATTCCCAATATAATATAAAATTTTCCTACGAGTAGTCAAGATTAGCACGTAAATGTACGTCTCTGTCGAAAGGGTTCATTTTGTCGATCTTAGTATTAAAAGCTTTTACATTTCCCACTGCAGGGATCTCCAAGAGTGTAAACTTTACCCCAATCGGCTTAAATATAACGAGCATTTCTGTTCAATTATAGGTAATGGTATCGCAGCGTGGAAAACGTTTTCCTTCGACTTACTTTTGTAAAAAACAAAAATCATTAATTCTTTATTTTAGTCTTCACAAACTCTTTGAAAACCAATGTTATTTAGCAGGTTTGGGTTTCGTTAGGAACTACCTAATGTCCATTTTGCAACACATTATTAATTTTTTCTACATTATACTCAAACCCTTCACTCTAGTACTTCCAAAAATGACCAGGAATGTAAATTAGGAGCTGATATCAAGGATAAATGATAGAAACTCAACGTTTATCTTCAGAACAAAGAGACGACCATCTGCGTAAAAAGCTGAAAAATAAATTAACAAATTTCGTACCGTTTTCTTGTTTTACCAGTTATAATTTTCTACAAAAGTAGGATACTACACGTGTAAAAAAACTGACATCTGCGATCAAAGTTTAGAAACCATTGCCTCAGAATATTCTAGTGGTCCCTCAGCCCTTGCAAACAGATCACACAGGTGGTTCCCTCGACGCGTAGAAACGTTTGGATGTATAAGAAATAGCGTTCTCATATCCCCCAAACACTGTCGTATACTTTTTTACGACCATTTCAGAATTGGAAAGTATCCGAAGTTAACGTTCTTACACTTTGTAGATACTCTCCTAAATGTAAACCACAATGATTAGTTCGTACAAAAGCACGACTATTTCCCTCCCCCCCAACTTTTATCATAAGAAAAATTACGAATAATTTTCGTTGACAGGAGTGCTGTAACTCACGATTTTTCCCAATGGTGTGTGGTTGCAATAATGCAACTAAAGAAATATTATAAACATTCGAGAGACATTAGTTTGGAAACAAATTTTTTACTTCGATCTCCTTTTGGTGTACAGCCGTAGTGATTCTCATACTAACCAGCTCTAGCCCCTCGTAACCGACTGAAAGGGCTGGGGAGTATCTTCTTCCTCGGTACCACTCTGAAAATAATTTGGAGAATATCATTAAGTTCTGGTAGCTTTCACTCTATGCGTGGAATAGAGCTGTATTTGTCGGCTCAAACTCCGCAAGGATTACTGTGGGACTCTATGAATACCATGAGCGCACCAAAGAAGTTCATATTATCTGCGACTTCAAGTGAATGCGTTTCTCTACTTTATACATTATCGAGGAAACTTGAGAGCCTTTTGGTAAAAAAAATGTGATCATGATCATGAGTTACATCTATCTCTGTTTCCCAAATTTGTACACAGCCCCATGTACCGCCACATCACCTAGAACATAATATCAAATTTGATTTTGGTTTTTAATCACCATTAATTTTCTTTCTAATTGCCTCCTCTCGCCATGACTGTTATCCTCAAACATCTCTTGAAGGTCTGTAGAACAATATTAGTCTTAATTAATTAGCAAAATCAATCACAGATGGCAACATTTTTGAAAAACAAAGACCATTCTTTTACTTGTCAACCGAATTTTTCTAATAATGTCGTTGAAAAAGTTGAAAATATTCTCCTGCTGGAAAGTCTCTCCTACACGTCCCTGCGCGAGTAACTTTCAGAACTCCGTACCTTTCATTTTTTGTGTCCGTCGTTAGCAGTTATGAACAGAGATGAATCAGTTTTTTAATTATAATTGAAAAATTATGCGTCTTATCGAAGAAAGTTTCAAACCAAAAAAAATTCGCACTAAGGAAAAGTTTTAGCTTATTTTCTCGGTATTACCTCCGGAAAATCTATCAAAATACCGTAACCCTGACTCAACTACGAGATAGGGTCTTACCACAGCAAATTTTCTGTAGACGGAAAGGTGGTCATAATTTATCCAACTGGAAATATTTAGTAAAACTCTTCAACGTGCCTTGATTATGCTGTTAACAATCTGGCAGCTCGGCGGCTGAAATTAAAAAAATTATTTAACTAATTATTCTTGTTTGATCGATTATTTTCGACTAATCGGTAAAAATGGTTGTGTAACCTAAAATATTAGAATAATTAAAAATAATGAAGTAAACAAGAATTTTACATAAATGCAAATAATTATCAGTCATTTTCGATGAATCGTTAATTTTTGAATGAACAATTTTGGACGATAATGGAGCAAGAATATTGCCTCCTGAGACTATATGAATTTATGTCTTAATTCCTAAGGGTAATAAGGTCTTAACTTATCGAATTGCTTCAGATTGTTAACAGCTTCTATTAAAGTTGAAGCGACGACATTTCCCTACTTTCCCCTTTATTACGCCAGTGTTTCTCATTGATACGAGACGTATCCTTCAATCCTGATTCAAACTGTTATCCTGGTCTGTAAGGTTACAATCACTTGGCAGGTTTGGCTGCCTATTCCGAATGGTATTAATTTAGCGAAAGATTCCTCTCTGCTCCACACTTGGCTAAGTCAGTACAAAAGATGTACCAAGATGACGTGGTTGGGGAAAGAGGAGTGTATTCAGATTTTTTCAACGACAAGATGTCGACTTTATTAACAGGAAAACAGGTTCGCTATCAAGAGAGAGCACCCCTAAGGACATTTTTGCCCTCTCTGGATATAGTTTTCATTATTTTATTTTTACCAAGTTGATGAATGTTAATATCAGAATTACCTCTCCATCCTCTGGTACTATAATTCTGATCATTAAATTTACTTACAGGATCTTAAATGTAAGAGCAACATGTGTAGGGAAAATTTTGCCCTTAATCTTGTCTCAAGATCTACGCTGCTTACGAGCTTGCAGGAAAATGTTGTAACCAATTAGTAGAAGAAAGAAAAAGCAGCTGTAAATGAGCTCTTCGCGCTTTTATAATTTGGGAGTTGACCCCTGAACATTAGAGCACCCAGGAAACGAGAAACGTCTTTTCTCCATCCTACCAACGGATGCCATCGATTTTCCAATGTCTATCGATTAAGATCCATTTTTCTAACAAACGAACGCGTCTAGGGGGAACCTACTCCCTTCCCGACCAATATGCAGAAATGGTGTCAAAATGCTGTTAATCAGCCAGCAGTACATGAGCTGCTTTGTGTTTAGCTAGCCTTTCTGCTGCAGTGCTAAAATTTCTCACTCACACTCTTTACAAAAGACTGCCAATTTATCATCCTGAGCTGCTTTTAACGTATGAATTATGAGCACCAAATCGACAAACACGTCTACTTCTAGATCCCTGAACTGTGTACGAGAAAGTAACTTGTGTCAAATTTCCCAGTTCCCTGCAAGTCACCGTTTTCTACTGTCACTGTTGGTCACAAAAATTTCATGTTTCTGGTCGGATCTCTCGGCCTGTGTTATTCGACCCGAATGTCATATCTGCTTTATTTTGCTTTATTTTTATTTTCTTCAGATGAGCAACGTTCCATCTGCGTATTTCCCTTCCATTCTAAATTGAACCAGGTGACAAACTTTCTGCGGTAGCAAAACGTAAAAAAAGAGAGTGGGGAGAGAGAGAGAGAGAACTTATAGGCAAGATCGAAAATAAACTAATTATAAAAGGTATCAAAAAGATGTCCACCTATTTGATGAGGGGTGGGGGGAGGGTTAATGTGCAATACCCTTTAGAGTCCTTGGTCAATTTAAACACAGGGCAAAATTTGATAACACCAACAAGAAAGTAGCAAAAACGAGAAAAGCCACGCCAGAGAAGAAATAATGTCTTCGGCTATAGATTTTTATACGAACCTGCATGTATAAAGATGAGCAAATGGTCAAAATAAATAGGAGTCGAATAAAGTTGCCATCAAAAATCGTGATCCAACTCCGTCCATCGTGGAGTCAGAAGTACCTACTCAAAGTGATGGGAAGCTAGAATACAGATAAGTGTCCAAGGTCCGACAAAATTAAAAATGAATTTATAAAAAATTTCACACAAGAACTATAAGCAAACCATTAATTTTTTTATTCAACGAAATAATTGAAACTGAAAACATCCCTACTCAGTGAAAAATAGAGACGATAGCTATTCTCTACAAAAAACGAAGAAATAAGGAACCAATCGAAAAATTATACATCTATCTTACTTTTGCAATCGGCAAAATTTTTATGACTGTCTTAAAAATAGGATGTGTATAGCCAACTAGACGTAAACCAATCTCGTGACCAGGCAGGCTGCTGGAAAAACTTCTGAACTAAAGAACACACTTTTTGGCAACTGACCAACTATTAGAAAAATCAAAACAATATCAACTTAAGATCCATTTACTATTTATCGATTTTCAAAAAGCCTTCCATATTGTCAGTCACAACCATTTGTAGGAGGCACTGCTCAAACAGGGAGTAGAAGTCGCAATAATTAAGGTTTTGCTGGCCATATACGCAAATTGAAAGGCATATATCAAACTGGATGAAGAGAGAATACCCTTTGAAGTGCAGAGAGGTGTCAGGTAAGAGGACTCCCTGTTATCCAATCTTTTCAATAGCCTCTTGGAAGAAATATTGAAAAAAGTTAACATGGGGGAATAAATTTTCAAATTGGCATCTTCTACTTTTTCTTCAGGCACCGTATTCCGTACTGGACTTTGGCATTCGCAGTTTTGACGCACGACTCCCTTGTACATGTTAATCGGGATAGTGTGCCGTTGCTTCACCGCGGTTTTGTTGCGTTAGAGTTTTCCTTCTCTATGCCGAAGAGTGTGCAGTCGCAGTTCACTTACTAGCCACGTGTTTCACGACGTTGAGTAAGCTGTCCCTGACTTGCGCACACACAGTACCAATCTTCCGATCTGGCGGTAGCACACGTTGCGATTGTATTGCCTTGTTCATTCGAACTGGCATGGGTTACAGGTCGCGCTGTCTTTCCACCTCGATTGATACCGCTAGGATGTTAGTGCGGGTATTTGAATATCATTAGCTTTCCGGCGTTGGTGGGACTCGAACTCAAGACGCAAGGATTGCGAAACAAGCGCGTTACGACTTGGTCACACAGCAACAGAGATGGGCAAAATTTAACAAACTTATGCTTTGCGGATGATGTGTTACTAGTGGGTAAAAATGTAAGAGAACTCCAAAAAGGGATGAACAACTTCTTAAGCTGAGCTAAGAAGCAGGCGTAAGAGCAAACTTATTACATCTTACATGAGCAGTAACGAAAACGAGAATTAAAGGTTAGAAGGCTGGCTCGTAGAGAAAGTTCATGAATACGAATATTTGGGGAAAACAGTATCCTTCGAAGATAAAATGGAGAAGTAAATTCGTAAAATAATAAATAAAGCTTGACTTACTTTTTGATCCTTGAAACATATTTGCAAATCTAAAAGATTATCTATCAAAGAAAGCATTAAAACTCTGAAGACATGCACTCTTCCCTCTTTATCCTACGCTGCGCAGACATGGTCACTCACGCAAAAGCAATCCAAGAAATTACAAAACACCTCCGAGAAAGATAAAAAGGTCAATTTTGAATATAAAACTCAAGGACAGAAGTTCCCTAACCAAACAATTTGCAAAAAAACGGAAAGCAAGGATATTGTTTATTCTATAAAGAAAAGCAAATTCAAATTTGCAGTACATGTAATACGATTAAATACAGAAAAATTGAGTAAGAAGCTGCTTAAGTAGGTACCCTACAACTATTAGAGGAAGAGAAGTCGTCCTGGTTCGAGATAGAAGGATGAATTGCCTAAGAGGATGGAGAGGCTTCGGACAAGAACTGCCCAGAACTGAGAGGTATAGAAGCTAGCTGAGGAGGCTTATCCCCGGCAGTGGATGACTTGAGTTGGGGGTTGACACTCCTGTACAGTAAGATGACTGTAGAGGAAACCCAATTTAACGCCACCCAATTTCAAATATTAATAAAGCTGTATTAATATCTATCATACTATGAATAATTATGCTCTCAGCACGGTGTAACTCACATGCTGCAGCACTGTTATGCTTATCAACGTGATCCAGCTCGCACACAGCGACATAATTATACTTATCAGTGTGACCTAGCTTACATCTTGCAACTCAGGCGTGCTTATCAGTGTGATCTAGCTTACATCCTGCAGCATAATTATGCTTATCAGTGTGCTGTAGCTCACACACTGGGGTCTCGTTGGCCGAGTGGATAGCACGCTGGTTTCGGAATCCGGAGGTCCCAGGTTCGAGCCCACGTAACAGCTCGCTACATTTTGACGTAGGCCGGTTTTTCGGCAAGACGAGAAGAGGGCTCAGACAGCCCTAGCAGCTTCCCCGACGTCTCTGCAGTAATGCTCGAAAGGGCGGATTCCAGAGCTCGGGTTGAGAGTAAAATTAGAAAAGTGCTCACACACTGCAGCACTACAATGCATATCACTGCTGTCAGTGTGATCTAGCTTACATACTTTAGCATAATTATGCTTATCAGTGTGATCTAGTTTGCACACCACTGCCCATTCATGTGATCTAACTCACTCTGCCCCATCATTCGGAGTCGAGTCACTCGGTAGAGGCCAATAAATTCTACGAACTTTGATCATTAAGTTTCTGAAACACTTATTTCGCCGTATAAAACTGAATTATTCAGGTCGCTTTTAGTACTTATGGGAGTGCGAGAAAAAAGATGTCCTGTAGGCCTACGAGCTCGCCTCGAATTAAATATTAACAGGAAGCATAACGCAGGAATCGAGTCGCCGAAGCGAAAGCTAAATAAAACGACGTTTCGCAAAAACGATATAACTTAACTTAGTTTACGGAAACAAAAACAGAAAATCGTTTCCCGCCGAATAAAATGAAATGAAAAACGAAAAAATTATTTTCGCAACCACGAAACGAAATAATGTATTTTTGTACGCCACTAACGCCGAGCAGAATTTTTCGGCGATAGTAAAAGAACGCGCCGCGAGAGAGAAAGGCGAATTCTTTTATAAATTATCTTTTGCTGCGTTTTTCCTATACGTATACACGGCTTATATACAAAATTACTTTTTCCCCTTCTTCATAAATTTCCTTGTGCATAGTCCGCCGCTCGAGCCCCGAAATATCAGAGGCCGTATGCTGTATAGGAAACGTATTTTCGAAATTTTCATTACCTAAAAGCTCATGCACACAACTGTGGTCCCGCTCACACTTTATCGAATTCACGTTTTGATAAACGAATGCGACGATTAAAATATTGCTAAGTCCCGGCAGGACGAGTTATTGACTTTGTGACATTCGAGAATTCTCGAACATTGTCAACAACTTTGAACTGAGTCAGGGGAATGAACACTGAGTACATTAGTAAAATTAATATTCAACTGTGGTACGATTTCCAGCACACCGAGATGGTCACAAGGGAATTCAAATATTACTGATACTCCGATTAGAAGAAGATGGATTGACTGGAAATTTCTGAAGAGTTTTGGCCTGTAACAAAATCTAGGATGAAATTCTCAAAGTATCCAAAACTATCCCGTACCCAAGTCTCAGCCAGCATCTGATATTTCAGATTTCAGGCCAGTGGCACTTCTTCCAGTACCAGCGAAAATATTTGAAATGATCATCCGTGAAAAGATATACAATCAAATCAAAAACAAAATCACATCCAAACAGTTTGGGATTGTCAGAAAGCGAGCAGTCAGACCAATTTAATAAATTTACGAATGGAGGGGAGATGGGGTGAGGAAGGATAGTAACTGACGTTTATCATCATCAAGAAAGACGTAAAATTTGTGAATATACGAGTATTTCCTTACGTCACGTATAGACATGAATTATGATTTATCATACGTGTTAAGACTCTGAGGGTAGGGGTCTGGTTGGCCGAGTGGATAGCGCTTTGGTCTCAGAATCCGGAGGTCCCGGGTTTGAGCCCACGTAGCAATTCGCCAGATTTCGACCTAGGCGGGTTTTTCGGTCAGAAGAGAAGAGGACTGAGACAGCCCTAACAGCCTCCCCGACGTCTCTGAAGTTAATTCTCGAAAGGGTGGATTCCAGGGCTCAGGTTGAGAGCAAATTAGAAGAAGAGAAGACTCTGAAAGCGAAACAAAAATAAACCATTTCTGCATTTAATTGTTACGCACAAGTATCAAGTAGCACGTTTACAAAATTTTATTGGAAAATTGTACCTAAAATTTAAATTTCGCCCAAAGAGCTAACAGTTTGAAACGACTCGAATACCATAAATAGGTAGTTTTCGCCAACCTTTCAAGACTATGACAACCCTTTCCTCTGGAATTTACATTTTCTTAGAAATCGCCCCGCCTCGCTATTTCCTGCAAAGCAAGATGTAAACGTGTCACAAACGTCTTTTGTCTCCTGCATATCTGCATTTCCGGTACATGATCTCTTCTAAAACATGCTTTTTTCTTCTTCTTACTCATTGCATTATTTTTCTTCCCTTGATCGACCAGGCAAGACATTAATTCGTTTACAGTTCAATTATAGTTGTGTCACAGTTACAGTTTATGCTTAGCACCCTCGAGATCTGTTTTTGATATCCGTTAATCAAAGCACGTGCATTTTCTGCAAACTCTCTCGTTTCCTTAACTTTAGATGCCCTGTTGCGGTCCGGACTGTATACTTCTCTCTTACAAAATTTCGAAAAGTCTGCAAGACTTACTTCAGTAGCATAAACAGGAAGTTGTTCAAGGTAGAGAGGCAGTATAATTTGAAATCTTTTGAATGAAATTTTAGTTATTTGGAATCGAACTGAACGAGAATAAACTTTCTTGGTATGTGAACTATTTGAACTTGGAAAATCACAAATATTCAATATTTCCTCCAGCTTGGAAGAAGGGGTTGCGCCACTGACTCACTGAGATTCTTTCACAACATTTTTAGAACTGGTTCAGACATATTAATGTTCAGTCGTTCCAGTAAGGTTGTTGGCTCAGAAGAGAAAATTTTTATTTTGGCCCTTGTCCCCTCACAGGTGCTACAATTTTGAAATGAGGTCAAATCGTCATCAGAAATGAATTCAGTAGCTATAAAACTATATCCCTATTGGTTTTTTGTTTTTTTTTCTTCTTTCTTTCTTTCAATAATACTGAGCCTCCGCTTCTCACAGGTACTATAGTTTTGAAATAACAACGAAACAAATACATATCAAAATCAAATTCTGTGACCTTGAGCCCTCTCTCACCTCTCCAGCCAGTATCTCGTTACGACAGTTCATGCTAAGGGAAGTTTCAAAAGTAGCAGTGAAAATGTCATTTCTAATATTGAAAAATACAGGAGAACACAAATTTCCAAAATATCCAAGGGTGGTATCAAAGGATAAGGGGAGTAAACAGGGGAACCATTTAAGTAATTTGTAGGTGGAGATGTAGTGAAACGGTTTGTTTGTGGTTAGAAACTCTACTATCGCTAGAATCGGTGAGACCCAAAAAATGGCAAAGATTTTGCGTGCTTCAAAGTCTGTATTAATGTATGGCAAAATAGAGGTTCATATCGAACCCCTATTTATGCTAAGTTGGGAACAGTTACGTTTCTGTGTGTAGAATTTAATGTGAGGCAATTTTTGTTTGAAAAGTTTTTCCCGTAGTTGATATTTTCCAAGACTCTCGAGAGAAACTAATTTTGGAGCATGTTCAGCCACGAGGTGCTTTGGGGAAATACGGATTTTCGGGTACTTTTAGTACCTACATTAGTAAATTTTATCATCCAATCATCCAACTATCCGAGACGAAATTCAGGTCTCTGGGAACTTTTTCCTCTATTTGCCGTTTGCTTGTCTGATATTGTTCTGGTATACATGTCTAGTATTGGAAGCTCATTTCAAATCGAAATATTACGGGTAGATTCGAATTAGAACCAAAAATAGTTTTAAAAAATAACTCAGTTATATCAAATGTGTAAAACTGGTTCTTAGTGAGTGTTTAAAGTCATTTTAGCAACAATATTTTATGTCCTCAATCTAAATTTATCGATAAGTGTTGAAATCTATGTACAAAATTAGCCCATCAGAAACACGTACACCAAACTCCCAATTATCCGACCTTATTGATGTTGAAGCTGGGTAGGATAAGGAAGAGGTCGGATAATTCGAAAACGTCGCGAATTCTGTATAAGTAGCATTCAAAGCAGGTCCAGTATATTTGTTTATTCAAAAAATCATTAGGTACCACACAATTTTAGGGAAATATAAATGAGAAAAGTATCATATTTACGTCTAAAAAAATTAAGTCTTTTTGAAAAATTCAGGAAAGCTGGTTTGACTTGTGTATTATTGACTCGCTTTCCCGCAGCAAAATTATGCCATTTATGAACCGTAAGCAGATCTTGAGGAGTCACTTCTGACTATAACTCAGTAAACTGTAACGACTTCTCTAGTGTTATAAATTGAACGCAATTCCGATTATCTGACATGTTGAGGTCGGTTCATCCGAAAAAGTCGGAGAAAAAAATTTGAGTCGGTTAGTCCGAATGTCGGATAAGAGGGAATCTGCTGTATTCTCATATTTTTTTTCTTATTTTCGAAAATGAGCTTGAAGAAGACCACCGATGGATTTATTTCTTCGCAATTTTAAAGATCATTAGCGGAAACGCTGAAAGCTCCGAGAAAAAGCGGTCAGTGGATTCGAAAACAGTGTAAAACTAGATCTAGAAACATTGATACTACTTCTCTGGACACCACAGAAGGTTAAAATTGGTTACATAGTTTTAAATACCGTAACATGTAATGACTTTGCAATCACGGGGTGAATTGGTACACGTATGTTTTCATTACTGCTAGGAGCGCGAGGGAAAAAATAGAACGTATGGCAACACTAACACCTGACTCGTAATGTAGGATGCTACAGCTATCTTGTAAAACTAACTGGGTGTAATTCTGCTGTTTCCAGGCAAGGTTATCAGGTAGTTTGTGCAGAGCTTCAAATAGCGAATCATAGTTATATTACAAAAGTTGTTTCTGGTAATATGTAAGTGAAAATCAAAGGAAACGGTATGTGTTTGGTATCATTACACACAGAATTTGATCGCGGTTGTGATAAAAGTAAACTATTGTCTATTAATCAGCATAGCGACGTAGCAATTGGTGAAAAAGTGAAAAAACATGGCGGGGGTGAATTTGCGCACAATTATTTATTTGTTCTTCAAGCTAGTAAGTGATCAGTTTCGATGTTCTGTCTCATTGCTAGTGAATAAAAAAGTACAAATCGGATGTTTATGCATTTCAGGAATGACGAGGACACACGTTTTTTTTTTTCGAAGAAAAGATCTCATTTGATTTTTTTCCCTTACAATTCTTGGAATAAAGGAAGAGTACAATTCTCATGGTTAACATTCCTCGATTTTTTGCCCACATCAGCGTACTCGCATAGTATATCGATTTGGGGTTACTTGGAACTTTTGATGGACAGCACTGCATTTACAAAACTTTTCCTTCGTTCATTTATGAACATGTGCGATTTCACCCCATTGTGGTACATCTTAACACACTTATTTTATAATACTGCGGGAAAATTTGAGGGGCGAGTGGTGTCACAGTATTTTGAGGAATGTATTTCACAATGTCCCATCAAAATTACAAAAAATATCGCGGTTCTCGAACTCAGTTTTTACGGTTTCTACGTTTAACTTGAAAGCGCAGAAAAAAGTGAGCAAAGTCACCCCATGTTACACTGTCATTTTGGCAAAGAACTTTCTTTTGGTAAGATTCATGAAAGGATCTCAGCCCCAAGATCTACCATTAGCCACGACCTAGGTCACCAACCTTAAAAACTCGTTACAACGAATTGACTACGCGGAAAGGCACTTGGAGAAATCACTAAAGTCGATTTCGGTATTCACACAGAAGTTTTAGGTTTCTTTCATAGTCAACGAGCTCACGTTCACTTTCTATCGCAATAAGTACTCCCATAATCCACCTACGTTCGGAAAAAAGTGGTGAAGTAGTACTAATGACTGTGTTAGGCGCAATTACTTTCCAGGAATATACGGAAACATGCATTAAATTTATATATTTCTTCAGACATTGATTGATGGTTGAATAAACTACATATTTTGTAAGGTTGTTTCGCGCTCGAAAACAGACAAAAGACAATTTCGAAAAGATGTAACAAGTGTCAGTTCTTATCTGAAAACACGTAGACTAACATTTACCGCCGGTACCTATTGCTGAATTCGGCGCTATAAACGTGCACCTCGTATTTCACGAAGAGAAAATTTTTGCTGCTTTTTCAAAACCGCGCGGCGCTGCGCCATATTCTGTGTATTATTAATCGCTCTCCCCGATTTTAAGCGTAGATTTACATTCGGGATTTCACGTAACCCGTCCGAGGAATAAATCAACTTTTGTAAACGATTTTATCGTGAAATAAAAATGTCGTTTTGGTTTCGCTCTGATTTCATTACGATCGCAACCTCGAACGTCCAGCCTCGAGGGTTGTTCGAAAATAGAAAGTCTCTCGGGGAAAGTGCTTCGCTGTTCGCTCTTCATCTTTTGAGCCAATTTCACGAACGTGCGGCACGAGTTCGGAAGGAAACGAATTTTGGCTACGGATTGACTATATACGCTTCGTTTTGCGAAGTAAAGGTCGCTGAGTTGTGAGGCCGATGCAGAAAAATCAACGCCGTTTTTGGTTTGCAAAAGCAAATTGAAAAAGAGTGATTTTGGGATTTTGTCGGGGAAACTAAAGCGCAGCTTGACTGAATTGTGAAAATGAAAATATTGAAACTGACAGCCCATTAAATAAATTACTATAATAAGCTAAATCAGTTTTGGTGTAGGTATATACAGTTATTGCTCAGGTTCAGGAAACACTCTGTTTGTTGCGAAGCTCGCATTAGCTTAAGAAAAAGAAACCTGTTTGGAAGATAAGGCGACTATTTCGAACTTCATTAGAAGTCTATCAAGTGTACCTAGATGTAACGCGGGTTCAAGTCGTGAAGGGTTTTTCACAAAATAGTCCGAGGAAATAAAATTTTAAAAGTGTATATTTTTATAATGTCGCTGCGTGACCAAGTGGTAACGTACCCGTTCGCAATCCTTGTGTCTCGGGTTCGAATCCCACCAACGCCGGAAAACTAGTGATATTCGAATACCCCAACTAATATCCTAGCGAACACAGCGACTGCAGTAGCAATCGATGTGAAGACATAGCGCGTCCTGTAACCTCGCCAGTTCACAGGAACAAGGCATTACAATACAGGGTGTGTTACAACCAGATCAGAAAGATTGGTACTGTGCGTGTGCACATCGTGGACAACTTACTGAACATCGTGAAACACGTGGCTAGTAAGCGAACTACAGCTGCACACTCTTCGGCACAGAGAAGGAGAACTATCGCAACAAAACCGGGGAAAACAACGGCGAACTACCCCGATTAACCTACCCAGGAAAGTCATGTGTCAGAAACGACGACCACCAACGTTCGGCTTCGGATATGGCGTCTGTGAAAAGAAGAAGAAATCTTGCTAGCCCGTCTGATATCCCCTCGCATCCTTAGAAAGTTGACTAAAAACTTTTTACAAGATAGGGAAGTAAGATTCTGCAAAGATGAAAAAGTAATATATCTACAAATAGGTACTAAAAGCAGGGGTACTCCGGGGTCGACTCTATCACCAACAGTCTTTAATATTGCAATGGCAAAAGGGGAGAAAGTAAACTGCACACACTTTCCAGCGGAGGGGTTTCTTCCTCCTCTGTAAACCACATGTGAAAATTGTAAATTGCACGCACTGTGAAAAGACGGAGGTATACAACGAAAGTGTGAATTGCACATACTTACAAATATAAAAGGTTGGCAGCAAAACATGAATTGTAAATTGCACACAGTATGAGAAAAAGTCATAAGTCATTTTCATTTATCATGTTGACGAGAACGGCGATGTCCTCTTATCTTCTTTAGCGTATGGATGTCTCTGTAGTTATAATGCCTGCTGCTTATACTTTCTGGTAAGTTACTACAGACTTTGTAGAACTATTTTAAGATCTTGTTTGAAAGACCATTCTTACATACTGTCTCATGTTTCCCTTTCCCCAATGGAAAAACAATGATCTGTGGTCTAAATGTATTTCAAAATGTTCAAATTACCCCTCTTTCTTATAAACTGCAGAATACATAGATGTGGATATTTCAGAAGCATAATATGTGTAGATATGGATATTTCAAAGGTATAGGTGTGGATATTTCGAAGTTGAAAGCTTTATTGTTTAGTAATGGAGAACTCAGCGGAATTGAGAGGTTAGTCATCCCAGGAAATTTAATTTCCCTCCAAATCCCTCCCTTCCTCTCGTCGAAAAGTAACGCATACTACGGATATGTTTGCATATTATTTCAAAATGTATTTCTAGAGTTCTGTAGCTCTAGTGTTTGAGATTTGGAGCCTTCTTCCCAGAAATATGGATGCGCCGATCTCGTATGGGAATGCAATTCACACTTTTTCCGATCTCTAATTTTATTTCTTTATGTGTGCAATTTACAATTTCAATGCTTAATCTGATTTTTGCAACTGTGTGCAATTTACAATTTTTCAATCTGAAAATTTATTTCTTTGTGTGTGCAATTTACATTTCGTTTTCTTTACCTGACTACCCAGTGTGTGCAGTGTACATGCGCCCGGCAAAAGTGCACAATGAATGCGACCTTAACGGAGAAAATATGGAACTCCTCAGTTATGCAGATGATCTCTTATTAATAGCTGGTATTCAAAATTTAGATGAAATTATACCAATAAATGCCATCATTAAATCAATAAATAACACGCTAAAATAAAATTGGCATTAGAAATAAACCCTCAAAAAACGAACAGCCTTCTAATCAGCAAGAAACATAAAGAAGAAACCTAAAAAAATATGGAAAGGCAACTCAAGCTAGATAAAAAAATAACACTAAAAATAAAAATATTGAGCAATGGGGAAAACAAATTTTATTGAATCAGGTACGTTAGGTAATAAGTTATTATATACAAAAAAAATCTATATGTACCTACAAAAAAAGAGGAAACGGTAATTTTGTCTTCTTCGGTCAATGAAGAGGAAAAAACAGTACTGAAAAAGTCGTTTAAAAAAATCTAATTTTTGTTTGCTTCTTCATAATTAGCCGCTCTCCAGGGGCATAATCTCTCCACTTTCTGAATTTCATGATGTCTTGAGCAGTGATTTCTCGCTGTTCTTCAAACTCCAGCAACTTTTCCAGCGCTGAAAAACCGTCATCATAATCTATATGTACTGACACTTCTCCTACCAGTTCATCATCATCATCATCGTCAGCTGTGATAAGGACTGAAGTTGTGATTTTAGTAAGACTTCAGATTATCCGCCCTCAGTTAGGTGGATAACCCGGAAGGGCCGGCGGATAAATTCGAAACGGAAATTCGGAGGGTGGATGAACCGATGGTGGATAATCGGGAGTCTACTGTACATGGTCTCTTTTTAAGAAAATCACAATATTCTCTTGAATTTTGCTGTAATATCTTCTCTCCACCCATCTTCCAAGGACGATCTGTATACAAAAGTGGAACCCCATGAGCTCTGTCTGAGGTAGCCCATAGGTTTTCAAAAAATGCATCATCTCATTAGTAAAAGAGTCATGTTCTTTCTCCTAGAAAATTCTGGTGGAATTCTTTTCTCGAAAATCTTGTGACGTTCATGGTATAATGCCGCCACATAACTTAACACTGACTATAATATGTACGTCCATATATACACTCTCTACTCGAAGAATTTCATTCAATCGGAAAAGAAAACTCACAAATAAACTACAAAACTGTCGTCTTTCCCAGCATTTTTCAGCGAGACGAAAATTAATGAAAATTATTTTACGTAATCAGCGAGCACCGTTCCCTAAATCGTTTTCGGCCTTTCAGTAACAAAAACCCAAATTAAAAATAAAGTCTCTTTTCTTTTCATTTTCCGGCACCGTTTTGATAATGACAAAACATTTCCGGTCCTGTTTTCCGTTTTTAATTCTCGCCGGCAGCTCATTTAGCAGGTCGCGAGCTATTCGACGATATTAAAGAGATTTTCAAGGTGTTTCGTTTCCATTACACTATAGCTATACCTCTATTATTTTGGGAAGTGAAAACGGCGTATAAATGAGCACAAATTTCTTCCTTCGTAGTGTAATTCAACACCTTGCTTTTTAAAAGGGGAAACGTCGTGCCCATTTGTATTGGTTTCTTATTACCGCGCTGCTTGAATCATTCGAAATAGGTACTTTTCGAATTTGTTTTTCTCTTTTCAGTCTCCCTCGTTAGTTAAAAGATTGTGTATATCTACTGGAAAAATACACGAGAACGATGAATTGCCAACTTTCGTAACAAATATTGCATTCGGACAAGTTGTATTTGTGCGAAAGAAAATGAACCATTGAAAAGAAAAATACTTGAGTTAGTGGTAGATATTGCAAACTATATTACTTTTCCTCGTAAATCGACCCTGAAATTCGAATACAAGAATGTCTCAGCGTATCGACTACCTAATGTTTCTTTTTTCACTTTGAAATAAACTCCATAACAGAAAAGTTTTCACGTAACTTGCTCTGTTAATATTTTTTATTTTAATTTGATCCCCTATAGGTATAAAATATGAGCTCAAGAAGGTGTAGAAACTTACTTGATACACTTCATACGTGCTTATCAGAAAATCGTTTTATACTTAAGTACTCACTTTGATTTCTTTTATAAAGTTAACTTGGCGCTGCTTTGCCAGTATTTTTTAATTTTTAATTTTTTTTTTAAATTTAATAAAACAGGTCAGAAGGGGGTATTAATACAATCACAAATAATGTCTTTGATCTAAAAAAATATCATAAGCTCCTACTATTTACTGTCATCGTTGCCAGCGGTAGGCAACGATAAGCGAATGATCAAGTTTGCAGCTCTTTTTATTCCGTTATACTTTTATGCGCGATTCTTTTCCTCCCCCCCCCCCCCGTTTCACGTGTTTGATATTCGGGAAAAACAACGCGGAATACTTATAAGTGTACGTTTGCAGAATACTAATCGTTTGAAAATGAAATCCAGAATTTCCACTTCATGTTCATTTCCAAAATTAGCTTCCCTTTGTGTTTACGGAAAAGCAACTCGACGGTTTTTGTTGATAAGAATCGTGCGGATTAGTTTTCATAGTCCTCATTAACGCAATGGCAGCGTTCGTCGTTCCATTTAGATTTTGTGATATAGCTTGCACTTTTACAGATAGTTGGGACCTAGACATTTGTAGAGCAGACAGTAAAATTGTCGAAAATAGCTTCTTTTTGATGAAAGCGAACCTTGCGATGATGAGGAAAAGAAAGAAATTCAGAATCGCCATTTTGTTTATTTTTATCACTCTCATCACTAATGCAGATCAGCGAACTTGAGTTTCATCTGAAGGTTCCATCTTGTTGAGGAAGCTGGTACTTAATATTGATGCCATCTGGGCAAAACGGGCCACCAGGGTTGCCATCTGGTGGATATTCTATCGGCAGAAGAGTATTCTGAGACAAATATCTCTTTGTTTGGACATAGGAAAATAATCTTACTGGGCAATTTCGTGAATTTTTGTTAATATAAGTTGGCAAATCTGCGAGTCATATCTTACAACAAAATATTACTTTATCAATTGAGACACATAATGAACTATATCTTTAATACCTCCCTGGGTACAATATTTATTGTTTATTTTCCTCTGAGTACAAAGCATGATACCACCGTAGCATCGCTGAATCATCATTCAATATGCACGTAATATCTTCTTATTACCAATTCCGATCATTATTATTTTACAATTTCTTTCCTTCAAGCTATAGCTGAGTGTGTTATGAAGCCACAAGGCTAAAATCAGTACTATATCCATAGACACAGATAAGTATGGCTTAGGAAGGTTGAGTCCCTAAATCCTTTAAAAGCCCTCTCCCCCAAGATTATATGAGTAAACGAATTTTCAGCATTATTTTGATAGTCAGCTTCCCATGGGCCTCCCGCTCCATCACAAGTTGGCTGTTTGGGCTGATAACTACGTCACATCAATAATATTGATCACGAAGGGTGAAAGACGGACTATTAGTCTGCCTTCTTCCATGTAGAAAGAAAAAATAACGATTATCACATCAATAATATTGATCACGAAGGGTGAAAGACGGATTTAGTCTACCTTCTTCCACGTAGGGGAAAAAAAAAACACAAAAAAAAACACTATTAAGTCGAAATTTTGTATTAGAATAATTGTTATCCTGTTGGCGCTCTCATTTGCCACATCACTAATTACGGGAGTATTCGATTTGGCAACAGTAGTGATCCATTTAATACCTAGGCGGATGTTAAAAAAAAAAAAAAAAAAAAAAAAAAAAATAGGTAGTCCTTGAATTTGAAAGCCAAGTTTTCTGCACCATGATGGAAAAGAATAAATTTCAGTGACAATTTTATTTAGAAATTCAGTGTGTATAATTGATGCGATGTGATTTATCGAAATTTTTTTATTTTTTACTATAAGTAAATGCAGTTTTGACATGTTTTCAAGTGGCACATTGCGTCAGTTCGTAAAAGCATCTAGTAAATAGGATTTACTGAGGTTGTAATTAAACTATAACGACAAACCCATTTACAGCTGACTGAAAAAAATTGCCTTCGATGGTTTTAAATTTAAATCATCGGCAGAAAAAGGTTCAAATAGCTGTCATTAACTTTGATTAGGACTACAAAAGGGGAATTTTTTCAACTTCACCGTTGCTTTCTTTGTTGGCGTTAATTGACTGTATACCGCGTTTCCATCTTTTTCATAATAAATTTTCGATCTCGTTCATATTGCTTTTGGCATTTATTTATGGCAAATAATTGTAATTTATTCGTAATTTCCATTTTGATTGCATGCTTACTCTGCGTTTTAAGAGAATCTCATAAAGAAACGCGCCGAAATTGGAAATGTGATCGCGGGAAAAATTATTAACCTAAGAAAGGTTTCATTAACTGGTGTGAATTATTAAAGGGAAAACTTTTTCGTCCCTCGCTTACCCGGATAAATCTGAAATTTGGGCCGCATTTTCTAACTTCACTTTTCATAACTTTTTCATATTCAACACAGTACGGCATTCGCTGTATTTGTAAGAAAAACACAATAAATGTAACCCAACTTTAATTAGTTTTCTTGATTTTTTTTTGGTTAGGAAAATAATGGTTTTTCTTAACGTTTATGATAACCGATTCACTTCAAGTTCGCGAAAGGCGAAAAAGAATTTTGCGTAAATGAAGATCCCGTAGCTCGGGGTCTTTCTCATTAGTTTAGAATTTAACAGCGATAATTTGAAAAAATAATTTTCACAATTTCTCGAGGGAGAAAACATTTCAACTAAATAAATAGGGTAGAATACATTTTTTTTTCCTTCATAAAACTATGACCTCGGGATTCTTAGTAATCGTGGAATATTAAAAAATATCTATCTAGGAATACGTAGGCGGAAGTTGTAGTTTTATTTTTATTACGTAACGGAAAAGTCAGCTTATCGTGATTTAAAAGATGCGCAGCTACCTACATAATGGAAAAATCTACGCTTTTACGAAGGTTATGAAGAAGTTGACTTCATAGAGATAGGTAAGATACTATAATGATGGGCATCTGCATCCGACAATGCATCAACAAAACCATTTGTTAATTCTTAATTACATTTGAATGCGTAATAAATTTATAGTACCAATGCCACTAGTTGAAAACTGAATACCTACTGAAAAGAAAAATAAATAAGTAAGCGAGATAACAAGTAGATATAGGAATTATGTAACTACATTCTACTGCAATGATGAGGAACTCGTATTTTGGAGTACCGTGTATCTACTGGACAGGGACCTACCGATAGGGGGGGTCACCCCCCCCAGTTGGAATTCTTTACTCAGCAGTTGGGAAAATTTACCGTTTCATTCAGGCGAGTTGGGAAAATTCAACAAGTTGAAAGATATTTTTTACTTTGATACTTGGGAATTGAGTTGAGAAGCTGGGAAAACCCAACAAGTTGAAAGGTTTTCTTCTTTGCATTGATACTTTTTGGGAAGTTTGAGTTGAGTCAGTTGGAAAAATCTAACAGGTCAAAAGAAGTTTTTTTTTTTTTTTTTTTTTTTTAACTTTAATACTTGGGAATTCTGAATTGAGTCAGGAGGGACATTCATAATCCCCCCCCTCCCCCCGGAAAGACTCTTCGGTACGCTTCTGCTACTGGGGTTTCTTGGAACAGCCGTACAACTTATAAAACGCATTGATAGACTTCCCACAGTATATATACAAATCTCGAAGATGAATTTGATGAGATCTTATTTTTATTGAAATATCCGGATCTAAGGTACTTTACTGTCAAGTTTTCATTCGGTTCATCGCGCTGATGTGATGGACGAGCAGAAGAATGTCATTCATTCACATTTTGAATAGGCCCAATGACAAAAATACTTACTCCATTCTTTCCAGAAACAAAAAAGCAAGAATGAATGCATGCCTTCAATTAGCACCTCTGACTAAAACTTCTTATCGCCGAACATTAAAACGGCTTACCATGCGTAAAGCGTAAAGGCTCGTTATAAGTACTGTAAGGGGTGAAAGCAAAAATATGAATCCACATTCAGAAACACCTCAAAAAATACATCCCCAACTAAAATCAGGACAGTGAATCTAAGATAATGTCCCACATTCTCTTGAAAATAGACTAGAGACGGATCTTTGTGAACCATATCATTGTGGTTTTTCATCAGCTGCAGTCGTGACTGACCTGATAAATACCTGCTATGCGCTGAAAATTACATAACTTTTTCGAAAAATGTAGATCTAGAAAGCATTTAAACAGAAAAATTCTATTTTTTAGGCTCGTTCCAACAATACTAATAAGAACTCATTTTGTTTACAAATAATGTTAGTTGGTTCCTTTGCACTTAACAGCGTCCAATCTCCAATAATATTGTTGTGTAGTGATAACACTACTGAACAACTATTTTGCACAATGCATTTCGACAAGTGATTCTGAGGTACTTTTTAACGCTGAACACGATACTGCGACCCATTTTTCTCTATCACGTCACAATTCGGAGTTCTGAACGACTGAAATTCGTTTCCATTTTGTTTTTGCATTGGAATAAGCGGTACCACTGACTGATATTATCAGTGTTATCAGATCACAATACCGAAAACGAACAGACGAAATACACACCACTACACACGACCGCAACACACAACAACACGAATCAGTATGACCACATTCAGTTCCTAAACCTCTTTTTGAACACATTTAGTTGAATTTTTTATAGTTTTATTTGATCAGAAAAACTAGACGTAATAGAGAAAAACGGCCGACGGCACTGTATTCAGCGTTGAAAAGTACTCAAGAATCACCTCCTCAAATGCGTTGTGCAAACAAAAAATTTCATTTTGTTCAGTAGTGTAATCATCCAAATACAATGTCCGAATGAAAAAAACTACATTTTAATTGAAATCCAAAGACTTAAGGTACTTTCTTCCTGTCAATTTTCCAACAAGCTGGTCCTACTGATAAGCAGAAAAACGCCTAACGTCATCCAGTGAGCACCTGTGGATAGTTCCATGGTTTGGATTATTCCGTCTAAATCTAAAATAATGAATCAAGAATACCTATGGCAGTTTGTACTTTGTAGTGCGATTTGTTCCGAGTACATTTAATGTGAAAATGCAACATACTGTGCGCGGTTATAGTCTTTGATTAATTCCCTGATTTTAAATTTAGTTATGTGGAGTGTAAGAACTGTGAAGTGAAAAAATGCATTGCGGTATTATATAGTAACCTCATCCGCTCATGCTAAATCAAAATTCCATTTCACATATGAATTCTCAGCAAATAAGGAGTTGCGCCTGCAGGTAAAATGAATTTTAAAATACAGTCCTCCATTTAATCGTTCTATCATGCCAGCCTTTCTGATATGATATTGCGGGTTTGGAAATTATTGCAAATTTGATTACTTCAGCTTCCACGGAACAGTTTATCAATGACTGGACCACTACCTTTTGTATATATGCCTTTTAGAATCGATTTCAGTAAGTACCTAAGTGGTTTCTTTGTACTAAATATATCTCTGATATAATTGGATAGTTGTGTATCAAACTGCAAAGATGTACAAAAGCGCTCATAAAAGGAGATTCATATCACATCCCAGAATTCAGAAATATAACATCATCTGTTCTCTAATCTATTGGTCACCTTGTCTTGATATTTATGTAATTTATGTGTGTTACTCTTCTAGTAACAAACAGTTGGTGCATTCAACAGTCAACAAAAGCATGCATTTCCATATTTTCTTTCAAAAACAAATTTCTTACACGCGGAAAGTGAAATAATAATAATGTTGAGGGAAGAAAAGAAAAATATGCAAATATGCGCTGTCACTTATCAGCGGAAATGAGAGTATTTTTGAAATGAAGGTAACGTTGTTAAATTACAATACATTATATTTACTGCTGAATAATGAATGTGAGAAACTGTGATGTATTGATGAGGTTTAAAAGGTTGTTTGAGAAGAACAGACTCATAATATTATTTGATTTACTCAGTTATTGTTAGTGTACGGCAACGCATGGTATTTGGTGGCTGTGAAGCGCATATGAGCGCCAGTGGTGTAAGTGTGAAGTATAGGTAAGAAAAGGCTGTTGCGCTGTGTTTAGCATGCAGGTGTTGTGCTTTGTATGATAATATGATGGGATTCGTTTTTAGTCGTAGATTTTCCCCCTGTTTGGCTTCAAGTTTCACTTCTTTTTCTGTAACTTTTTCTTCTTCCTCTCGAACGCAAACTTTTTATAAAGTTTTTTTTTGTGTCCACTGTTGGGTTTGATAAATTTCCATATTGCTGTGTTGGAAGTTATATCAATAAGGAAATCTGTATTGAATTTTCTAAAGGTAGATAATGTATGCAGAACAGTGAGAGTGATACAGCGAAGCTCAATTTGCATTTGTTTTCATGGTTACCTTTTGCTTTCAAGCACATTTAAACGTCTGGATGTGGAGTTTAACTTACATGAAATGTTTTCTTATGCGTTTGACAAACCTATGCTTACCTTTCATAAAGAAAAATAGGTTGGATTATTTCTCTGGGGTAATCATTATAGCTGCGGATGAAAATTTGCCAGATTTGTCAACTATTAATTAAAACTTTCTCGAGATTGATTTTGAAAACACCATTATTAGCCGTTCTGTCATTCTTCATTTAAGTTTCTTCTCTCTTCTGTTTTTCTTCTCTAGTAGATGACTTTGCTTTGTTTTTACTATATTTATCAGTGTGTGAAAAATTTGTAGCTCTACATTTGGGATGGGAGCTATTTTAATGTTCTATTGTATTGGGATTGTTTATTGTGGTCCTTTGAAGGTGTATACTTACTTATCTGCTTTGACCATTTATAAAACACTGTAAATGCGCGCATCAATAAACGAAGGGAAGACGAAGCGGTCTCAACTCGTTTTTGCTGAAACATCAAAGCAGAATTTGTGGGATTAAGTTTTTGCGAACCTCCAGTCTCTATTCCCTTTTCTGTTTTATTTATTTATTTTGTTTTGCTCGAGTAAGGCTTTTTCCTGTAGCATCGGATGCGTTTATTTCATGATTCCGCTTTCATAGTTCATTAAGTTGATTTATCAGTTTCAGTATAATGGAAGCCTCCGCTTCCTAGACTTTTGTTTACGCTTGAAACATGAAGACTCTGAGAGGAAACTTGGGCCTTGCGATGAGATAGAAAAATAAGATGGGACATGGGGTTTCTGGATTAAACATTTTAATAGTACATTACGTTGTTATTCCAGCAGTAAATTCCGCATTTATATACTTACTCGAATTTGCCTTTATTTCTGAATATGATTGAGAGCTTTCATAACATGAAACTTGCAGTGACATGTTGATTGATCTGTTGGTTTGCTATCTTAGTTAGGCAAAGTGGGATTTTGAAGTCCGGCAGTCACGTTTTTCAGTCACGTCTTGTTTAACAGCAGTGCAGTATGTTTGGTAATGGGTGGTGGGAGAGGTTTTATTGGACTGTGCCATTTCCAGCGGTTTTACTGGACGCGCCTATACTGCCTATTGAGCTATAACTGAGCTTATATGAAACTTGTTAAATATTTATGTCCACTCTCCATTTGATGAGACTCTGTTGTTATTCAAATAATATAAAATGAAAATCACAGCTTTTAAGAATACTTTTTAATTTTGAGGCGTATTGACGATTTGACCTTCAAACTTACTTTTTAGTGTATAAGAAGCTCTTCTAAAGATGTTCTAGACAGGCATCACCAAGCATCGAGTTTTAATATTTTTTAAAATTCAAAACATTTCAAACGGCATCAGTGTGTCGTCGCATTGAAGAGATGGAAAAATGAAAAAAGAGTGGTAGTATTAATTCGTCCAACATCGGATAGATAGGTTTGAGTTAATTAATTAAAAGATTTAACAGAAAATTTAATTAATTTTCCTACTTTGTGTTTGGAAGAAGATTTAATTAAAATGGCGTTTGGATACTATAAGGTGGGTTGGTATTAAATCCCATTCGCCCGACTCACAACATTTTCATCATAAAGCCTGCGTGCGATATCATTTCGGTTTTTATCATCATTTATAATGGTAAGCTAAACGTGGCATTTCCTTTATTTCATTTCTTAACAGTAAATACTCAGGAAAACTTGTTGCGATAACCTATTTCCTAAAGTTCCTTCGCTAACAGTAAATCTTCGGAAGGGTGCCGTAGCAACAAGTAACAAATGCTCTGTCAGATGTAACGTCTTATTGCGAGCATTTTTTTCCTACACGCTTTTGTTGTTCTACCTTGCCGAAAGCACCTATAGCATTTCTTCGTTTTCGGCACTGTATTTCTAGCTGTGTGCGTGACGTTTTAAATTCAACGATGTATGAAATGGTCTATACGTAATTAAAGAGGTCAAGTGTTGCTGTAGAATAATTAAAAATGAATGTGTTTTGGGAATATTTGTTCCTTGTAGACGATTCAATGCTACCCTTTAAGGTAAATGGATGGATTACATACAAAAATATGTCCAAAATGGAACTTGATGAGGCCGTAGTATGCATGTGTTGTATCTACAGTTGGTCTTAAGGTGTAGGGTACATGAGAAATAAGTTATTCTTGAAGTTTATACCAATACCATTTGGAAGCAGCTTATTTTTGTTTGAACGTTTTTTGGTGCTATCCCATATGAATGGAACAGTGCAAGAAATCACAAAATCTTAAAGATAACGAACATGGACGTACTGATGGAGGAGGGGGCTTCCCCACCATGTAGGAAATTTTTTACTCAGCAGTTGGGAAAATTTACTATTTCAGTCAGTCGAGGTTGGGAAATTTCAGGGTAGAGTTGGAAAAATCTAACAAATCAAAAGCTCTTTTTTTTTTTAACTCTAGTACGTCCCTGATGACGAATAACATTAAAAAAAAAAACAAAAAAAAACTCAGATGATCATGAACATGACAGCAAACCAACTAACAACGAATGGGAATCATCAAAAATAAAGAGAGGATAACAATCACGAACTTTTATAGCGAAACACTTTCACATTAATTACGAACTAAACAGAACTTAACAACAGGGATTTGTCTACCAGACTTCTACTAATATAGCGTGTGTTGTAGATAGACTTTTGCTTCAGTAACTAAGTCACTGATGGCAGAATAACACCCAAAACGTTGGTTTCAAGTGAAATTGATGCAAACGTCAAGAATATAACATGTATTGTGGTTAGATGTAATATACTATAATGCAGACCATTTTACTCTTTGATAATTTAGTACTGCTAACAAGCTTTATACAAGAAGAAAAATTTGTGGATATTTAATTAAAAGGTAAAAAGAGTGAAGAAGCATTTTTTTTTAAACTTTCTAGAAATTTTTTAATAATTTATTATAGACTGTTTGCCTTGAGAAAACGAGGAAAAGTTTTGTGAATATTTAATTGAAAGTAACTTGGCCGGATACAGGCTTGTCAGAAAACAAAGTTACATTAAAATGAAAGCTACAGTGTGGACAACACTTACCTAATGAGTAAACATTTTACAATTAGTAACAGATTACGTGGATGCTGAATTCCTTAAGGTCATCGCTGAATAGTCAGGTTTCCTCTTACTGGAGTATTCTGAACGAATCCAAAATTAAATACCTACGTTATTTAGGTACCTAATAAATTGACAGGTTTTACGTATTTACACCCATTTTCCTAATTAAGCTTCTGTTTTCTGTAGCGTTATCCGATACACGTTACTACTCATAATCAACTGGATGAAGTCTGTTAATAATGTCTGTCAAAATGTTTTTAGTCGTTGGTTTGGTATACTGTATCATATTAACGTATGAAGATAGAGAATTGTTGATGTAATTCATGTTTAATGACTTTATTATAGGATGCTTGATATTCCATGTATGCTTGGTGTCTTGATACTCACACTTCTGAAACGCCAAATTTTCCTCTTTTGCGCTGTTAGTATCCAGCATGCCAATGATATTACATAACAATTGATGAAGCTGATGAGTTCACATTATGTTGACGTTTTAACAGGACACATGAAAAAACAAAATCATATATTTTAATAAGATTGTTCACATTGTGCTGATATGTTGTCAGATGATACAATATGACATTGTGTGTATCACAACTCATGTTATTAAAAGGTTATGACACCCATCTGATGCAAACCCAAACGTTCATGGGAACAGGAACAATATGGAAATGAGAACGAGAACAGGAACGTTGGTAATTTTAATGTAAGGAGAACAAAGAACATGAATGAGAACCGTGCAGTTAGAGAAGAACAAACGAGAACGGGAACAATGATTTTTGCGTTCTTCCAATTCTGATTCCCAAGGTATGAAAGTTAAAAAAAAAAATCTTTTGATTTGTTGGATTCTCCCAACTCCGCCTGTGAAATTGTAAATTTCCCCAACTGCTGAGTGAAAAATTCTTGCAGGGGGAAGGAGTTGCCCCCCTTATAGTACCACCTTGAATAGACATGGCCAAAAAAACAGTATTCCACCATCTTCACAACCAGTGAACCACAAAATGTTTTCATATTACAATATGTGGCAATGTCTGGTAAAACTCAAACCACCTCTCTTTTGCGCTGTTTTTAAAAATGGTAATTCTGTTTTAAGCTTCCCACCATTAATAATTTATAATTTTTCATTAAGAGTAAGCCGTGAAAACGGATTTTCAATAAGATCTCAAATACTAATTTTGTGGGTAAAGAAACATGAAGCATTCAAACATAACGCGTTGACTAGTAGAAGAACATCATAATCACATTCCCCTGTCAAGTTTGACATTTGTGTGTGGTCAAGTCGAGCCGGAACCGGAAGCGTTTCCAGAACGCAACCAAATGCACAGGTTTCGTCGCGTTGAACATGCTAGTGTGTTTTTGTGTTGGTAATTAACACAGAGGCGGAGTGTAAGTCGTGCAGTGTTACATGCAGTATGGAAAAGAAGCATTAGATCCGATGCAGACCTCACTGGCCTATGCAAACACATGTACGAGGATTCCAGAATGTCAAACAGTATACATCTCCCATGAATTTATTGTAATGTATACAAGAGCGTAAGCGTCGTAAGCGTCAATATAGTCGCTGTTTTGCCCAATGTTTCATTATCTTTCATTTTTGTTACAAGTTGAAATTGATATTGTATGTATATGAAAACTCATTTTCTCGGGAATTTTCGGGGGAGGTGGCGCTTACCTTGCTTGCCTGGAATGCACATCACTGCCTGCTTCTTTCACTGTACCCTTCATATGGCATTATATGTATACTTATGTTAAAACTTGTGTTATCACATGTTAACACATATCTTATGCAAATCTAAACTTTTAGTTTTTTATGAAGTTGATCTGTTGTGTTGTGTCGTGTTAACACAAATGTCAGCACAGTGTGAACTCAGTTCAATAAGTGCGTCTGTTGGAATGGGCTAATTTCTGTCAGTATTGAAGTGTCCTTGCATGTCACATAGCACTAATTTCATCAAATTCTGGTAGTAATGCATTCTGTGGGTGTAACGCCTAGTTCGTGTTACTTGGTCTGAGACTTGAGAGCCCGCTATCTATTCATCTATGTTGGTATTGCGATCATTCTGTTCGTTAGGTTGTTGCAGGGAGAGAACGAAACCTGTTCACTTGCTTTAACCCACATTGTGGTGATGCGAAGTAGCCTCCTGCAGTCGTACGTACAGTGTGACGTGTTTGTACGAATGAACGTACCCGTACACATTCTTATCTGTGAACGGTCGCACGGACAATTCTGAAAAAGTGTACGTTCGTACGTACAGTTTTCAATAAATGTACGTTCCTACGTAATGTGCAGATTTTAATGCCTGATGCCTGTCTGTTCGCGTTCGGACGGTTTTCATAGAAACTGACGCGTGGCGTTCTGTGCACTGCCTTCGTATGTGGTTAATGCTCCCAATAACTCATGATTTTCTGTTCTTTTTTTGGCTAGGATTTAATTGCACGTTAAAACAGATCGTATGAACGATAACAGGAGCATAGAAAAAAATCAAAATTCTGTGACAATTTATTTATCTGCGATATTTTCTGTTTATTTTTTGATGCAGAAATGGAAGGATTAATTTTGTGTTTCATTTATCTGAGATTTTGGTTGGAGAAAGGGAGGGAATAGTCTTGAGTTTCATTCATTTATCAGCGATTTTTTTTGTTCATTTCTTAAGGATTAATTTTACGTTTCGTTTACCTGAGATTTTTCGTTGGAAAATTAAAAAGAGGGAGTAATTTTAAGTTTCATTCATTCATCTGCGATTTTTTCTGCTTATCTTTTGATACAGTAATGGAAGGATTAATTTTACGTTTCGTTTACCTGAGATTTTTTGTTATTTTATTTGCCTAACTATGATTTCTTGTGTTCAATTTTTGAGGGCAAAAAGAAAGGAATAATTTGAAGGTTTGTCTTACCTATGACTTTTTGTATTCATTTCTTGATGCAGAAACGGAAGGATTAATTTTACATTTCGTTTACCTGAGATATTTTGTTGGAGGATTAAAGGCCCATAAGTTTCAGTTTCATTTATTTATCTGCGATTTTTCCGTTCATTTTTTGATGCAGAAATGGAAGAATTAATTTTACGTTTCGTGTATACCTGAGATTTTGTGTTGGAGAAAGGGAGGGATGAGGGAATAATTTTAAGTTTCATTCATTTACCTGCGATTTATTCTACTTATTTTTTGACACAGAAATGGAAGGATTAATTTTATGTTTCGTTTACCCAAGATTTTTTGTTGGAAAATTAAAGGGAGGGAATAATTATAAGTTTCATTTATTTATCTGTGATTTTGTGCGTGCATTTTTTGATTGAAGGAGAAAGAGAAGTAATAATTTTAGGTTTTATCTGTCTAACTATGATTTCTTGTATTCACTTTTTGAAGCAGAAACGGGAGGATTGATTTTACATTTCATTTACCTGAGATTTTTTGTTGGAGAACTAAAGGAGAGAATAATAAATTTCAAGTTTCATTTATTTATCTGTGATTTTTTCTGCTTATTTATTATTTTTAATACAGAAATGGAAGGATTAATTTTACGTTTCGTTTACCGGAGATTTTTTGTTGGAAAATTAAAGGGAGGGAGTAATTTTAAGTTTCACGCATTCATCTGCGATTTTTTCTGCTTATCTTTTGATACAGTAATGGAAGGATTAATTTTACGTTTCGTTTACCTGAGATTTTCTGTTAGAAAATTAATGGGAGGGAATAATTTTAAGTTTTATTTAGTTATATGTGATTTTGTGTGTACATTTTTTGATGTAAGGAGACAGAGAAGTAATAATTTTAGGTTTCATTTGTTACCTATGTTTCTTCTATTCATTTCTTGATGGCAAAAAGGAAGGAATAATTTTAAGGCTTGTTTATTTACTTATGCCTTTTTAAGTTCATATTTTTTTATGCAGAAACGGAAGGATTGATTTTACATTTTGTTTACCTGAGAAATTTTGTTGGAGAATCAAACGGAGGGAATAATTTTAAGTTTCATTTATTTATCTGCGATTTTTTCCGTTCATTTTTTGATGCAGAAATGGAAGAATTAATTTTACGTTTCGTGTACCTGAGATTTTTTGTCGAAGAAAAGGAGGGAATATTCCAAGTTTTATTTATAGACTCAAACAAACACTAATAAGTCAACAATCAATGGAACAGGCAGGGTTCCGGCAAATATACTCGACCATGGACCATATTCATACAGTCAAGCAAATAATAGAAAAAAGTAACGAATATAATAAGCCTATTTACATGTGTCTAATTGATTATAAAAAGAATTTCGACTCCCTAAAGCACGACTACATGTTAAAAGCAGTAGAGAAACAGAGGACCCCACAAAATTTTGTTAATATAATAAAAGAAATGTACTGTAGGTTCATAGCAAGGATAAAAACAGATAAATTAGGTAATTATTTCGACATCAACAAAGGGGTAAGGCAGGGGGATCCCTTTCCCCGATTCTTTTCAACAGTACTCTGGAACAAATATTTAGGAAATTCAAATGGGAGAACAAAGGGATTAACATTAACGGAAAAAAAAATTACGAACCTAAGACTTGCCGACGATATCGTTCTGTTCGCCGAATCGCAGAGGGTACTAGCAAAAATGATAAGGGAACTCAGCGAAGAGAGTGCAAGAGCAGGTCTCACGATAAACATGCAAAAAACAAAAATCATATCCAACAGCACAGAGGAAGGGACACTAGAAATAAGTAACAAAGAAATAGGAATAGTTCGAGAATATACATACCTTGGCCTACTACTATCTTCTGAAAATGCAATATAGAAAAGGAAGTTAACGTAAGAATTAACAAGGAGTGGAAAAAATTCTGGCAAAAGCGAAATTTTCAATATGTGTGTTTTGCCTGTCCTAATATACGGATGTCAAACATGGCCATTAAGTGCAAAAATTTTGAACAGTATTAGGGTAACTCAGAACTCAATGGAAAGATCAATGGGGATAACGAGAAGGGACAGGATAAGAATCTCGATTATCAAAAGAAAATTAAGATTTAATAATAATTTCAGTTTGGCAGATCAAAATAATGAAATGGTGGTGGGCGGGACACATCTCCATCTCAGAGATGAACAATGGACCTATAAGGCCACCTTTTGGCAACCGCTGGACGGCAAAAGAAGAAGAGGCAAACAAACATTAAGATGGAAAGACGATATACATGAATTTCTAAAAAGTAACAATTTTAAATAATAGCCAGGAATAGGTATTAGGTATGAATGGAAGCGTGACCTTTGCCCGGCATGGGTCAGGGGAGGAGCGAGCCTCACTTTGGGGCCGCTAATTCATTATAGGTATTATAACTAATATTGTTTATTTATTCCCTTAAATAAAGGTTTTTGAACTTGAATTTGATGCAGAAAAGAAAGGATTAATTTTACGAGTACATTTAGTTTACTTGTGATTTTTTATTGGAGACGGGGAAGGCATACTTTTAGGTTTCATTTGTTTATTTGTGATTTTTTGTCTTCATTTTTTGATGACAAAAAGGAAGGAATAATTTGTAAGTTTTGCTTACTTACCTATGATTTTTTTGTGTACATGTTTTGATGCAGAAACGAAGGATTAATTTTACCTTTCGTTTATCTGAAATTTCTAGTTGGAGAAAGGGAGGGAATAATTTTAGGCTTCATTTGTTTATCTGTGATTTTCTTTTGTTCAATTTTTGATGGAGAATAGGAAGGAATAATTTGTACGTTCAGTTTACTTGTGATTTTTGTGCGTCATTTCTTGATGCAGAAAAAGAAGGATTCATTTTGCATTTCGTTTACCTGCGATGTTTTGTTGAAGAAAGGGAAGGAATAATTTTAGGTTTCACCTGTTTCCATTCCCTCTTGTTGCTTGTTTTTCTTTTATTACAATGCATACCAAATTTTGTGACTATTGGCTAGTCTGATTGTAATACAATATTATGTGGCAGATGCCTAATAAAACATTATTTTCATATGTTTCATAATTACATAGAGTTTGGATAAATAAGTTGTTGGGTAGTAAACTGAGAAAACAATTTCAGATTTTGTATTCATCACTTCCATTGTGTGCGATTATTTTAATGAAATGTCCCCTTTATTGTACTGGAAAAATTATACTCAGATGCCTGAACTCAAAGACTTAGCTATCCATCTTCTCAGTGTACCAGCCTTGAGCCTTGAGCATACCAATCTAAAGAACTTGCTCCGCTGCTCGGTGCACAGCTGCGTCTCTCGACGTTCACTTTAACCCTGAACATCTAGAGGAAATATTGTTCATTCATCCTGATCACTTTTTATGAGGCAGTTACACATGGTGTCACCGGAACACTCGATACCAATATTGGAGGAAAGAACCAAAATGAAATACATATATTATAGTCTAATAGGAAGTTGACGAATTTTTCCATTTATGTAGTAATTTATATAAAATAAGTGAAAGGTACAAGGAAAGAAGCAGGTAAAGTCACTTTAGTGGCGGAGCAAGAAAAATGAAAAACAATTTGTTACATGCGAGGTTCTTCAAAGACCTGAACGTGAATTTTGAAACCCGTTTCTCTGAACTGTAGCATCCTTTCAGGCATCCTACCATAGCTGAGCTACTTCTACTCATTACGCCCCTTCCTACGGTATAAATAACTCAATCTCGCCAAAAAAGTAACTTACCTGCTTCTTTCCCTGTATCCTTCAAGTGGAATTGCGAGAAAAATAGTAAAAATGAAATTTGTAGGAAACGGTATTTAACGTTTTATTAAGCAACTTATAATTTCGAACATTCTCTCGCGAAATATTACAATCTGAAAATTGACTATACTAGTAAATAGCTCAACATTTTGAATTATTATGTATTTCAGATTTACGTTATTTCTAATTAAATTTAATAATACCGTCAACTTTTTACTACTGATTGCCATAAACTCGGTTAATTTGGAAGACGCGCAAAATTATAGTAATTTTTTGTTATCAGGGTTATCAAAATTGGGGCGAAATATATAAACAAAGCCAGAGTGCTATTCCCCTACAATAACTGAACTGAGTATCTCTATTTCTTCATACAAATACAGTAATTAAAGATAATAAGTCACTTTCTGTATAATTATATCAAATATTAGAATCGCGGCAAGTTTATGAACTGGAGACTGGAGAATTGGCAGTACTTGATGAACAAACGAATTAAATTAAACAAAACTTGGGTTCTCAAAATAATAGATTATAATAATTACGTATTTATCTCATTATAATGCACTAGCGTTATTAGTCAAGCGATGAGCAGCATTCTCTTCCGTCAATAAATTGTCTATCATTCATTTTCTTAGTAATGTATTACCGAATTTCATCAATTTCATCCCTATACTCATCCGGTACTCGAATTATATTACCCCGCAGCCCGCGCATACTAAATTAGTTGTTTGCATTGCTTTGTACGCACGAACGGACACCTGTTGAAAAGCGCATGTGCGAACGTACACTTTTTCAGAACTGTCCGTACGAACGTTCACAGATAAGAATGTGCACGTGTACGTTCGTCCGTACAAACACTTCACACTGAACGTCCGACTGCAGGAGGCTAATGCGAAGTAGGTAGGCCGGTGTTACTATCGTAGGAATCTTGCACGTTGCACGTTACTCTGTAACAATTCATCAAATCCTGGCTGTATGTATTCTGCGAGAATAATACTGAGTTCCTGTTATGTGGTGGGGGATAACAGAGCCCGCTAACTATTCATCTGTCTTGGTACCGCGGCCGCTCTGTTCGCTAGGATGTTGCGGGGAAAGACCAAAACCTGTTCACTTGTTTTAAGATGCGTCGTGGTGATGCGAAGCGGGTATGCCCCAGTAGATAACAGCTAACCTCTGTTGATATTGTAGTAACCTTGCACATCACACTGCACCAATTCATCAAATCCTGGTTGTAATGTATTCTCCGAGTATAATGCCGAGTTCCTGTTATCTGGTGGGGGATTTCAGAGCCCACCATCTATTCATCTGTGTTGGTACTGTGTGCGGGGAGACAATGAAACCAGTTCACTCGCTTTAACCAGCGTGTAATGCGACGCGGATAGGCTGGTAGATACCGCTCAGTCATAGAACTACGGTACGCATTTATTTTCATATATTTCCAAGCCGTCTCGTACAAGTACAGCAAATCGAACTTGAAGCCATTCTCTGTGTTTCTTAACGCTGTGATGCTGGAATGGGTGATACACTCTCGCAGTTGCAGGGGCAAAAAGAAGTCAACTCGGCTTGTTATTTCCCTAACTTTGTCGGGTAATTCATCTCGTATACGAGGAAGATCATTACCGCGAAATAATTCAACATAGTTTCGCGTCAAAGTGAAACGTAAACACCGTAACGAATGAATACCAGTAGGCTATCAAAGACGTGCATAGCGAACTACCAAGTTCTTATTAAAATTACTCGGTTCGGTGTGTCTGTTACAAAGTTACACCGTGCGTTTACGTAGGTACATATACGTTGTTGCTTATCTTCGGCAGCTATTCCAACACATCAACAATGTTTCCTCGTTTTGGCGAATACATTCGCGCGAGTTTCCATTTCCAGTTTTATGCAGAAAACTCCCGGGAACACCGTCCCCCGAGACAGAACGACATTTTTCACTCTTTGTAGTGGCAAAATGTCTATTCAACTGTTCCCGCGCGGCGGTTATAAAGGTGTGGCGTAAACCTAAGCGCCAGGGCGCAGGAATACATATTCGTTTTCCCGAATCGTTTTCATTGTTTCATTTTTGAAGTACACAATACGTGTATGACACTCATATTCGCCGTCGAAATCCGAGCAAATATTTCAAAAAATTGATCGAGCGTAAAACGGTTTCCATTTTGTAATCAAAATACATACCATTATATGGGCTCCTACATATATTCGACCTGCTCCGTTTTTATCGTTTGTAAATAGAAGAGGTCACAAAAATGATTGCAAACTCGACAGTATCGGTACATCGATAATAATATTTAATCCTGAGTCGGCAAAAGAAAAGAAAAGGTGACGCTAACGAGGTTATTCAGGTTTGTTGTCACACTGTTGGTGACTCTCGATACCTTTCATCTTAATCAACCGTTCTAATCATCGTCGCGTTTGATGAGGAAATTCGAAGCCCGCGCTGATAATACCTACGCGGAAGTGGGATTTTCTGTATGCCTCATTACTATCGCTAGTTGGCCAAGTTCAACCTGAAATTAGCTTCGTCGAGGATAACGTTTTTGGGCGAGATTGTGTGCTCGCCATTTCTAAAACGTACCGCTTCCCTTTACGCAGCACGCAGCCAGCAGTCTTCATTAATCTCTCGAAACACTGGTCACCTTCGTTTACTTTTGACACTGCGAACATTATTTTGCCTCGTGCAGCTTTTCGTGTTGACGTCAGAACTTTCCTGCCTATTGCTTCAGACACGGCGTGTACCTAATTCCAGAGCGATATTCTTCGTTTCGTGGGTGCACTTTCGTACACCCGCATCATTGTATGATGTGTCGAGCCCGAATTTGAAATATCAGTGCTGAGCTAAGCCTCATTTGTTTGAAGCGTCTTGATTTCACTAGAGGAGTCTCAGTCACGCACAGCTAGCAACTGTGATCGATGTACGACTGAAAATAATGAAATACACAGAACGTCAAAGTGTTGGAACAGGTCTACTCCGACCATTTTCCCGGAGCTTAGGTTGGAGATGAGCTTGGAGCGGAGATCGATGTCACTTGTCCGGAGCTGACTCCGTGGCTCCAGGTCTAGCTCCGAATGAGTACCCTAGAACTGCGTTTTTAAGCTGAGACACAGCAAGGTTTCTATTGCAGATAATTTCATTTAGTCTGTGTTCAACTCAACCATTTTTGATCACGACAAGCTTCATTACTACGTATGCGGGTTTTTCGGACTTTGTACGAGAGAAGTATTTAGTCCCAACCGCAGTGAGGGCATTCGAAATCAAGAAAACGAGCGCGTGTAAAAAGTGCGAGTATTGACCAACAGAATAAGTAAGCCTTGTGAGTACTAAACAACATAAACTGTAACTATACTAAACGGGAGGTCCTGCCTGGCCGATCGAGGGAGAAAAAGAAGAGTGGGTTATGATAGAGCGTAGATTCTCTGGCGTTTGTCAAATCATTTCCTTAAAAAGCAAGTGATTGGAAATCAAATTGCAGTTAATTTTATCATAGCTTGGAGGGCCTGGGATGAAGACATTTTATTTGGCCGGAAAATGCTGAAAATAAACGACAAAAATGACGTAACTGCCAAAAATGCCTATTTCTGAAAAAAAGTGAAGAAAGAATTAATTTGATGCTGTTAAGGGCGATAATGGTTATCTAAAAGAGATGAAAGATACGAATCTAGTCATAGACGCAGCTCCTCATGTAGACTTTATTATAAACTTTGTTTAAGCAGGCGAGCCGCCTAACCTGCCTAGTTGGGCATAGGTCTCAGTCATTTTGACCCATGCTTTTCTATTTTGTGCTGTATGAACCCAGCATGAGTCTACCGTTCTTACAATTTCATCTATCCAGTGTACTGCTGGTCTTCCTCTTTTCGTTTTCCTGCCATAAGGGGCCATACTGTTGTAGTTAGATTCCATTTATTTCTGTTACCTCTTGCCATGTGCCCGGCGTATCCGAATTCTAACTTTTTAATTCTAGGTACAAAATTTTGTACGTTAGTGAGTGTACTGATTGTTTCATTTTTAACTTTGTATTTTAATTTTAACCCAACTATATTACATAACGAGGGTGATTGTTCATTTTGTAATTTTTCAACTTGTCCTTTTGTTAGAGCCCATGGTTGGGCCCCATCTGACAGTCTTAGAAGAACATAGGTTTTGAGTATATGTGAGGGCGCTTACGAAAAGGGACCAGTTGACTAAAAGCAAAATGTTACAGAAGAAGCGTTCAAAATTGAGTTTTTTTTTTTTTTTGTAATTACCGTACTGTTACTTATCAACATTTCAACTGTGAAGGTCCTGCACACTACCAAACGCTCCCCTAATCTCTTGTCTGTTTTTTTCTGAAAAAATTTCTAATGTTTTCCGGAGATTTTAAATGTTCGACGATCTCCGAAGAATTTCATCGAAAAACTTTGGGAAAATTCTCCAATGACTTTTGAGAAATTTCATCGGAACTTTTGGAAGAAAATTCCGATACTTTCGGGAGAGTCTTTTCGGAAATCTTCAGAAAATATTTCCAATGTTTCCGAAGACTCTCATTAAACATTTTTTGGAAAATTTTCCGATGATTTTTAAGGAATTTCATGAGTAATTTTCGGAAAAAATTTCCAATTTTATCCAAAGAATTTCTTTAAAAATCTTCGGGTAAATTTTCGGATAATTTTTGACAAATTTCATAGGAAATATTTGGCGGAAAACTCTTATGGTTTTTGAAGAATCTTATCAACAATCTTCAGACAAAATGTTCTCCGAAGAATTTAATCGATGATCCTCGGGAAAAATCTCCTATGATTTTTAAGAAATTCCATCGGAAATTTTCGGAAAACAATTCTGAAATTTCCGAAGAATCTTATCGGAAATAATTTTTTTAAAATTCTAATGTTTTCCGAAGAATTTAAAAGTTCAATGATCTCCGAAGAATTTCATCGAAAACTTGTAGGTAAAATCACCGATGGTTCTTAAGGAATTTCATCGGAAATTTTTGTGAAAAAAATTCCGATAATTTCCAAAGAATCCCATCGGAAATCTTTAGAAAAAATTACCAATGTTCAGCAAAGAATCTCAACAAATATTTTCTCGTAAATTTTGAAGAATTTCATAAGAAATATTCGGGGGGGGGGAAATTCCGATGGTTTGATGAATTTTATGAAAAATCGTGACAAAAAATGTTCGATGATCTCGGAAGAATTTCATCGAAAATCTTCGGATCCGAGTCCCTTAAACGGTAAGAGTAGACAGGCATTCATGCAGCAGAGTAAGTTCCTATATTATAAGATTGGAGGTTCTCAGCAGGAAATGCGAGACTCCCCATCAGCAGGTACGTAGGCAACTCATCCTGACAACTGGTGAATGTATTTGCCTGCTCTTGCATTGAAAAGGACAAGAAGAAAATATTATGTCCAGTATCCGTGAGAAATTGTTTTCGAACGATTTAATTTTATTACATAAAAATACTTATACTATTTCCTTTTTGTACTTTTTGTAATAATAAATTTTGACTTGCCTCACAATATCTCGCTGAATTTTCAAGATAGAGGTCTGGAGTTGGTTTCATTCGATTTCTAATGGGTTTTCGCATAAATTTAGCCAGAAACGTAAAAACCGAAAAATTGGTCAACTGGTCTCTTTTGGTATGCGCCCTCGCATATGCATTTTTGTCTTAATGTGGACTTGTTTCGAGTGTATGTGGGCTTAGCTGGGAAAAATTTGAAAGCTGTGTACAATAAAATGATATTAGTGACATGTGTACTCCATGGAATCCATCGTTTGTGTGAGCAAATCAGGGACACTTTTCCCGATGTTAATCGATTAATTAGTTCAGCATAAAAGGCGTTCTTGAAGAGCCCTACTATAGTACAAATTTATAGAGAGAATATGAACTATAAGCTCCACCCAGAGGTGGTAATGAAATGAGGGGGGACGTGGATCACACCTCATTTTTTTGTAGAAAACTAAGATAATTCTTGGGAAGTTGTCATTGCTCTACCTAATGACTCGAAATATACAGAATATCTGAAAATGTTGTTTCAGAAAGCTGCACTCCCCTCTGACTTAGCATTCTGAGATTCGAGGATCATACAAACTGGCACTACAGAAAAAATTGGACAAAATCTTTCAGAAAAATAAAGGACTGATGCTGTTAAGGTCGATAAACGATGGTGTTCTCCATGATACAAGGACTGAAAGTACTCCACTAAATATGGCAATTAGTAGTGCATATATGCACGCCCTTCTGGTCTCCGTGGATGTGGAGTGTTCATTCAGTGAATACAAGTTAATTTCAATAGACAGACAGTTTTTAAAATGAATGTATTTATATCAAAATTAACGCAGTTAAATTTTTTTTTTGTTATTTTTGTTAAATTATTAATAATGCCGAGAAATCTGCGGTTAGTAATGAGAATAAGAAGAACATGGTTTAGGAAAGATCTTGTACAGGAAGTACTGGTATGCAAGAAACAAAAGACGTTTGTGAGACGTTTACATCGTGCTACGCAGAAAGTAGTTAGGCCTGACGATTTGTATGAAAATGTACATTAGAGAGCAGAGGGCCACCGCACATATTTGATTTTGAGAATGAAGCCGATGGCGGAGTCCGGAACACCTAGCTGGAAACACAGAGCTACTCTTGGGACGCTAGAATCGGAGAAGAGCCTAAAGCATAGCCTAGAGTAATTGAGAGAGAATAGAGCAGAGGGGGAGCGAATGGAGTTAATCTCAGGAAGCTGGAGCTGGAACGGAATTCGGAGCAGTTTCTTCATCTGCTCCGACATCCTGCTGAACAGAGTCTAAGCAATCCGTTACTCAGTTGTGGGTCCTTTGGTTTTTGTTCCTAACTTTCGCAGGATCAACTGCTAGCCCGCGGAATATTTCACTAACATTACCCAGCAATGGAGCCCCATAGCAGGGCCGTATTTCTAGGAAGCGACTTGTGGTCCGGGTGGGAATGGGTATATTATTGTATGATAACGATTTGAACGGTTAAATTTTGGTAAATGAAGAAAAAAGCTCTTTCCTTCGGAAAATAAACGTTTGAAAAAGAAAAAGCAAACCTTTTAGCATAAGAGGGGACAGAACCCTCTTTTGTCCCTATGACAGTTGTTTCACACAACTGCAAACCTTTTCTATGGCAATTTTCTGCCATACTATGACGGTTGAAACTCGGATTTTTTAATCTACACATTGTACACGACTTGAACTGCCTTTTTCATCGTTGTGTTTGTATTTGCTCTAAATTTAAGTGACATAACTTCTATATTTTCCATCACTTCGAGATAAGAACTACAGCGTGAAAATCAGTTTTCATCGTTGCAGTTAGTTCAATATATCAAATATCTTCGAGTTCGCTCTATTCAGTACTCTTCCATTTGTTTTATTTTACCCATTTCGTGACTACTCGGTTTTGGGTTCTGCCTATCGCCGCGCCTTATGGAACTTTCTTTAAGGCGCATAAAATATATAAAGTGCTGCGTGGCTTGTGATGTATGTACCCGAACTTTTTATTCGACTCGTTTAACTCTAAGACAAACGAGCGACTGAAAATGTACTCTCACAACTCATCGTATGCAGTAATACTAATACTATACATACTTACATATACACTTCGTGGTAAGCTTTTAAGCAAGAGTCAGCGTGCGTCGAGCAAGCGTCATTATGTGAATTGTGTAGCTTTTCGACGACACAATGCGGTTTGCTGTCCCGCAACCATTCGTACGTATACGAATTTTCTACGTCGACCCGGGGAAAAAATGGTATTTTTGGTTGAAAACGAAATATCTTTTTCTCAGAAAAAGGATAAAGAATCATTTTAGTCGTCTTCGTAAGTAATTTATTTCTACCCCTTTTCTGCGGGCGTTTCTTTCCCCGCGGTATTCCCCTTCCCCCTGCTACATATTCTTTTTACATAATATATCATTATATCTACGTCTATACATTATACATTTATGTATATGTAGGTCCTCGTATTAATAATACTCTCGAACTGACTCCTTTTCGGATACTCGGTACTGTTGTGTGTGCGTTGGCGTACCAGGAAGGCGTTCAAATGCTCGTCTGAAATGAAGGAGTGGGACGAGAAAGTGAAGTCGCGTACCAATTTAATTATCAGTATTTGTCAGCCTCGGCACAAACTGCTCGTAAAATGATACTGGTTATTTACATAGGAGTGCACGCGAAGAAAAAGAAACCGAATGAGGAGAGGACTAGGAGGGAGCGAGAGAAAAGAGAACTAAATGAAACTGCCTGGAGGAAAAACTTTTGCGACGTAGGATGACTCACCGAACACGTGATTGGATGAAGAAAAAAAAAATGGTCCGCGGAAAGTCTTCTTTGCGTCATCAAAATTTTGCGAATTTACGGGGTTAAATAGTAATTGGCTAATTAGCTGGGGCAAAGAGGGCTGATCGACGGCGCCGCGACGATATTTAATTTGCAAATCCCGTTGACCTTTTTTTTTTCTTCTTTGAATGGGAATCGAAATTTATACGTGCTTGCGCACAGTAGGTACCTATACGTGCTGAACTTCGTCAGACTGCTCTTTTGTCAATCGCGCATTAATTGCCCCGAGTATTGGGCGCAGCATGCAGCCAACCCTGTTCACGAGTTGACGTTCAATTTATCGTGTAGCGTGGCAGTCGCAGTTCAAATCGTGTTTGCTAATCCTGATTGAGTGCTGAGTAATGAAACATTTCTCTGTTTTTCCTCTTCATACTGACCTAGAGCATAGTTTTTTGCTACACTCGTTTGAAATTGTAGCGATGTTTGTCACGGTGATTGCGCTTCCGGCAGCTTGTTCGTTCTCGTATGTGCTCTTTACATTGTATTAGGGGGCTAGCTGAACTCTAACTTGCCCTTTATAAACATTGATCTGTAGGGTTAGATTATACCATAGGTCTGCAAAGCATGTAATAAATGTCTTCTTTTTTGTTATAAGATGACTAATAGAAAGTTCTGTCGTCGCATGCAAATGTTGGCGTACTACAAAGAAGAGAAAACTTGGCCTGTACCACGAAAGAACAGCTAGTTACCAAAACTCAAGATCCACAACAGAAAACTCGAAATCTTAGCTCATTGTTTTCTTGCATCAAAATATGTCCAAAGAAAGACGGTACAAAAGTTGGATGGAAATAGCATATCAATTTGCCCCCTCCCTTTTTTTAAAAAAAAAAAGAAAGAAGAAAAAAAACCAAGTCAGGCCTATATTACTATTTTGTTAATGCGTTATTAGTTATCAGTAATAGTAAAAAGTATATTTGTGGAACCGGGCGAGTGACTTATTCAGGTCGTACACTGACTTTTGGTATAGGGATATTCGGTACGGTTGATATGATAGCGTATGAGGATTGTTACATGAACCTTGAACTTCCCTGTAAATGATGACAATGAACTTGAGCTTCCTACCGATAGCGCCCAGGTTAATATATTCATCAACTGTAAGAATAAAAAAGATATGAAAAGAAAAGAGAAGTGAGAGAGAGGGGAATTAGAAATTTGAGAAACACGCAACGCAGCCAGGGATACTTAGGATAGTTTGAATATTTATGATATTTGACGCAGCGAAGGATGGATAGCTGGACGAGAAACTGCTCTGGCTAGGTACCTATAACAGAGTTTAAAATCACGTTTGAGTACGGGCACTAAATACTACTGCACCGTAGCCATAGACTAATAACATAGCGAAGCATTAAAGCGATCCTATTCTCTGGCCCCGTATCCGACTAGCACCAACATACCAGGGGGTCTATAGGTCTATACCTAGCTCGCACAAATGTCTATAGGTAACCTGGAAGGCTCTTCCAGAATAATTCAAAACACTCATAGACTTCCCCACATTAAAACCGATTTAAAGTTCTCCAGACCTATTAGAAATCTATCTAAGTGCCTATTAGCCAGGGTAGTTTGCTATCACATTCCTCCCAGTTTGCTGCGTTGGAGTGTTTTACTTTTCCTTGCTAATGACACATGTATGCGCACATGAATCATTATTAGCCATGTGTCTCAAAATGTTGAGAAGACAAGCCACATATCATACAACATAAAATCCATCAGATACTTGTGTAATCTGCGAGTACCTATAATGTATTGTTCCTGAAGCCTAGTGGAAAACTGCATAGCCTACTGTCTATCCATCTAACCTAAAGCTCTACACACGGGAGAGTATAATAGGTCGCCATTTTGGCAGATACCGTGCCCGTGGATGCTGAATCCGGCTATGCGGAGCGTACCGCGTAGTTAATTCGGCGTCGACGGGTGCGGTGTAAGCCAAAATGGCGGCCCATTAAACTTGGGTATTTAGAGCTCTACCTAACCTAGATTGGTACTGGTCGCTGTGTTCGCTAGGATGTTGTTTGGAAGGAGATAAAACATGTTCACTACTAGCTTTCCAGTGTGGGGATCAAACCTGAGTAGCAAGGATAGAAGGCAGGCACAATACCAGTCACATCAGCCATAAAATTACCCAGTTGTGAGGATGTATTCGAAAGTCTGGCATACTCTAGGTGCTTCATGTTATTTTTATTGAAATACTGTATGATCCGATTCTATTGCTTTATTTTTTACTATCTTACAGTTACCAAATCAACACCAATAAGAAACTGCCAACAAGTCCGCCGTCGAAGATGAGGTAAATATGACCAATTGAACGTTGATAAAATATACGATTTTTGGTTTGTAAAATAATTTGCCCTATGTAGAATGCTACATAGATCGTAGTTATTCTACACTACACAACAATTTGAGATTTTGAGAAAAAACAATGACATGAGAACATATGATTCTATAAGTATATTCAACGAGGAATTTAAGGCCGATGTTAATTTTTGGATTATAGTTCATTTTTTTTTCTTATCTCCTATCTTGAATGCGAATTTTAGTATCATCAAGATGATACTCCTGATCAAACAACTATGCGCGTTCAGTATTGCTATCAGTATCAGTGTAGCTATTCGTGGACGACAAAAAGGAATGAAAGGAGAAAACTTTGATAAAATTTTTATTTTGAATATGGAAAACGAGAGGTTTTTGAGGAAAATGGTTAATGCCATCGTTTTCAGCATTCAAACTATAGCTTTAAAATCATGTGATCTCATCCTATTGTTTTTTTATGCTGTTGTGTAGTGCTATCATCCCAGAAGTTATGAAAGGCAGTGCGAATTTGTACCGAGAATCATCTTTTCTGATGAGAGTAAGAAAATTAGAAAATTCCCTGCAGTTGACAAAGATCGTTTAATCTAGTTACGGTCCTAAAAGTTTTCAGAAAATTCGACCTCAGTCTGATGTGAATTTTCATCAAAAATATTCCTTTGCTAAGGATCAATGCTTATTTATGGAACTGTGGTTAATCATGGTCTCTCAGTAAGTTTTCTTTAATGTCATATCTTCAGAATAATCCATCAGCCAATTTCATACAGTTCTTTTATGCGTTTTAGATCATTTTACATTCTTTATAGCCGAGGTGGAACCCCATCTCTGAGGCTCACTCCTTCCTTTGGAACCTTGTTAGAAATGGTAATATGTGAGGGCGCATACGAAAAGGGACCAGTTGACCAAAAGTAAAATTTTACAGGAAAATCTTTTAAAATTGAGAGTATTTTTGTGTAATTACCGTTCTGTTACTTATTTCAACCGTGAAGGTCCTACACACTATCACACGCTCTCCTAATTTCTTGTCCGTTCTTTTCAGAAAAAATTTCCAGTGTATTCTGACGAATTTAAATGTTTGACGATCTCCGAAGAATTTCGTCGAAAAACTTTAGGAAAATTCTCCAATGGTTTTTAAGGAATTTCATCGGAAATTTTCGAAAAACAATTCTGAAATTTCCGAAGAATCTTATCGGAAATCACTAAAAAAATTTCTAATGTTTTCCAAAGAATTTAAAAGTTCAATGATCTCCGGAGAATTTCATCAAAAACTTGTAGGTCAAATCTCCGATGGTTTTTAAGGAATTTCATCGGAAATCTTTGTGAAAAAAATGTCGATAATTTCCGAAGAATCCTATCGGAAATTTTTAGAAAAAATTACCAATGTTTTGCGAAGAATCTCAACAACTGACTTTGAGAAAATTTTCTAGTAAATTTTCAAGAATTTCATAGGAAATATTCGGGGGAGAACTCCGTTGGTTTTGCAGAATTTTGTGAAAAATCGTCACAAAAAAATGTTAGATGATCTCCGAAGAATTTCATCGAAAATCTTCGGATCCGAGTCCCTTAAACGGTAAGAGTAGATAGGCACTCATGCAACAGGATAAGCTGCCTACATTATAAGATTGGAGGCTTCCAGCGAGAAATCAGTGTTACCAATCCTCCGGCCATTGCCTGAGATTTTAGGCAATTCTAGATTCTTCCCGCACTTTCCCAGCCCTCAAGTATTTTCTAGATTTTTCTGGCATTTTGTCGGCAGTCGACATTCAGGTATTTTTAATACAATGTCAGGCATTTTCTAAATCTTACAATCTGTCTACACTTATTTTTTACATTTCACATATTTGAATGTTGGCAATTTTGCTGCGTGCTGAGAGCTACGATCTACGAACTATCATTCTTTCATTCATCAGTTGACTGCAAGTCTGCTGTCTGCTTGTGTTAATAAAACGAAAAACCACGGCTAGAAACTTAGAAAACCTAATGAAATAATATTTTTAGTTTTTACATGGTGTGTCAGTTCTAGTTCTAATGATGTATTCGAACTCGTGTTCCAAAAATTGCCTACAGTCTCCGGCAATCTTAGGCATTTTTATAATACAATCCCAGGGAACTCGGAAATTGTGCGTTAGTAACGCTGCGAGAAATGCGAGACTCCCCTTCAGCAGGTATGTAGGCAATTTATCCTGACAACGGGTGAATGTATTTGCCTGCTCTCGCATTTAAAAGGCCAAGAAGGAAGCATGTCCAGTATTCATGGAAAATTGTTTTCGAACAATTTAATTTTACATAAGAACATGCTATTTCCTTTTTGTACTTTTTGAAATGATAAACTTTGACTTGTCTCACCTAAAACTGCAATATATCGCTGAATTAGTACGATAGAGGTCTAGGGTTGGTTTTATTCGATTTCTAAGATAAATTTAGTCAAAAAAGTAAAAATCGATAAATTGGTCAACTGGTTCCTTATTTCGTATGCACCCTCAAATATACTATAACTAAGTTATACTGGCAGACAATATTTTCTCACGGAAAAACTATGATGGGACATCCATGATGAGGATAAATAAACAAATAAGGGCATTTAAGGTTAATTTTATCCTTATAGAAAAAGTCTAGTGCAGAGGAAATAGAAAACAACATTCTCTAAGTGTCACAAATCTTTTTTTTTTCCTCTAGCGTTCTTAGTTCACAAGATTTTTGGGTAGGACAAACATATTAATATTCTTGTAGAATTACCCAGGTACGAAACAGACAAAATATTAGAAATTATGAAAGTCGAAATTGTTGAAAAAAGTCAAGAGAGAGTTGTATCCCCACAGAAGGCTGCCTCTCGAATAAAAAAAAAAAAGTCCAATAATAAATGAGCAAGAAAAAAAATCGGTTATCAAATGTTTGAACTGCCCCATCCTTCATGATTCCCCTCTCTGTTTCGTGTCTGTAAACTGATCTCGATCTCGAGTGAGTCGCGGTTCACTGAGAATTGATCAAGTAAGTTCGTATCTTTCGGAATTTCATTCCGAAGTAAACAAACGTAGAAGACATAAATGAAGAAAAAAACAAAAAAGAAAAGAGTGAGAACGAATGAAAATGAATTGAAAGAAAGGTTGACAGACAAGTCGTACATATAATCTACGTTAAAAGCACTCCACTCCACTCCACTCGTATTTATGTACAAATTTGTTCGTTTAACGCAGAACGAGCAGTCGCTTTTGTTTCTGTGTCAGGAAGTTTTAAAATGTAAATCCACCAGAGAAAACGAACGCGCTGACGTTTTTCGATGCTTTTGATAAAAGACTTAGCATTTTCATAATTAGAGATTTCGTATCGCTCGGCTCGCTTTCGGCGGGCAAAAGTTAAGAAACGCGATTCGCGATTCGTAAAATGAATTAGAGCGAACTGCCGAGCGGTAAAAATACTTCTATGGTTATTTGCGAAAAGCGATTTTGAGTGAGCGTTTCCAGGGCGGCACGGCAGGAGGCAGTCTTACACATTCGAGTGAAATTTTCTGTCCCTTGCATCAGACCCGCCGCTGGAAGCTCTCATCGCCCGAGCTGAATATAATTCCGAATCGCGATTGAGTTTCCGAAGTGCGGAAATCTTCCGTGTATATAACCGTGTTTTAATTGGGTTATTTCACTTCCGGCTGCAGTTGCCCGATGTTTGGACTGTAGTAATTTCTCTCGTTAATGGAATTGGTCAAATATTTCCTCCTCGAACTTTTCTTTTTCTTTTTCCTTTCTCCATAACGCGAAGAAGACCGTAAAGTCGAATATTTTCTATCTCCGGTGCAACGCAGGAAGTACGGCGAGTGGTTCTGGAAATTCAGCCACTTCGCCGGAATTAATTTTTCGCGTTCGAGTTAAGCCAATTTTTCGGGCCGACTGATTGTTTTTCTTCTATTCGATTATGTACACGAAATCGATTTCCTCTCCGGTGAAAGGAAAGTGAGTGAGTGAATTATAAATACGAAATTCAGAACTCGGTTATCTCGGCCGCCGAGATTCGTAATACGTGCGGTTCTGCGTCGATGTAAATACCGAATATAATCGACGGAGGCGAGCCGGTGTAAATATTCAAATTTCAAATCGAGCTTTGGCGAAACATTTTCTTCAATAAGTGGAACTGAGACGGCGTTTTAAAAACGCTGTAAGTTAAAGTAAACGTATACTTTCTTCAAGTAAATAATAAGGCGCGTTTTCAGTATTCGGATAGAGAGATTAAAACGAATTTAGAATTTTAATCAGCCCGCCGGATGATACAGACTTTGGTACGAGCGTTTTCAAAAGCTCGGGAGAGGTAGTAGAGCCCACGTAGCTTTTCATTACGGGTTACAAAACAGCCATTGGCTTCTCTCGCCAAGAATTTTTTTTTCTCATTTTTAATGCTGACTCTGTAATAAACGACATCGAATGAAGAGATGTTGATTACCATCGAGAAATTATCGTTAACTTTTCGATTCGAGTGACTAAAATTATATCTACAAACGCTTTCGCCGAACTTGTATTTACGCGCAACCGATTGGGAATTTTGTACAAGTACGATAACAGCTCTTGACATACGCGTGTAAATTGATTTTTTCCCTCTCTTACACCCAATATAGAAAAAATTGAAACTTTTAAATGCGAGTCGTTTGGCACGAAACGTTTGCGTAATCGAATTTCAATACGGCTCATGTTTTTTTTCTCTCTCTCTTCCTTTCTAAAACAATCTCATTAAGGTGGGTTCGTATCGGAGCATTTTGTTGTACGGAGGCGACCAAATTAAAAATGAAAGTTACGCAAGCGCCCGCTCACCGTACGAGCCAGAAAAAGTTTCAACGTGTGTCTATTCGGGGAAGGGACAAGCGGTATTAGGAAAAAGCGCAACACCTTAACCGAGCACGCACGAATGCGATTTCTCAAGAGATCTCAGTTTTGTGAAAAATACTAAATTTAAAATGTGCCTGAGTCAAGATTTCGGTCGATTAAGGAAACCGAATGAAACAGATCTTCCTCTTCTTTTTCTGAAGTTTTGCCCGGTTCATTCTATTGTACCAGCTTTTGGTCTCTCGCAAATATGTCGATGATGAGGGGTAAAATTTCCAGGAATGCATTCATCTCCCTCCGAAGCGATCCTGACCTGGATAAGCGATTGAAGATGAGTTGAAAGAGTTCCAGCTGACCTGAAAGATGAAGATATCGAACGCTGATACACGGAGAGAGTAACAGACCACCCTGAAGAGAAGGGAAGGATGGAGTCCGAACTCGAGAATGGAGCCCGACGGCCTGAAATTTCTCTGTCGTACCTATGAATTGTCAAAAGTGAGAGAAAATACGAATTTTTAATTAAGAACTGTATGTAGGTTTATCGAGTTTTGCGAGAGAGAAGTGTTTAGTCCGGACCGGAGTGAAAAAGACAGGAAATTAAAAGAAACGAGAGAGCGTAGTATAAAAACGGGGAATACGTTGACCCCGTCCATTTAAAATGTACTGGGAGCGTGGCCTAATTCTTTTTCTTCGGAGTATAAATTTGTCACAAAAATGATATGTTGAAGTCAGCATGTCAGCAAAAATTTCGCGTGCATAGTTTAGTGCGAAGTCAGCAAAAACTTGAGTATATAGTATATTATATATAGCTTGCACCGAGGGTACCACAATCTAGAGCCCCCTCCCCTCCCCCATAGCAACTCGATCCAGATTCACTCGATTTTTCGTGTGTAATACATACTCGTGATTGGAATATGAAATGTAACACATGGTGGCAAGTGAGAAACGGAGAATATTTATCGATGTGCCCACTCCCTGCCCTGAGGATACTACCGGTCAATGCCCTCCCCCCTCCCCCTTGTGGTTGAACTGAATGTATTTTCGTATATAATAATTGGAATATGGAATATAACACGGTCGAAGGCATTAATGAACCAGGTGTAATGCTGATACTATTAACGAGAGACTTAATATTGGACTCATCCTTTGACCGTGTTATATTCTACATTCCACTTATTACGCACGAAAAAACATTCAGTTCAACCACAAGGGAGAGGAGTGGAGGGGACATTGATCGGTAGTACCCTCAGGACAGGGGGTGGGCCATTGATAAATATTCTCATTTTACCTCTTGCCACTATGTGTTACATTTCATATTCCAGTTGTTATGCACGAATTCGAGTGAATCTGGATTGAGTTGATAAGGAGAGGAGAGGGGCTCTGGATTGTGGTACCCTCGGTGCAAGCTACATCTATACACTCAATTTTTTTTTTGACTCAGCGCTAAACTAGGCACGCGAATTTTTTGCTGACATGCTGACGTCAGCCTCATTTTTTGGGACAAATTTTTACTCCGAAGATGAAAAATTAGGTCACGCCTCCCAGTACATTTTAAGTGGACGGTGTCAACGTATTCACAGTTTTTATACTACTAGAGAGTCTAGAGAAAGCGCAGGAGCGGGCTAGAACATGAACTGTAACTGACTGACACTAAACTATAAACTGACGTCCTGCTTGACCGATTGAAGGAGAAAGAAGGAGAGGGAGTCATGAGAATAAGAAGAAGAATATGGGTTTGAAAAGAACACCGAATTTACAGGAATGCAGAAGACATGGTATATTTTCAGTGTCCCATCTCCTTTCCTTCCAGTGGTCAGTCCGTATATATAGGATGTTCTCTTGGTCCTCTTCACAAGTAACGTACAGGGTGCAACAACTTGAATCAAAAATCTAACAAATTTAGTTAAATGGGTAATTTTTTTTTTACTACTTCACTTCCTTGTGGTCAATATTACTTGATTTATCAAAAGACTGTCAAAATTCTTGCCATGAGGAAAAATATGTTTGATACGGTAATTTTACACTAAATAACAACTTGCACAGGAATATAGAATTGGATGACTGAGTTAAAAGAAACAAGAATTTGATCATAAAATACAAACAGGACTATATTTGTAACATTACCAACATCTCAATATTGCTTATTGCTACACAAATATGAAAGATTGTTTCAAAATTAAAACTGAAGCAAAAAACTGAGCTGATAATTATTTAAAAAAAAAACAAAAACTCTGGAAACATTTTAATAATTAGAGATTATTTTTTCACCTTTACTACTTTAAGTAGGCAACCCAATACTCTTAAAAAGTATATTAGTTATAAGGTTCGTTCTATTTGAAAAACAAAGGGCGGAACTGGAACTGTTAGGGTTCAATCAACTTCTATAAAAATCAAAACGAAACCAGAACGAAGAACTAAGTTCTGAGGAACTTTTCTCATTTAAATTTAATCAAAAAGAACGCACAAATCTTCTAATCCACGGTGCACATCTCATGCTGCGTCCCACGTAGTTCGTCATTATTTTTTCTTTTTCTCCGAAGGTCGCAAACGGTCTTAGCTGAATGATGGTAGGATCGATGAATGTTCAAAAAATAAAACACATTCAGTATATTTTCGGATCGTGTTGGATCAAGGTTTTTCCAATCCATAAAGTGAAGGTACATATTTGGTAGGGCAAAATGGACAGTGATGTTGAACTTGATATTTATTTTGAGATTAGAAACGTAAAGTTTCTTTTATTACAAAGAATTCATTCAAATTGAACTGTATTTATCACGGAATAAAAATAAAAACACAAAAAAATCTACGTCAAGTTCTGGCTTTAGTATCGTCATTTGAAACTACCCTTCATTTCATCATTTTTTAAAACAGTGTACTGAAATTTTAAAACGTTCAAATTGATATCCAGCTCTGCATTCAGATATTTCTGAGGAGATAAGTTGGGCTGTTTTAGGTCATTTAATATTGAAGAATAATTATTTCCACCATTTATGTAAATTTGGCTCGATTCATTTTATGGAGTTTTGGCCACCTGCACGTAAAACCAGCATTTCGCCCAGTGTGTGCCGTCAGGCGGAGCTACTTTGCACTCGATGGGAAACCACACCAGCTATTTCCCGATGTGTACAATTGCATATTATATTTGTATTATTTACTATTTAGTAACACTGATGAAGACGTGCGAATGAAAAGCAGGATTCTATGAGGATAGAAAGCCAATTGGGACAGAAGGATCTTTGTTTTGATATAAAGAAGGACAATGTGAAGAAAGGGGCACATATTTCGAAAAAGTAATGTTGTGAGATTTGTCTTGGAACTCAGAGAAATCGCGGGAAAATGTGTTCAGAACGTGTATTAATCGACGCAGTGTTTCATTCGTATTCAATCGATACCAAGATGATGTCGCTATATTAAGATGTAGGAATAGTAGAAAGATGAGACGGAGCACAAAAATGAAAGCAAGACGCTTGTATTTGTCGGAAAAATCAATGTTAATACTGGAAAATATTTCGAAGTACCTGCGGGTTTTTTGGAAATTGCACGAGAGAAATGTTTAGTCCGAACTGGAGCGAAGGCATACGAAATCAACGAAACGAGAGTTCGTAGAAAATAGTGTGTGTTAATCAATCGATAGCATAAAGTGTGACTAAACGGATATCCTACCTGATAGATCAAGGGAGAATAAGAAGAGTGAGTCATGAAAATAAGAAGAAGAACGTGGTTTTGAAAAGATCCCATAATGTACAGGCATGCAGGGGGGAGACAAAAGACGTTTCTAAGACGCTCGTATCGTGCTGCGCAGGAAGTAGGCAGGCAGGATGTTAAACTATTACAAAAAGGTCGGCAACGTTAAAAATTCAATCGCAATGGGGAGCACCTTATGTGTAAAATCGGTCACGAACAGCCGTTTACTACATAAATTCTTTCTTCATTCCATTTCCTAGCGAAGGCCATAGCAAGTAAGTAGGTTTTTTGAGTAGGAGAGGGGTGCAGATAGCAAAAGTACCGACTAAAATACAAAAGAATTCAGTTGGAACCTTTAAAAAAGTCTTCACTTTTCCAGTTTTGTTGATTGGCGACTAGATTCTGCGGTTCTGTATTTTGACTGGTCGAGTGTAGTTAGTGTGGGCACGACTTACAGCGGGCATCGTTAGTGTATTGCTAAATGGTGGCAAGCGAGTAGGCGAGCGCTTGCGAAAGAGAGAGGAAAAAAGATGAATCCCTCGTGTCTATCAACGATTACCACGTAAAATAATCCTGCATAAACAGAGGAATATTGCAAACTTAAACCATACTTCATATTTTCATAAGGTATATGAATGTAAGAAAGCATTGGAATATGGATTGTATCACCTAAGTTAATTGAAATCATTTTCTACAGGTTAAATCTCGGATGATGGCATCTTAGATCACTCCTTATTGGCCTGAACTCACCTTTGCAGGCACCGAAGGGGGTCAGATCAATAAATTAATCCTAAAATTGGAATCAGCAATCTTAAAATCTGGAAATAAATTCCAGTCTTGAATTTCATTTTTAGTCTCTCCCCCCCCCCACTTTGGCACTTCTCCCAGAGAATCGAACAGTTTTACATTTAAAGCATATCCAGACCGTTATTCATAACTTGTGCCCGAATATTTTAGCGTTATTACAAACTAAGAAAAAATAAAATTAGTTAAGAAAGTCAAAACTCTGTGTTATTTCTCATTATAGGAGGAGGAGACTTGAGGCACGTTTTCCCTAATCAGATTAAACTAGAATTTTCGGAAGGGTGGAGAACTTTCAAAATTTTCTGGTATCCGTTTCGATGCAGTCTGGAAGGATCTGAGAAAAGTTGTAAGAGACATCCTAAATCGATCATAGAGTGGCAGACAGAGTGTGAGACTCGTAACCTAACATCAGAAGCTTGGTGCGAGCGAAGCGAGTGTTTCTCCTCGAGAAGACTGAGGTGGAAGCGGTCAGGAGCATTGTATGAAAATAAGAAAGTAGCCAGCTACGCTAGATATACAATGAGAAACCTTACCGCCCATATAATTAGAAACATATATGTTAAGAGCGTATACCTTCATTCTCCATTTTTACCAGGAAAATGATGTTACTATTTTAAGATTTCTGATAAATTCTGATGCATCTATTTGATGGAAATTATTATTCTCAACGTGTGTCTATGGCAGGCACTGGATGTTTCGAGTATGTTGCACGACTGATGAACATCCCCAACCCTAATAGCGCAGTTTCCAGCGATACGAACAGCGAAGACGTGAAGTGTTGTTAACGACAAAATCACGTCGTCTTACTGGAACGCACAGGAATTCGTATGAGATTCCAGAACGTTTATCGAGCGTTCTCTCACGCACGGTAGCTGGAAATGGGAAGCTGAAAACACACACCTTATGCTGAGCGAGATTTCGTTATACGCGATTAAATTCGTTTATGATCCGCGACGAGTTTGAAAGCCATAAACGTCGGCTGTGTGGATGCAGTTGAAGTGCGAAAAATGGCTACTTAACTCTCGATTAATGGTTTCCAGCTTTTCACAGGCCTTAGGTCATCATCGACATGCCTACAATTTTCAATTCGAAATGAGACTTGGTTGCAGAAAATATGAAGGTTTTCGGTCGCTCCTGTTTCATCGTTCCAAACGCAACCGGTTCTACCACTGATGTATCTTTGGGGGTACTCTCCTGTATATTTTTGTCAATCGAAAAAATATCGCCTGCAGTGGAGAAAAGGTGGAAAATTCGAGGCAATGGTTGACGAAATTTGAAAACTAAGTTTCTCTTTGCTCGTTGATCGCGACAGTTTCTATTAGTTGGAAAAATCTGATCTCCAGTTTGCAACATTTGAAAAGCAAGTTCATCTTATACTTTCGCGTTTGGATTCTGGTACTGTTCTTTTTGGAAAAATTGAAGTTTAGTGGTTGGAGACAGTGTGACTCCTCCTCTGCTCTAAGTTGTTTCGATTAGTCAGTTGTCGAATTTATAATTAATTGTTAATTGGTCATCAATGCTTTCTGCTAAATCAGAGTTGCATCCCAAAAGTGCCGAAGTATCTGGGTTCCGGTCGGCTTAATTGCGTCCGCGCTCGACTCATATTTTTCTTTCCGTACAGACTGAGGACTGTCTATTGTTGTTGTTGTTGTTATGTTTCTTAGTCTCTCTAGGTTGCGTCTCTGCATTTGTTGTACGTTGTACGTATGTTGGACGATGAGTACGCAGCCCACACTTTCGGTGGAAATTTGGTGTTTGGAGCGAAGTACCTAATCTAGAGAATATCATCATTGAAGCTTTCTATTTTTTTCGAGGTAGGCGCAATGTTCATTAACTCTTCAATGGCGAAAGTTTCACCATCTGTGGGACAGAGTTGGGCGTTATTCGAATAATAATCATGAATAACAGATCAATCATTATTCGTTATTCATTATTCGTCAACCCGTAAAACTATCCATCAATCATTATTTAGTAAAATGAAGATGTGAATAATATTCGTCAATCATCGTTATTCGTTATTCATTGCGGACGCAGTAACAAAATAAAATATTTAACGAGGATCAGTGGCGTGGCCAGGATTTTTCCAAAGAGTGGGGGGGGGGGGCAAAATAAGATTTTCAAGCGAGAAAAAGTCAAAAATTGAAGTATTTAAAAAAAATCTCCAATATTAGAGGACTATGTAAAAATATTGGGAGGGGGATTTTGGGTGCGTGTGTCGCGGGGTAAAAATATTTTGGGGAGGGGGAGAGGGCACTTTCCTTGATAGAAAAACTTTTTTTTTTGGGGGGGGGATTTTTTGGGAGGAGGAAGGGTGTAAAAAATATTTTTTTGGGGAGAGGGGGGTAAAAATATTTCTTGTTGGGAGGGGGAGGGTGTAAAAATGTAAGTTGGATTGTTCTCACTTGAAATAAAAACACGTCGACGTCAATTTTACCGCTTTATTCCGAAGCAAAATTAACATGAAGTCGCGAACTCGGGTGACTGTTGAACGAACGATGTGTGCTTCTTGCAATGCCGAAAAACCGAATGCCCACACGACGTGTCGTGAATTGGGCATGCACGAAAGAACATGAAACTAGATAATGTTGAATGAGATATCTCATTCTTACATATATTTTGGGGATTTTTTAGGGGAGTAAAAATATTTTTTGGTGGAAGGATATTTTTTCTCCCTAATCTTACTGGGGCAATTAGAAAGTTGCCCCCTGGCCGCTTCGCGGCCCAACCCCCCGTCGTCACTCGCTTTGCTCGCGCCGGCCTCGTTCGGCGCTTCGCGCCTCGTCCAACCATCACAGTCCTCAGTTTTTGGTCTAAAACTTTTGTTCCTGGGTTGAGGTTTGCTTTGTGCTTCTTTTGCTCCCCCTTTATCAGCGGTCCTCAAGCTTCCAATATGAATCCCCCCTTCCATCCTTTCTTCATCACGAGCCTCCTTTTCCACCACAACCCCCTCGTTCACCACGGTCGCTGTCCGCCTCCACAGTCACACTTCGACAGTCGCAGCTCTCCTCAGCCACAAACTCCTTCCCCACAACAGCCATATTCTCCTACCAGAGGCTTCAGTGCTCACCCCATGGGCTTTTACCTCCGCAGTATCCACCCTGCAAACTCGTTCCTTCTGCACATCCGGGTAGGCCCTCTCCCTTAGACTTCCTCCTCACCTCTACAATCATCGACCACCGACCACCACAACCGACTCCACCATCTGGGCCTTAATCTCTTTACATTACCCTCTTCCTCGCTCCATGACTTTCTCCGTCCACAGCTTCTCCCCCACATAGCACCCTCCGTTCATCCCTCCGATCATCACCCAGTCCTCCGCCTAGTCTCCCCCGATCACCCTCTTCCACCCCAAGTGCCCTCCATTAGGATCACGTCCCCCGACTACCCCCAGACCACTATGGCCTTCATTTTTGTTCACGTACCACACCGCCACCAAGACCTCTTCACCCATCACTACGCCTTTCCCAATTGCGGCCATAACCCCTCGCTACAGCCTTCCCTTTCAACTGCTCCTTCTTTGCGGCCTCCTCGTCCCAACTCCCACGAAGATCCCCTGGTCCTCCACTCGGGAGCTCTCACCACCAGCCCCTCTCGCACCATGGCTTTCATTTCCCTCCCCAGTCCCTCTTTCACCCAGGACCTCCTCCTCCACCAGGACTTCTTATTCACCATTACCCCCCCCCCTCCATCCGAAGCCTTTATATCCCTATACAGTCCCACCACCACTGTGGTTTTCCTCTCCTTCAGAAGCTCCGTGCTCCACCATGAGTACCTCTTATACCCACGGGCCCTTATCCACTAAAGTTTTACTGCTCCTCCAGGACTGTCACCCACCATCTCCTGAATGGCCACCCTCTCCTACCAAGGATTTCCCCCACCACGAGGACCCCTCACCCACCACTACCCCCGGGCTTTATTTCCCTTCACATCTCCTGTCCTCACTATGGTCTTCCGACCCCATTGAAGATCCCTGGCCATTCCCCCAGGAGCTCTCACAACCATGACCACCCCTCCGCCAGAGAGCCCTTCCTCCTCAAGACCCCACCCCGCCACCAGCCCGTCCCGCACCGCGGCCATTTCTCTCCCTGGTCCCCTCTCTCACCAAGGACTTTCTCCTCCACCTGGTCCTCTCACTCATCTTAACCCCTTGCCCCACCCAGGGCCTCCATCTCCGTCCACAGCCTGCGCCCCCATGGGCCCTCCCCCCTTCAGGAGCTTCCTCCACAACCATGAACCCCCTCCTGAGGGTAGGCTACCGCTGGAAAATTAAGCAATTAAGGGGCAGGGTATGTCGGTTATGTCTTAAAACTTGGAGATCTTTTATGTTAGAACAGATTATGTCCTTGAAAGTAGCTGATCTGCCCCTGAAATTTTTCTGAGTCTTAAGTAGGCAACCCGCAGTGCGTTTTTTCTCTCGGAGGTGGTGGCGGTGGTGGCGGCGCTGGCGGTGGCGGATTTTACTTTTTTAGTATATAGAGAGATAGAGAGAAATAAAGTTTTTCCGATTTTCTCGAAATGGGGGGGGGGATGACTGCGCCAGGGGAGGGCAACGCCCCCTGGCCCCACTTTGGCTACGGGTCTGATTTCATTATTCGCGTGATTGATGCTATTGAATACTGATTACTGAATAATGAATGACTACTCCTTATTCATACTTACGACTAACGAATAAATTATTCATTATTCATTATTCGAATATTATTGTGCCCAACTCTGCTGTGGGATGCAGGAATGGTAGACTGAAAATGTTCTCAAATATGAACCTTCTCGTTGCTCTTGGCGCAATACTCATTTGTCAGTCCTAAAGACTGTACATGTGTATTATGTCTTATGTATACATAATATATGTACTCGTATGAATGTAAATGTATTCTTCTTGAACCAAGCCTGACTTAAGTGAAGTCAGCTCCCTCGGTGCCTCGGGCAGTGGTATTTGGTCAGACCTTTCAGGGTCCTCCATGTATGTAAGCTTCCTCAACCTCAAGTTATCGAGGCGATACTCGAATGGGTGGGGGGCCAAGGGTGCGGTGTCGAGGGAGCCACTTTAGCATACGTATGTACGTGCATCGCCATAGGCTCCGCCAAAGGCCAAACACAGCCTACTCAAAATCTAGTATGAGTGCAGTCTGCAGTAGGATGATACGATGATAGTACTCTTCCGGCAAGTGGTGCTGTACCTGGCTATTTGAACTGCATGCTCATACGTTTCCTCGCGTTTATGACATGCAAGTTCATACTCGTCACGGTGATGAGTCATATCGGACGCAGTTCGTAATTCAAATGCATGATGATAATACATAGGTAATAGGTATTATCAGCTGAAGAATGCTTGATAGAATTCGTTCAACCTTTTATCAGGTGATAGACGGAACTCGCCTAAGTATGCACATAACATACGTAGATCTAGATATCGATAGGACGGGCCTCGGACTCAGCCATCTGATTCGTTGACCCTTATCGTCTAACTGGATTGAGTTGGCGTAATGCCGTTGAGTTGGGGCTTGGGTTAGCGGAATGAAGTTGAAGTAGTGAAATTCGTAACCGCAGCCGTTGATCACAGAGTAGACATTTTTTCGCGATACGTGTAGTGGCGTAGTGCGGTCAGGTTCTTAGTATATTGCAACGTTTTGCGTGTATTGCTTTGCAACAATTTTCGTGTATTGATTGGCAATGATTATTCGTGTTCTGGTTTATTACATACATATTGAATAATTTATTACTGAAACGGCGATGTGTTCAGAAAGTGATGGTGAACAGGTCAGATGATCTTTTATTTAGTCTATTGATACGTAAATTCTTGTGTTTCCTTGGCTAGTCGCTTGTTCAACTATTTTTAAATTTGGTACATGGGTGTAGCCAGGCTTTCTACTGTAGTGGGGCGAATAATAATAATAGTGTACACATAATATGAAATCACGCGGCAGCTGTCGAGTAGCCATATTTATAGAATTCCATTCTCGATCTACTGAGGCAAGCGCCCCAGTCAGGCCTGATGAGAGGGGAGGGATTTCCTCCAGGCCCCGATCCAGGAAGAAGGCCCACCAAAAATACCAAAAAGGCAAAAAATATATGAAAAGAATCGAAAACAATTTTTACGAAGCAAAGCAAAATAAAACTGCACAAAAACATTGATAAGTAATCGATGCGGTTGGGTCGATTCGCAGTAACTGACATGCTAACAGGTGACAGCTGCTTTTGTACTTCGTGCGATCTTCTTCCTTTACCCCTCCACCTCTAAGAATGTGATGTGATATTTGTATCTCGATGATTTTTTAGTCCACCTGACCCTGAGGCCTGATGCGAATGATTCTGTTCTGATAAAGTAATTTTTCAACCGAGCCCCATAAAGAATTTCCCTCGGGCCTCAATTTTCTCTCTACGACCCTGGCCCCAGTTTCCCCTCCTGGCTATGCCCATGATTTGATATATCGAGTACTGTTCTCCACGGCGGTGGGGGCATTATCGTTTTTATCTCGTGTTTTATAACGTTTCTATCCATGGTCGACAAATTAGGTCCGTAGTTTCCATGAAATCACATGACCGCTGCTTCTTAGTACCGTACGGAATCTCATTAATAAATAGGCACCTACTTGTAAAGTAGTACTCTTTAAAAAGCAGCTCTTTGGACGTGACCAATTTTTTCCATATTCGGGCGTCGACAACATTAAAGATTAAAATTTTGTGTAAATTTGAAACTTTTGATGGGGTTTTCACATTCTCACCATTCGGTGAAGTAAAAAAGAGAAGTTAGATTAGCTTATCAAAGGTTAAGGAATGAAATAAAGAGAGAGTGTAAAATGGATGAAAGAAAAAAAGTGATGATAGAAGAGTTTATGAATAAAGGACAAATAGACTTGCCTATAGAAAAGTAAAAATGGAGTTTGGAGAAAGGAGAAAGCAAGTAATATAACGAATAAGGAGGGGGAGCCTATTTACACAGATGAAGGAAAAGTGAAACGGTGGGGAGAATAATATGTAGAAGGACTATATAATAATAATAATAATGGGGATGAAAGGATAAGAATGGAGAGGGAGGAAGATCTGGAAGCAGATGAGAGAGGAAACTCAATTCGAAGAGGTGAATTTGACAAAGCATTGAGAGATTTAAAAAAAGGGAAAGATCCGAGAGTGGATGAGATACCAGCTGAATTTATTACAGAACTTAGGAGGATATGAACTTGATAGATATTTATAATAAAGGGGAAATGCCAGAGGACTTTAAAAATAATGCTATTGTAACTATACTAAAAAAACAGGAGCAATAGGTGTGAAAATTATCGAACAGTTAGTCTTTTTTCGCATGCGTCAAAAATATTAACTAGGGTAATTTACGGGAGAACTGAGAATAGAATAGGTGCAGAATTAGAAGATGATCAGTTTGGATTTAGAAAAAGGAGAGGTACTAAGGAAGCAGTGTTATCTTTGAGATTAATTATAAATGAGAGACTCAAAAAGGGGCAGGATACATACATGGCCTTCGTTGATGTCGAAAAAGCTTTTGACAATGTTAAATGGGATAAAATGTTTGATATTCTAAAAAAGATAGAAATAAAATTTAAAGAAAGACAAGTTATTTTAAATAAACTTATATAAAGAACAGAAAGACACATTAAGAATAGAAGGAGAAAAAAGGGAGGCTAATATAGAAAAAGGTGTAAGGCAGGGGGTGCTCCTTATCTCCAGTATTATTTAATCTGTACATAGAGTGGGCCATAAAAGAAATAAAAGAAAAATTTGAAGCAGGTGTCGCTACTATACATGGAGAGCGAATTAAGATGCTCAGGTTTGCAGATGATATCGTCTCATTAGCTGAAAGGAGTATTGATTTGGAAAACATTTTAAGTGGAATGGAGAATATTTTGAGTATAGAATTCGTGTGCGAATAAATAAAAATAAAACTAAAGTAATGGTATGTAATCGATGTGAACATGATAGCTTAAATATAAATATTGGACAGGAAATGTTTGAGGAAGTAAGCAAATGGAGTAAAATAACAAAATATGAAAGGGGTAAAATGGATATTAGTAGCAGAATAGCACAAGCCAAATAAGCATTTTATCGAAAAAGTAACCTTTTCAAATCAAACATAAACCTGGAAATCAAAAAATTGTTCTTGAAAACTTATGTTTGGAGTGTAGCCTTGTATGGATGTGAAATTTGGACCATAGGAAAACCAGAGAAGAGAAGGATGGAAGCGTTTGAGATGTGGTGCTATAGGCAAATACTTAGCATCAAATGGACGGATAAGGTAAGAAATGAGGAAGTAATTAACAGAGTAGGAGGTAAAATGGATATTTGGAATTGTCTGAAGAGAAGGAGGTATAAAAACTAATAGGGCATAATTTGAGGCACCCAGGAATAATATCACTGCTGCTAGACGAAAGAGTGGAAGGAAAAAATTGGTAGGTCGGTAAGGATTCCAGTATGTTCAGCAGATAATCAGGGATGACAAAAAATGTAAGGGTTATTACGAAATGAAAGAACTTGCACAACGAGTGAGTCTCATGTACACTTGACCTAAGTGACAAAAACCTTCTTTTTTTTCGGGAAAGCGATTTGAAAATTATAAATAACGGTGTGTTATATACGTGACTCAAGTGGTTTATGCTAGCTGGGTAAAAACGGAAGTAATTCGTCACTCATTTTTCGTCAAAATGTCACTTAGGTCAAGTGTGCATGAGACTCACGACAAGGGAGAAAAGGAGAGCTGCTTCAAACCGGTCGTAAGACTGATAATCTTATCATCATCAAAGAAAAAAAAAAATAGCTTCTTCAGTTTTTCAAGGGAAGCAAAGCATGTTACCACTACCAGTTTTGATGAGGTAATATACTACAACCAGTTTTAATAATTCAAGAGCTATCGGCGGAAGGTGTGCTCCTATCATCCTAAAACGTTCCTTATACTCAAACGCTGTCGCTTCTGAGATAGCAAAACTTCAGCATCCAAGGCCGACTACAGGTAGATAGACATAATCAGACCAGCGACAAATAGCTAGTCTGTTAGAAAACAAGTTCTCTGTCAGTCTGATAGATTTATTGCACAGCCAGATAGACTGGCCAGGTGGGTTAATAGGTAGACTGATCGACGAACAATGATGAGACAGCTCCTTGCAGGCGGCTAGTGTGAACAAAATGGGGTCAATGAGGGGCTGAACTACAAAGCCAACGAAAAACATTTTATGAGAAATATCGATGGAATCTTTCATTTTTATAAATCCTTGTTGGCCGTCGGCGGTCCTCAGTATAGGTAAAGAATCACGGCTATGAAAATTCTTGAAAACTTGCGAAGACCTGATTAGATTCATTGTGATACCTTAAGATCCCGCGTTTACTTTGATGAATACTCATTTTAAACTATTTTGCAAGATTTACTATTACTTATTGAGATTGTATTTAATACTGATTGAAACTGATGTCACTCATTAAGATTTGTCGAAACTCTGCTAAGAGTTAAGACTTGTGAAGACTTGCTGAAATTTATTAAGACCCAGTTAGGACCTCCAAAAACTTGTTATGTTTCACTTACGATGCATTAGGATTCATTGAGACTCGTAAAGACGTTTTATCTTGACGTTTTGATACTCTAGTAACGCTTGCTAACACTCTTAGACTTTGTCATTGAAACTCAGTTAAGACTGGTAAAAAGTAGAATTTAGAAGTCTGTGTAATTGAAACTCTGTTAAGACTGGTAAAAAGTAGGATTTAGAAGTCTGTGTAAGACTTTGTGAACGACGAAAAAATAATTCAAATTGCAAAAGAACTGCGCTGTTTGGCTTCGTTTCATGTAGCGAAGAGAATAGTACGTGTGAAAAATGATCGATACCTCGACACTGTATTCCTTTTCATTCGAACTTGGAAGATTTCAAATTCGAGTTTACCATCAACTTTTATATTTACAGAAGTAGTTCTTACTGTACTGTACTGCTCGCAATCGAAAACGATTCGACAAAATTAGAAAATACAACAATGAAACTGTTGCAGAATTCGAGAACGGTTCGGTTGTTTGTATATACTGGTGTAGATTCGCACGATCAACATTATTATACTCGTACGTGTTAGGGAGCAGCGCCGTGAACCAATATTTTTTCTTTTCCTCCATATTTTGAGTCTAACAATAAGTTGGAAGCTAAAGCCTCGTCTAGCGTTCAAATCTTTATTAAATTTTTCTAAATCCAGCCTCGCATTGTCGCATAAGCGCGATGTGCTTACTGAAAGAAAATAACCAAACTGCGCGCAGAATATGGGCGAAAAAATGGTACATTAAAAAAAAAATGAGGAAGAAGGGGAAGAAGAAAAAAGCGAGTGTCGCAGAAGTACCGTAAAGTATATCGGTAATTTATGACCGAGGAAAGTGTTTTATTGGGAAGTAAAACCAAGGGAATTATTTCCCGATCACGCTAAAAATTTGATGTAATTTATTAAAGGGGACCGTCTAAAAGAACCAGTGTTCTGTTATTCTCGAATGAAAAAAAAAATCATTCATTTATCATGCTAACTCGAAGATAAGTTTTTTTCCCGCCACATTTACCGCGTTTATTTGTAACAGTTTTAGATATCGATCGAGAGTGGTTTCCGAATTACGTGTTAATGCGGTGTTCGTTATTTGTCTGCCGAGGGCTGAAATCGTCTCGACGGGTGTCGTTTTTCAAATTTGAGTCGATTGTTTCTTTAGCAGACCTTTTTGAACGAGCGGTTTGCGGATCTTAGATACCTACGTGATTCCGAGCGTAAAACCTGAAAAGGCAAAAAACTAGTCTACAGAGACGTGGCTGTGTGACAACTCGAAGTTGGGTTTAGACTCATAAACTGAACTTTTTGCTTTAACCATTTCGTGGAATATAGATATTCTTTGCGGACCCAATGTGCGTATAATATGAAGATTAACCACTGACATAATCAATAAGCCTTACCTGGATACTTTCAAGGTTAGATTTTGAAGAGGCACAAGGAACAGAACATAACAGGGTAAAAGTAATACAAGTAGCCACAAACTTCTACAGAGACCTGTACAAAAGCAGCAATAAAAGTATAGCGAGAAAGGTCAATCCAGGCAGACCAAAGAGAAAGAGGAAGAGGGCAATGAAGAGAAAATTTTAGAAATACTAAAGGTAAAGGTAGAGGATGTCCTCAGAAAACTAAAAACAAACAGCCCCGGGTACTGATCAAATCCGTAACGAATTCTTGAAAGATTATTCAGAGACTTTAACTACCTCTCTTACAAAAATATTCAACAGGATACTAGACGATGAAGTAATCCCAGATCAGTGGAAAATTTCGGAACTTATACTATGTATTATTCAAAGAAGGGGAGCAAGAAAGAGATAGAGAACTACAGCCCAATTAGTCTGTCTTCAAACATTTGCAAAGTATTCATCAAAATTAAAAAAAAGAAGAATGTACCACCAACTCGACTTTAGTCAGGGAATAGAACAGACAGTCAACAATAGACCATCTACAGACGATCAATCAGCTAATCGAAAAATCGCTAGAATACAACCTAGAAACACACGTGCTCTTCATCGATTATCACAAAGCCTTCGACTTGCTAGAACACCAATATTTGTCGGAATGCCTAAGAAAGCAGGGTATTACAACAAAAATAATAAATATATTGAGAAATTTGTATGAAAACTCAAAAGCCTACATTAAGCTGGACCAAAAGGGGGAAACTTTCGAAATTGGTAGAAGAGTAAAACAAGGCGACCCATTGTTCCTTAACCTGTTCAATGCGGTAATAGAAGAAATAATAATGAGCCTAAACTGGGAAAACAAGGATATTAAAGTAGACGGGCGCTACCTAAACAATCTTTGATTTGCTGACGACCTCATTCTGCTAAGCTCAAAATAAGAAGAATTGATGAAAATGGGCAATGAAATAGGAGAGGAAGCAAAAATGGGGGACTAGAAATCAACAAAAAGAAAACTAAATACATGAATAACAAAAAGCCCATGACGCAAAGTACAGGCAAAATAACTATAAACGGAAAAGATATAGAAGAAGTAAGAGAATGCAATTACCTGGGACAAATGATAACCTTCGAAGAGAGAATAGAAAAAGAATTAAAAATACGGAAGAATAAAGCTTGTGGGAAATTTTGGTGGCTAAGCTGTGTTTTCAAAAACAAAAAATTGGTATTAAAAACGAAAATAAAAATTCTCGATAGCTGCAGTCACAGACATGGTTCCTTACCAAAATACAAACATCAGAACTTCAAGATACACAAAGGACCATGGAACGAAAGATAATGGGGATAAAATGAAAAGATAGGGTTAAAAATAGGAAAATAAGAGAGTCAACACAAAGCAAGGATATAGGGGCGAAAATTAAAAAATTAAAATTAAAATACGCGGGGCACATGTTTAGAACTGGGGAAGAGAGATGTACTCGAACTACCACAAATTGGACCCCGTATGGAAGCAAAAAGGGGGTGGGAAGACCTAAAACTAGATGTAGAGATGAGTTGAGAAATCGCGTAGGGATATCCTGGAAGAGTTTGACCCATGACAGGGAGCGGTGCTATTCGATCTCCTTGTACATTAGCCCACTAGGGCCTTTCGAGTTCTATAATAGAACAAGATGTAGACAGGGCCTTTCTCCTTTGGTATTGACGTTAACTCCCTCCAGGTTTAAATTTTACGTAATTTGATTCTAAATTTCTGAAATGTCTTTACTGACCTGTATTTCCATTTCCATTTCCTCTTCTCGAACTTTGGTCATGATCTCGATAAATTTGACCCAGATTTTGCGAGACTTTAAACCTTTTAGTATGAAACTGGATGTAGAAGTACGATGTATAAATGTTTATTTCTTTCATGCAGTTACTAACCAAGTACATATTTCTGCCACCCTCAAGGTCATAATATGACGTAATGTTCAATGGAGTGGAGAAAACGTGAACGGAGTTGAAATAGTGCGCACTCTTATGTAACTTGATGATCCTAGACTCCGGTAATCTACGCAAGAAGGAAGTGGATTGATATGAAGAGTGGTTTTCTAGAAGGTAGTAAGTCAATACTTCGAAATTGTACAGAAAGTACAAACAACTCTGTACCGATCTCAGTTTTTAACTTTGACATTTTTTCCTTCCGGTTTGTGACAAATCGAGTCTCAGTCTTAACGGATACGACCAGCGTATTTTATTTTCAAAACTGAAATATTCACGAAAATGTAAGCTGGAGTAAATTCCAAAAACAGTTCATACTGCGTCTGGATATGAAATTCATGGCAAATGGATTTACTGCGTGTTGGAAATGAGTTTTTTCATGGGCAAATTTTATGATAACACGAAGAAAAATTATCTTTTGAAATTTGACGAACAAATATTGTTGCGTTAGGGGTTTCATCATCCGAATATAAAAGAAAGAGGGGGAAAACAGAAAAATTTAGGACATCTGTTTTGTTCTATATTCCTGACGTTATGCAGGTGTATGAATTTGATTCACAAATGATTGTACTAGGGTGTAATTTTGGTGGCCTACCCAGACAATGATGCAGGCTATGTTCCCGCGGAAAATTCTTGAATTTCATCTGTTGGATTTTCTGAAAAATTTAATTTCGAATCAGTCGATTGAAATTGTTTTTTTATGGAGGAAAAATTCACTGCGGTCTGCAATATGACTCTGTGAAGAAATCCAATAAATACAAAATTAATGACGATAATTCAGCTAAAAATTTCCTATGACAATAAAAAAATCACGAAAGAAAACATGTACCTTGGATCGTTCTGACTTAGTTTGATCGTACCCATCGCTTTGAGTGAGGTGGGAGCTTTTCATCCTTGAACCAATGACTTACTTTTTTTTTGTAATGTTTTTCCTGTCTTGAAAATCACAGTAGTCTCTATGGGTGGAAGTTCCTCTCCAGGGAAAATGTTTTCTCAAACCAATATAAAGAAATCCTGTCTGGTCAAATATTGGAGCGGAAGTAATTCTATTTAATCCAGTTTCTTAAATTTTGTGTGGGAGGGGTATAATATTCCCCTGTATTCCTGTACCCATGCCCCTGTTCAGACGCCGTAGTTGTTCATTTTCTGGATTCTTCATTTGAAGAGCTCTTTTCCCAAGTGGTCTGAATTGTGAAGAAATTTTTAGTATTTTCTTTTGGCTTTTGTTGGACTAGAAAATTGTACTCTATTCAGCTGTTGTTAGTGGAGGTGGAAAATTATTTGGCCCCTGAAGCATTTATGTTGCAGTTTTTGAGTATCTTCTGTGTCATCATCTTATCTCAATTCTGCATAAAATGTAGTATAATTGTGACACTTTGCCTTGTCATTTTCTGCGTTCATTTTTGTTTCACGTTTCGATTGGACTGCATCTCACTGATGAGTGTATTCGGGTTCATCGTTGGCACTGGCAATACATCAAAGCTATCCTGAAGTAAGAACACTGGGTTTCCAACTTCGAATGGCGTTTCTCTGTTTCTGGTATCGGCAGACTTGGATAATATCGATGAATACTAAACGACGCCGGTATGACATAAGAGATGAATTTTTTGTCCAAGTACTTCTCCACGGTTTCATTCGTTCTACAGCAGCTAAATTCTGCGACATTCAGGGACGTACCGAAGAGTTTTTCCGGGGGTAGGGGGAATTGTGGAAGTCCTAACTGACGCAACTCAGGATTCCCAAGTATCAAAGTAAAAGAACAAAAACCTTGTGACTTGTTGGGTTTTCCAAAATTCTCAACTCAATTCCCAAGTATCAAAGCAAAACAGAAACACCTTTTAACTTGTGGGATTTTTCCAACTCGCCTGACTGAAATGGTAAATTTCTCCAACTGCTGAGTGAAAAGATTCCTACGGGTGGAGGGGGGGGGGTACGCTCCCTCCTCCATCGGTATATCCCTAGCGACAGTAATTCTCCGGTGCTAGGAGTCACCTCTATTAGAGTAGTATCGTCATCACTATAGTGAACCATTATTAATCTACTCTGAAATCACGATAATCATCAGGAAGATACAGAACTCTCCGTAAATAAAAAAATTACGGTAACTATCAATTTAGGTGGTATACTTCTCGAGATTTGAACATTTATAGAAATTTTAAGCTGCTAAATTCAAAAATGTTGACCCAGCATCATAAGTGTTCTATGGATTACTGAAATAACATACGGTTGGGGCAGTGTCTGTTCAAGCTCTTTTGAGTTAGATGAAAGAATATTCCCGTAGATGGTCTGGAAGGAAGGTGATGTAGGGGGATGTTGGGAGTCTGAGGTGGATAAGAAGGAATATTCCCATAGATTCCCGGGAAAAAAGGGAATCTAGAGGAACATTGGGAATCTATTTAAATTCTTTTTTAAATGTGCATCACTACTCCAACATGGTTTTATGTATTTCCAATTGACATTTGAAGATTATGTGTGTAAAGGCTCAATTGTCTACTCTACGATAGCAATAAAAATGCCTACCTCGCCAGAATTGGAGTCCAACAAAGTTGATAGGAAAACTGAAAACTTTCAGATGACTTGGGCCGCCACATTGGAAAGAAATTTTTCATTTGTAAAGTACATAGTGTAGATCGTGTTTCTGAATAATCAATCTGGTCAAGCGGCATTTTACCTGTATTACATATCTTACACAAATGTGTAGCTTTTCTAGGTCTTGTAAAATATAGATGTAGGGTGTGGTTAATAAAATGTATTTTACTTTATACTGGTCCCACGAGGGGTTAACTATTAGCGTTCGTCACTGAAAACGTTCGTCGCCGCCGAGCTGGAGTATTTGTGAATGTTCAATGGAAGCCATCGTATCCGCGAATGTCGGTTGCTCTTCGGTTCCAGAGAGCATCTCGAAAAGCTACACGCACTTTCGACCTTAATTAATTATTTAACAGAGTGGGAGTCGCGTAGGTACACCCGCTCGTTACCCTTTAGGTTCGTGTAGACCTAAGGTAGCATTTCGACGAAATATTTCATTCGAGGGGTGCAATAATTTTCCGTTCTCGTTTCCTTACTCACTTTCGCAACAGTTCGTTTAGTTCTTCGTAATATTCGAAACGCCGACTCGTCATTAGCTGTCTTCGAAAATGTCTTCTTCGTCTTCATCGACGACGACAACAGCACGGTATTGCTGTAATTTAACCCCGACTGGAGGGGAAGTGGGCGGGCTGGTTGGCTGGGCCCGCAAGTATTCGCATCCGATGAAATTTCCGCGCGAAATTTGAAAATTATCGCTAGCGCGGAAAATTCGGAATATTTTCGAAGGTTGTACGTGGCGAACTGAGGCGAGAAGCTCCTCGAGCGTATTCCTCGTTAAATTTGAAAATTATAAAACTCGTTTAAAATTCGAAATTCGTTTGGTCAAAGGAGGCCCACGTGATGAACGTTGTTCTCCGTCGGTCGAGAATAAAAGATAAATAAGAGGAAGAAGATGAAAAAGCGAAGAAATAAAAGAAAATAGAGTTAGCGAGAAATAAAAACATCAAAATTACTTTCTCGGAAATACAGGCCGAGCTGGGCGCTAGTTTATCCGCGCGCAGGAAAGGTAAATTTAACTTCCGCTCAGTAGCTAATTTAACTTTTTCTTCTTCTTTTGGCAATCTGCTTCCTATGTTGGAATTCTTAGACGAATTCCTTTCGAGACCTTGTTTTCTGTCGCTACCCTTGTGTGTGTATTGGTGTCAGGTGTCAGTAACAGAAAACTCGAGCCGTTCACTAGGGAGAATCACTTGAGGTTCTCGCTGACTTTAGGAAACGTGAGATTCGCAAGTCCAAGGGAAGTGATGCTAGAAAACTCCAGAAAACGGCCCTAGTTTTGCAGTCTTGCTTGTTGCCTGTAACGTTACTCATAGTTGTGAGCGGTTGTGAAATTAAAGTTCTGGGCCATCTGTTTTACTGCAAGTGTACTGATCTGCTGATGAGTTTTGATGAAGGACAACACGAATTTAGATTTCCATTTATTTGTATCTTTTCTGTGACCCCGAAAAAGAGCCATTTCTAAGACCTGGTATGTTGACATAAATCGATTTCCGGTATCTATTTTAAATCAGTTGGTATAATACTCAACGCGTGGTCTTCGCTTCTTGTCAGGAAAACTCGCCAGCAAGTTACCTACCTCAAATTCAAAAATTCGCAGGAAGAATCTCCTACTCTAGCATCTAGCCAGGTGGAGAAACTAACTGTTAGCCGGATAAAAAGACAGTCAAACGATGAAATAAAAAAATATTGGGTCAGTCTAGTCAGTCAGACAGACGGGGGAACATTCGGGCTGACTAACGGGGAAAAATAATTTTGAATAGAAAGCAGACAGATTAATAGACCACCGAGAGGTAGCTCCCATGTCAGAAGACAACAGAGGTAAGAGCTAAGTTCAAATTTGTAGAATTCAAATTTTTTAAGCTTCCTCTGTCTTGCATGAAGAATACGTGTTACTCTCTGTGTCAGATGGACACGTGAGCCGGGGCCCCGAAAATTAGAATCCAGAGTCTAAGGATCAAGATATCTTCAACTTTTGTCTACCAGGCTGAATAATATGGGACAATCCTCTCCTCTCGTATGCATGTATAAATCGTCCTGTCTGGCTAGTCTCTGCATAGCATGATGCGAACGCCTCACAAACGTTTTTTGTCTCTTGCATACCTGCTAAAACACGCTATTATCCTTCATGCCCATTGTCCTTTTTTTCTTTTGTTAATTGGCCAGGCAGAACATTAGTTCAGTTGCAGTTTAGTCACAGTTACAGTTTGTATTTCGCTCTCTGAAGATCTGTTTTTTCTATCGATCAATTCACAGGCTTTTTCTAATCTCTCTCGTTTTTTAATTTCGAATGCCCACACTGCAGTCCGGACTGAACACTTCTTTTTTCATACAAATTCTGAAAAACCCCACAAATGTATCGGGCCGTCGAAAACTGGCATAAGTGAGAGTACAGAAATTTCTCAGTACAAGCCTTCAAGGTTTTTTTCTGTGTACATTTTGGTTTCGGAATTGGGCAAATGACAGATTGAATACCTATACAAATCCACATTTTTTGTTTCACATTACTGTTCTGTATATTGGGATATTTCAAAATTAATTTTATCTTCATTTCATGAACAGCAAAATAAACAGATGAGAGGAAAAGTTGTTGACTGCCATTTTTCTTTTTTTAGTGCGTCACTGTCCCTTCAGTATTATCTTGATTTTTCAGAATTTTAATTGGCTTAATTGACCATGATCGGTTTAATTCTGCTGACTACGTTTTAATTGTACAACACGTTGTTATTGTCGGGCTTGTGCTCAAAGGTGAAGTGACACATAGTTAATAACTCGTGAACTAATGATTTTCTTGTCTCATTTTCCTTTTGAAAAGGATAAGATACCAGAATTATTCTCATGAAAAATACGAAGTCTAATTTTTGCACTTCTGTCAATTTTCATCTTGTCTAGTGTCTCTCTCTTCCTCTCCAAAGAAAAATTAATGTCTATGAGTCGAGAACAAGACTCTCTAGTAATTTTTTATTCCATGAAACAGAAACAGTATTTTGAGGAAAACTCGTCTAATATTACTGCCTTCATGAGGTGTAAGACAGTAATATAATTAATTTTTTTTTTTTTGCATTTAGTCCATTTTAATGAAATCCTTCATTCGGACCGCTTTAAAATTAATTAATCCAGTTGAAATTTTTAGGGGACCATTTTTTCATATGAAGTAACATCTTCAAGTTGTGGGACGTAGCAGGGTGTCTACCGGTCATACAAGTCATTAATGTCATACAAAAGTCCTACAGTTGAGCCCAAGTCTTACAGAAGTCATGCAGTTGCCTATAATTACTTACAAACTTGGTAATTCTTCCTGAACAATCGTAATATTTCTTACCAAAATATGACCAAATTGAAATTTAATCGAAAAATTGTGTTCTTTGCAATAATTCGTTCGTCAATATTTAGGTTTCTTCAAACATTTTATTTGTAATTAGCACGTTTTTGTGTTTATTTTTTCCCTTGTGGAAATTCTGTTCAGTTGTGAAAATGTTCCGAAAAAATCTCATACAAAAGTCACACAAAAATCACACAAAAGTCATACAAAGGTTATATTTTCGGGAAATTCTTATTGGCAGGCACCTTGGACTTAGAATTCGGCATAAAATGTCGAATTGTAGATTGATGAACAAGTAGCTGACCAGTATGTGGACAGTTGTAAGATTGAGATCATGTGTACCAACATGTTCGTCATTTTGTTGATTAAAAGTAGGTTTTCGACATTGCGTTGTTTTTCACTCAAATGACATGCTCGCAGAATCGGCCCACGCGCATGTGAGCCTAGGAAACTGAAGTTCTAGAAGAGGTCTAGAATCACAAAAAGAAAAAACGGAAGGCATTGCCAAATTGGTTCCAGAATTTTGGCGAAATAAAGATACTCTCAGTGTACTAAAAACTCGACTTCTTCTACTACCACTCCCGCTGCCATAATCCCAGGGAAAATTTTGGTATTTAAGACAGGTAGATAGTCGGTAATTGAATTAAATTCCGAGACAAGCCTGCATAAGGCTAGTTAGATGGCCCAAATGATACAAAGATAAATTGATAGCTGGACATATCAGCAGATAGACAGGTAAAGAGAAGGTGAAGTATGTATCAGCAGATAGAGAGTTAGAGGGAAAATAAAGTATAGTACTTCTTTTCCTCAAAGCTCACTTTCCCTTTACTTCCGAACATAGAAAAGAAAGCAATACGCAAGGAACAGCTGGTAGCATTCCGAAGTAGCTAGCTTTTCAGTCAGGGCGAAATCGAGGTCACTTCTTGAGCTTCATTGTGCAGCAAAAATGGGCAATTTGAAGACGAATATAAAGGTTGAAAGTTGTTCTTTAGTTTTTTCTGACTACAGGCTGCTCCTCATCCTCAAAAATTTTCCAGAGTTTGCCAATCAGCAGAACTGACCTGAAATTTCAAGTGTTTCATTTGTTTTGTCAATTTTGACAAATGTTATCAGTTGGGAACGTTCCGAAAGGGTTACCTTCTTTTTTTCTAAATTCTGCCACCTGGAGATAGTTGCAAAACTTTAAATATGCTGACTTGTTTCTTTTCTTGATTTGTAAATTTTAAGGGTTTCCATCGATTGGCAAATTTTTTTGGTGTTGATCCGTTTTTCTTTGCTTATCAACTTTAAAATTTTCTGTCAGTTGACCACATTTTGTGTTATCCATACTTTTTCTTTTTCAGTTTTCATCTTGGTGAAACCACATTTGTTGTTAGCAAAATTTCTAACCATTGATTTTTTTCCCTTATTAATTTGTCAATTTAGAAAATTTTTGTCAGTTGGAATCACTATTGGCAAAATTAGATCGGTAAATTTCAAAATTTCAAAAATATTGTCTTTAGCATATCAATTTGAAAATTTTTTGTCTGGTGGCGAAGTTTTAAGAGTTGTCCTTTTATTCTCCTTTCTTCCGTTTTAAATTGTTGGCAAAATCAAATCTGTAGTTGCCATATTTCAAAAGTCTTTTGTTGATTAAAAAAATTTTGGCCAAGCTAGTCTCAGTAGTTTGCAAAATTTCAAGTGTTGACTTTCTTTTTCTTTTTCATTTTTTTTTCTTTCTTTACTTATCAATTTCAAAAAATTTCCATCGGTTGGCGAAATTAGTCCCCCCCTCCCTCCTAGACAGTCGCTTCGTTACGTACCTGGGACTGACCCAAAGAAACATTGGTGCTTGGGTCGTGAAGAGGTCAGGTGCGAGGTTCCTTAGTTTGCGTTGAAGTTATCGAGTGGACCTCAGCTTTTTTCTACGGTATAAAATGTGTACGTCTCTATCGAAAGGGCTCACTTTGTGGATCACAATTTTGGCTGCACAGCTGGCTGTTTTTCTAAATTGCGACAAAAAAAAATCGATTTTAGGGTTTTTAGCGGTTTGAATAGTAGAAACACTATTCTTTCAACTTCCACTCTATCATTTTTCGAGAATCTCACTCCGTTTCCAGAGCAACCCTGTCGGAAGGAGGGGGAAGGAGGTACATACCCTGGACCCGGACTTTCAGGGAGGCCCAATATTTTTAAAAAGTCTGAATTTCAACGCTTACGGCTATGTCATACTGTACATGAAAAAAGTAATCACTCCTTACACTATGAAAGAAACCTGTTATTCCGTAGCTTAAAATTTTTTTCCATCGCTTGAAAGAACAAAATGAACTGGAAGGAGAGAGGGGGGCGTGTAAATTTCCCCAGGCCTCTTTTTCTTTCTGCGGGGCTATTCCAGAGTATGAAATCTGTAGAAACAGAATTGGCCTATGTTGTCGATTCCTGTCCCCCCTCCTGTTTTTCTCGTCAAAGTGAAGTAGAAAAAAGTATCAAGGAACTAAAGTCGGGGAAAGCATCGAGACCAGATGGTATTAATAATGAAATAATAAAATTTTAAGACACGAAATTGTGGGACCTTTAACTGTACCTACTCTTCAACAAAATACTGGAAAAGGGGGTCCCCCCACCGTGGTCAGAAGTAGAAATAATTCTACTCCACAAGAAAGGCAATCGTAAAGATATCAGTAATTAGCGCCCTATTAACCTATCGTCCAATATTGGGAAACTTTTTGTCAGATTTGTTAGAGGGAGGATTTATGATACGTTAGACTTCAACCGAACAATGGATCAAGCGGGATTTCGCAAGAACTAGTCCACAGCAGATCGCATCTTAACAGTAAGTCAGATTCTGGAGAGGGTGAGGGAGTATGGAGTAAGCATTCGGTGCGTGTTCGTAGACTTCCAGAAAGCCTTCGACTCCCATTTATCACGAGGGCACTAGCAAAACAGGGGGTTCCGGACATTTTGTTCAACATTATAGCTTACATGTATGAAAACGCCACGGCAAGCATTGTGTTGGACAAAAAAGGGGAGGACTTTTCGGTAGAAAAGGGGGTTAAACAAGGGGATACACTGTCCCCAAGCATTTTCAACAGTGTGCTTGAGGAAGTTTTCAAAAATCTAAATTGGGAAAATAGGGGATAAAAATAAATGACAAAATGCTGACAAACTTGAGAGTACTTTTTGGAAACAATAATGAAGAAATGAAAAGCATACTCGGGGAACTGATTGAAGAATGTGAGAAAGTGGGTTTAAAAATTAATACCTCTAAAACAGTGCTACTGGCGGGGGAGGATGGAGTCAAAGAGCTGGAGGAAATAGTTCTAGGTAGTGCAGAAACCAATAAGGTAAAGGAATGCAAATATCTGGGGCAAACGATGAGCTTCAACAAAAATAGATTAGAGAAGGAAATAAATCTCAAAATTACTAACTCGTGGAAAATCTCTTGGGCAAATAAGCATATCTCTAAAATGAAAATTTGGAATAGTGTAGTGTTACCAGTGCTAACATCATGGCGCTCAGACCTGGGCCTTGCCGCTAAAGCTGAAGAAAAAAAGGTCGGAGATGACCCAGTTCTTCATGATTCGTAGTCTGGACATGAAACTGAGGGATAAAATTAATAAAATTGAAATTGTAAGGAGTTTGGACTGACCTATATAAATTATATCATAAAAGAACTGAAGTTCAAATATGCTGGACATATGTGGAGGGCCAGTGGGGATAAATGGAGCATCACAGCTACGAATTGGGCTCCCAGAGACCATAAAAGGAAGAAGGGGCGTCCCTCGACAAAGTGGCTCGATGAAATCTCTAGGGCAGCCGGCCCAAATTGAGCAGCGTGACACAAGATAGAAGAAGATGGAGCTAGGTGATAGAGGCACATGCCCCACGTTGTGCGACGTAGTCGGGGACTTAGTTTAGGATTCGCAGGATCATATTCACTAACATGTATACTACGTCGTGCTGTAAATAAATTAAAAAAAAAAAAACCCTCCCCTTAACTTCATATCGACAAAGTGGGCCCTTTTGATAGAGACGTACACAGATATTTATTATACGAAAGTTAAACGGTGTGCCAGTATAATATCCAGTTGCTTTGCCTGATTCTCCAGTGGCACCAATTAGTGAGTACAACTATTAACAAATACATTTGTAAACTTAATTATTACTCGTATTTTATTAGATCCGTCATACAACCTTTCCATTGTAGATTGCATACTTGGACAATTGATGATCCTAGGACCATACTTCTACTAATACTTCACTGGGTTATATTTTTATTTGTTTTCAAGATTGGCTTTAAGGAAATAAGGATTTGGGTAATAATCCCACTTTTCCCAGTAGCAAAATTATTTTTCTTGTCGAAATTTTTCCAAAAATTGACAAATTCTTCTCACTGTAGTCGCAAATGAATGTTTTTGATTACTTTCTTTTTTGGAGTCAACGTGACGGAATTTAGCTCCATGGAAGAATTCTCGTACCGAGCTTTGTTATTCTTCACGCGTTGGTAGTCAGCCTTTTTGGTCTTCCTGGTCTTAGAAGTTATCTGTACCGATGTTACTGATATTTGTCCAGCTATGCTGATTGGCCTCTCTACTTCAATTTGTTCATCTCCGGCATAGTAGGCTATAGTATATCATCGCGGTGAGGACTGGGAAAAAGCTAGATTCACGATTTCGCGCTGTGCCCTAGAACTGTGAAGCTTTCTGCTGTCAGTGTGAGTAATATTTCTTGGAATTGGATGTAGAACGAACGCAGATGACAAAACGTGAAGCTTACAACAGTTGTAGTTCACGGAGAGCTTTTGTTAGAGATGGACTGAGAAGTGACACGTTATTCTTCAAGGAGAGAAAGAAAGAAAAAAAGAAATAAGGAAAAGAAAAAGCGGAAAAGCAAAAAGTGCAACCGCAGCGTCGGATGTTTCTTCGGTAGGAAATTTGTCAACAGGTGTTCGACCGCGTGTTAGCGTATCGTAGGAAAAATCCGTATTGTGCTCGCCATTGTTATAATGTTCGTCCTTCGTACTCTCTCTTCGCAATTTCATTTTCGGTTCTCGAAATTATTGTTATACGTTTAGCAGCTAGCGTCGTCAAATTACCGCACAGCTGAACTTCACCGGGAAAGTTACAGTAAAGTAGGAAAAATTGCGGATTCCAACACTGCGGGTGCAGATGCTGTACTCAACGCTTGTATTTCAACAACTATAAACTATAATTCCTCTGTACGAAGTGTAACCTGAGAATGACGAAAGCCATTCTAACGAACACGAAACTAATGAAAGCTCTTTTATTTGGCGAACTTCAATAATTAAACAACAAATTTAGCGAAATGAGAACTGGAGAAACATGAAGTAAAAAAAAAAATGGTAACTTTAAACGCGTAGTATTAACATGGTAGAACGCATCAAACTTTTCGTGCATGTAATAACATAAAAACTATGAATAATCAAGGTGTGATATTTGAATCTAACGGACGACGAAAGCTTACACGAGTAGCCAATGTAAAGTAGGGGGGGGGGACAGGTAAAACTCAACGAATGAAACAGATAAGACCAGAATCATCGACGAAACATTAAATATTTTCAAAGGTTACGGAAGTTACTATTAAAAGACTCTAACATAACCATTTATGCAAGGTTACCTAATGGTTCATTTAATTTTAAAACTCTGAGTGCTTGTGATGATTTTTGATATTATCAGTATATTAACAGTCGTCCGTTTGACTCTCTGCCTATATTTTTGGAGACCCTCTCCTCTCCAATGTACATTTTCGAATAAACCGTCTTGCCTGGCTACTTTCTGCGTAGCACGATGCGTGCGTCTTAGAAACGTCTTTTGTCTCTTACAGTCCTGTACGTCGATACGTGATCTTTTCAAGACTCCGTTTTTCTTCTTCTTTTTATTCGCACGACTCGATCCCATTTTTTCTCCCTCGATCGGGCAGGTAGGATATTTATTTAGTTTGGTCACAGTCACAGTTTATGTTTAGCTCTCACGAAGATCTGTTTGTACTATCGATCGATTAATACACTCGCTTTATCTGCCCTCTCTGGTTTTTCGATTTCAAATACTCTCGCTGCGTTCCAGACTTAGTACTTCTAATACAATTACCAAGAAGAAGAAGAAAAAAGAGTCTGACCGCTGCACGGAAGGACGTTGTTATATGGATATGTGGTCCAGGCGACCGCGTTGACGCTAGCGATGGGAAGTTTAGTTCATTTAGTTGTATAGTTGAAATCAGTCTTGGCCACTAAAATAATTAGGTAAGGTGTTTTAGTTTGTGGGCTCAGTCACGTCATTAGAGACTTAAATTTAAGGATGTAAAGATCGAAATATGCGTGCATTATTTTTGTAAGCTTTTATGTTTTATCCACCTCTTTAACGTATTTCTCTTTTCAGCGGGGTAATAAAAAAATGTTCATGGTGAAGAAGTAAGGTACTCGAAATATAAATGACAAAAAAATAATTTATATCAACTAATCATAAAAATATCAGATTTTTATATTTAATTTTAGGAATTTGATTACGAATAATTGGAATATCAATAAGAATAATTATTCGAATTGAATTATTAAATATTAATAACAACTTTAACAACAATTCAATTTATTACTCTAGAGAATCTGACTACCTGACATGTGACATAAAAAAAAACCTGATAAGGAATGATCGTTCCCAGTCGCTTAATACCATGTAGTTGTGTTAGTTGTAGCTAGCTCGCTCTGTTGTGGAAAATTCCTTCATATTCTGTCTAAAATAACCTGTCAACAAATTCCGATTTCGAATGATTAACATAAATTTGACATACGTCAATTTTTCGGATCTTGACACGGTTTTCTGACATCCTGACAAACAATTCAACCACCAGAGCACTCTACTACGTTTTTGACTTCTCGATACACTTTTAACCGACTGACTTGAATACTTGACATTACTGACTCTCATTTGACACTCATTTGACTACAAATAATTGATAGTATTTTGACTGATTACTGACGTTTTCTTAGCTGACCTTTTTGGCACTGTTTTATCTGACCATCGGCACACTTTTGATTGATTTCGAACTCCCCTCCCTTTCATCTGAAAACGTTTCCTTGGTAAGAATATGCGAGTATGGAAATATAATAAATTGTTATTTGTATTATGTACAAACATTACACAAAAACGCACACACATAAAAAAAAAGAAGTGAAGATGGACAAGGTGGTACAATTATTGAACTTATGAGGGGAAAAAATGCAGACGGAAATGGTCGATATTTCATTTACTCTAATTATTTTGCCAAGTTTCATGTGAAGAAAAAAAAATTGAAAACAATGCTATACAGATAGCACGTAATTAGTCTATACGAAAATTAAATCATTGAAATAATGAAGGAAACCACGTTTACAGCCTTATACTTACACTCATTAGAAAGTAAATTTATTGGAGAAGAAATTTCTTGACTTGCATTGTTTTGTAAAAATGAGTATTTATCGAGTTATCTTCAAATAAAGTGAAAAAAACGCGTTTTCTCCACATACGCAATGTACACGGACTGACTACTGAGCGTGACGTCATCGCTACTTTCGCGTTCAGTGTCTAGGCCTTTTGCTTCACTCGACACTTTCCGTGTCTGTCCGTTGAAACGTAATGGAACGAATGACCGCGTAAAGAGGAATTCGCAACTACATAATATGTACATTACGATGGTAACGTTTTTCTGCGGAGCGTTTTCTGCCGAAGTTTCCTCTTTCGCGTGGCGAGCCACTAGACATATCCGTGTCAAGAACCCGTACATTTCTGAGCTCAAAGTTGTTAGGCCTGCAGATGTGTCAGTACCTCTCGGCTGGAGATTATGTATCCAGCCAGACATGTAAGGATTGATGTTAGGGTTGTCAGCTCCGGTTTCAATGAACGAGTACACAGTAGCACTTCATAAATTAGTCGGAAAAGATGACTAGTTGGATTCGTGACTTCGTGTTGCTTTGTAATTGTCTGCCTTGTTTGCCAGGATCTAGTTGTAACTTAGTGCGTTGCTAGTTGTGCGCCTTGTTTGTCGGAATCTAGCTGTGACTCGTAGTCTTGCGCGGCGATCGAACTCCTGCGAGCTTTCGAAGCTGCTGCAAAGGTCCGAAGACACCTGTGAGGACTCTTCAAGCGCGCCCGGTGACGGAATCAGCGCTTGTCGAAGCCGGTGACAGCAAATGATCGGTGCGTCCTGTGTCGGAATCTGCACCAGGTCACTGCATTCCCTGCAATCCTCGTAGCCGCACAGGGTGTCGATATCGGTACTCGTTCGGTGGTTCACTTGCATCGACCTCTTTCTGTACGAAGCTATTCGCGTGTTCGCTAAGTTGCGGGATAAGTTATCCACTCGCCCTGTTACTGCAAAGAATCGAGTGAGAAATAATACGCTTTACATACAGAAGCATTACATCGGAAATACTTTTTTCCAACTCGACGTAAAGTTTTAGTGAGAGAAGAAAAAAATCAATTTCTGTGAAACATTTTAATTCAAAAGCTGCGCTTGTATGTAGGCAGTGTACGCGCGGAGAAGAAAGAGAAAAACGCTCGCATTAGGTCAACATTTCAAACAGGGTTATTCAGCGAGCTCCATAAATAAATGTTGCGTTTACATTGAAATTTGCCCAAGTTTTAACTAAAACCGTCTTTTTCTTTATTTTCTTTCTTTACTTTTTTCCCTCTCGCTCGTTCTCTTTCCGTCTTGTAATGTTTTCATCGCGTTGCCGGCGCCTGGTTTTCGCCATTGTTGTTAAAAACTTTGTTATCAAAGCAGTCTGTAAACATGGGAAATTAAATGCGCATTCAGTAACTGTGTGACACTTAATTTTTCCGTGTATCTGCTAGGATTCTTGTTGGTGCTTTTTGGTTGGCTCAACCACAAATCTTCCGTTTTAGTTGGGAAACCGAGAAGTTTTACGCAAATTTTTATGGAACAAATTCTGTAGTTAAAGGTTCTTGTTTTCTTTGAAGTGAAGAAGTTGGTTTTTAACAGCTGAGTGAAAAGTAAACTTGATGACCTCCAAAGAGCTGACAATATGATCTACTCTGTACCTAGCCCTGAATCAGCGATAAGTTTGCCATAAAGTTGAACGGGGACCATTTTAACTTTTTCAATGTATACTCGCTGGTTGAGCCAGGCACATTCTTAATTCTTGTATGCTGATGCATTCAATAAATATAAGGTGAAAAATCAGTGGTAATGGTCGCCGATTGAATTTGTGGTTGACTTATCGCCGATTTAAATTTTGAGAATAAATGCGTGTCAAATATCGAGAGTTCTAGAAATGGCCAGGTTTCTGATCCGTATGTCTGTCTGTCTCGGTTTGCCCGTCAACTTGTCTGTCTGTCTACCTGGCAGGCAAGGTAGTTGGCTCCTCGCTCGCGATTTGTTCCTTTATTTGAGTATCCCTTTGGCTACCTACCTGATTGAAGGTAACATATTATCTGCCCCCGCAACTGTACGGATCTTGGTAGAGCTCCTAGCTTGATGTTATTCTTTCAAGAAAATGCACAGTGGCAAATCTAGGGATGAATCACTGGATACAGATTGGTCGAAATCGATTCCAAAAATCGTTGAAATTCGGTTAAGAGACATGTTACGATCGAAAGAAGATTCATTACGCCTCGTTATTGTTCCGCCAGGACTTTTCAAGCAAATTTTCAAACTTAAGACTAATCTGATAACTTTGAGGGCTCCTAAAGCGTGTATATTAAGACCGGACAAGGATACGAAGTTGGAACAGTAGGGGAAATTGCTCCTCTCAGAATGGATTATTTTAATTAAAAATTCTTCAAAAGGAGTTGACCAGTGGGGAAATCCAATATATCAGACCAATTCGATGAACAGCAACTTAGTAATTACTAATTAATTGTCACACTAAAATCCTGGCCTTCGTCTCTCCCTCTGAAACCAAAAACGTTAGGAGGGGTTGTATATTTCAGGGTATCTACCAGCTATGAAAGTCATAAAAGTAGAGTTGAAGTCAGTGGTCATGAAAGTTATGTAAACGTCATGGATTCAGTTGTATATTTAATTTGCTTTTAACCAAAATGAATAAACCCTCTCCAAATTTTTCGGAAAAAAATAAAAGAATTATCTTCCTTTTTAAATGTGAACTTCAAAATATTGGTAAAGGAAGAAATTAAACAAGTATCACTGAAACTTCAAAATTAGTTACGTTCTTGAAATTTGGGACTCCTAACATGAGTATTGTGAGCACATAAAAAAAGTCATGGAAAGGTCATGAAACAGTCATGAATTTCTTAAATTTGTGTTTGGCAAACCCTCCGTATTTGAAATGAAAAACTGCAGGAATAGATCGAAAATCTCAGAATTTATCAGACAGAGAGATAAATAATCAGTTAATCAAACCGAAAGAAGCCAGGCTAGACTACAAGACGTGTAGTGAGGTTGACAGAGAGAAAAGAAAAAAAACAGGCACGTAGATGAACAGACAGAAGGTAATTATTTTCAGCATTTTTGTCACGTCTCCTTGTTCGCAGCTCAAGGATTTACATGAGGGACAGAATGAGGCAAATTCTTTGCAGAGCACTCAGCAGAAAACTAGTATTAAGAAAAGAATAGTGAATGCCAGAGAGAAAAGTGAAAGAATGAAAATTGGAGAAATCGTAAATTACGCAGTTAGAGAAGAATCGTGAAATACGACGATTGTGAGTTCGCAGCGTGAGCTGAAGGCAAGGGACCCAACACAAGGGTTGTATTTCACCATTTCCTCGTGAGTGAGTACGATATTTTTTATAACACCTTTGCAACATTACATGGAAACTGGGAGCAGTGGGGAGGGGGGGGGGAGTAACGAGGTACTTTTCATGCAGGTGTTAAAAAGAGAATTTTAGGTGCTTTTTAATGCTAAATTTGTGATCGGTGTGCCTAAGCCTGTCATAGTGATTTTTTGTAAAAAAATATTGAGAAATATGAAATTCAGGGAAAATAAATATTTTTCCTTGTAAAATTTTACGTAAGATATTGTTTCAGTTTTTTTCGTAATCACACTAGCACTTTTAGAAAAGGGGGTTTCAAAATGGACATTCTCACTGCTACACATTAACACAGGCCTTCTACTAGATTGCGCTAATTTTTCCAGGATATCCAATTTTTATGGCTAGTTGGTGAGCAGGTTCTATTGAAGGCGCTTCTTAGTACCCCCAGGGCATCTACCGGGTCAGAAAGTTAGTAAAAGGTCAAGAAATTTCGAGGACTTTACTGAAAGGTCAGGAAAAAATTAGAAACTACCATCCAGTGGATGATTCTGTGGGAAAGCAATGTGATGTGAAAATAATGATGGGTTAATTAAAAAAAACAACCGTTGTCAGTTTTGAAATTTCGACTTTGCCGACAGATAGCGCTGTAAGTGCTCTTCAGATAGGTGAACTTGCAGCATGAGTTTGCCGGCTGATGTTACCTTGTTCAAATGCACTATTATGTTGGAGCGGATAAGCGCTATCTGTCTACAAAGTCGGAATTTCAAAACTGACTATGGCTGTTTTTTAAATAAGCCCTCCAGTTGTGATAATTACCTCTATTCAGGAACGTACCGATTGGGTAGGGGGCGACTCTCCCCCCTCCCGCGCTGTAGGAATTTTTCGGTCAGGCGAGTTGAGAAAATCCAACGAGTTGATTGTTTTTTTTTCTCTTTCTTTTTCTTTTTCTTTGATACTTGGGAATTGAGTTGAGATGTTGGGAAAACCCAACAAGTCAAAAGGTTTTTCTTCTGTTACTTTGATACTTGGGAATTTTTGTTGAGTCAGTTGAAAAAATCTAGCAGGTCAAAAGGTTTTTTTGTTTTTGTTTGCTTTAATGCTTGGAATTTTGAGTTCAGTCAGTTGGGACTTTCACAGGTTTACCCCCCCCCCCCCAAGGGAAAACTCTTCGGTACGTCCCTGCCTCAATTACATTCATTATCAAGTCTTTAAATTTATACGCATGGCTTTACGTTTACAATCTAAAAATAATCCGAAGACTTTTAAGTATGGATTCTACAAATACAAAAAAGGAGGTCAGGAAAAAGTCGAGAAGAAATTTTGAAAAGTTTTTAGACACTCTGCTACCTTCCCGGCAGGGTTTCTCCTTGCCCCGTACCCCCTTGTGTTTCCCATGTTTTCTCCAATTTCTGAAGATGTTATTGAGAATATGTTTAAAACTTGCACAGGGAAGAAAAAAAAATCAAGAAATCGAAACAAGGTTTTCAAGGCTACGAAATTGTTTTTTTCGTACCTGCCTGTTTCCTTGACTTAAGATTCGTTCCCCTCACGGGAAAGGCAACGGTCAAAAATTGCATAACAGTAATGTGGGCATCATTTCTCAGGTTCTCTGGATCGTGGATTCAGTTTAATCGCTGATTTTTAGCTATTATGAAAATTGTGGCTCCTAGGTTGGGGGTTGGAAACTGGAAAAAATTGGTAGGTTCGAAATAGGTATCGTTTATTGGGTTTTTAGGATCGTGGAATTGGGTTTCGGTGTTGCTTTTGAATTTCTAATGAAAATGAAGGTATCTAGGAGATGTGAGGGGTGGGGGGGGGCGAAGTAGGAAAAATGTGCTGGTACGAAATGGGTATCGTTTCTTTTGTTTCGAGAGTCGAGGAATACAATTCGGACATTTACTTATATGTACCTTGAAAACTGAGGTACTTCGAGGAAGAGAAGGGAAATTGAAAAATATTCATAGCTTTGAGATAACTATTGTTGCTGGGTTTTCGAGGTCGTGGAATTCGGTTACAGAAACTTTGAGGACAGCTCTTTGACATACATTTAGATATAGATGCCCTTGAATTATTCGCATCCCATGACATAAGAATTTTTCATTTTTTATTTGATTTTATTTTGAAACCAAAACTTGGGTACTTTTTTTGTAGGCGTAATATTACAATATCCCAAACGCGTACTTATCTGGATTTTCGTAAGTGACACTCTACTGGAAAGGAAAGTTTCTTTTTTTATGATGAGAAAATTATTCACAGCACAGTTCGTTTGAGGCTCCATTTATTTCTACCATATCTACTTCCTCAGTCTGTACGTTGAAGGTGTAGAAATGATCCGATAAAGTACTCGCAGGAGTAAAAACTATTTAGTTCGTGTGTATTCTGGATTGCATTTTCCAGAATAGTTCTCTCGTTCTCTCGATCCCCCACTGTGATCACCACTGAACCGAATGGGCATGTAAGACATCCGGTTTTTGCTCACATACTTCGGCAGAACATCAAAGTTGCAACAATGCTGTGACTTTTTCAGACGTTTTTTTCGATCCACAGAATAAACATTGCATATATTTGAGGTCGAAACGAGGTAGAGGGGCTTCATGCAGGTGATTATAAATTCGGAAGACGGCTTAAAAGCAACTGAATACTCATTAGCCGGATGCTCGATTAGTTCGCGTGCACGTAGTAAGCGATTTAAGCTAATTTGGCGATGAGGGGGATAATGCGGTTAAACGATTACTGGATGCCTTTAATTCCGACTACCGCACTGTAATCAGCAAGTTCGTCGTGTTAATTGAAGTATGGTAATTTTAGCTCGCGAATTTCTCATCGCGCTCCAGTTGAGAGCAATTGCCGAAAGAATCTCTAACACTGTGTCTCGTGCCATGATGTTTGTTTTACATACACTATATAGACCATCCATTTGCAAATGAACACCTCCACAACTGCACTAAAAGCTGCCGCGAGTACAACCTTCACGTCTAATGTACACACGGCGAAACCGACGAATAATCTGGAGCAAAATTTCAGATTTCCTTTGTTATTGTACAGTCTTCCGTTTCGTTAAGTTTGTGCGTATATAGGGTGTTTCACGAATTGCCCCCTTTTTTAATTGAGAAGTCAGATCAATATGGAATAAACGAGTATGCTCGAGGACTATGATTTAGTTCATTCCGGGGTGAAAAGTTTTCCCTTCCTGCAAAGGAGGGTTGGGACCACCATTTTAAACAGGAACATATCACGAAAAATATCGAAATAAGGGGATTCAAATTCAAAATTTCAATCTAAATTTCGATACGATTTCGATTTGGGTTTCACATTCGACGTGTTCTTCTGAGGGTCTAATTTGAATTCGCTGAGAAAATTGAAGACTTTACGAACAGTTGCAATCCAATTTTTGATCCGATTTGAGCCCCAAAATCCAAATGCGAGTCCTTCACATGGACCAGTTTGACTTTTCTAATACAAAAATGAACGAGAGATTTGAATAGAGTGAACCAATTTGAAAGCTGAGCCACTTATTGAGAATAGTTTTGTGTGTATTTGTTTGTTTGTCACTGAGCTCGAAAATGCATTAAGATTTTTGATCTGACCCTGTTTCGCATCCAAAGTTTGTCCTAGTTCTCCCTCATTTGAAGGGTGTAATTTGTCTTACCCGAAAAATGTGAACAATGCAGTGTAGTAAGTGCTTTTGGGTCGCTCATTTCGAAAATCAATGAGTTCCGAGACTAAATCTGTTTTTTTCTTTGAAGAAGAAAAATGTCGCCCTTTTTCTGAATGAGAACTTCATATCTTCTTGTAAGTACTGGAAAATGAATTATTTTCATTTTTGAAAAATTATTTACTGACTGGTTCAAGCAGCTCTATTCCTTTCTTCTGTGGAAGAAAGTTCGTCCCTTTTCCCAAAAAGAGGAAAATCACTTTTTTCACTTCCTAATTGAAAATAACATGGTCCTTTTATGACAGGAAGGTTAACCAAACGATTCTATGTTTTAAAGAAAGGGAAGCATCTTTTTTTATTTTTTTTATATTTTTTTTATTTAGAAGTACATAGAAAGATAACTTTTTTTCGCAGTGAGAGCGCTTTGTTTTTGTGTTCGAAAAAAGAAAGAGAATTAGCTCCTTATCATTCATCGGAAAAGAAAGAAACATTTGTTCCTCTTTTCAAAGGTCGTGAGGAAAATTGTCTCTTCTTTTTTCTCTGCGAAAAAACCTTTATTAAAAATTGTTTCCTTTCGTTGTAAAAAAAAAATAATAAAGTGAGTAGGGTTTCTGTGACATATTCTAATCTAATGTTGACAGTTCGATTTTTCAAGTTGAGTTAGACTTACCAATTCAAGGGTTGACATTGGAATTTTAGGTACTAATTGAATCAGTTATAATCAGAAGGGGCCAAGTCCACTTTCGTCGTTTTTGCTTCTTCACGGATTATGGGGTATTGAAGTGTGGTCGAAATTTCGTGAAACAGCTGGGAAAGTGCTTTTAGGCAACATCGCTTTATTTCATGTTTTTGTAATAAAATTTTTTCAAAAAATTAAGTTTTTCCAGAAATTGTTTGAAAATGGTGCATTTTAGTGTAAGAAGTAGAAATAAATAAAAAATTTCGGCCCCCCCCCCTCCTTTTGCATTTTTATACCTGAAAAGTGCTATTTTTAAAAACGAAATCGCAATTTTCCAGTACAGCTTCAGAACATTTTTCTTACAAGCAGGGATTTTTCTCAATTGGAATGGAACCAAGACTAAAGTGACCCTTTTATGTCTGGCTACAAATGGGGGGGGGGCTGTAATTCCAAGCCGTAAAACTGCAAAAAAATCGTTCAGAACCAAATGGGGTTCAGTCCAAAAACTTTGAACCTCCCCAGCTTTGGCCCATCAAAATTGTATTCGACGGGACCAGGCTTAAAAGTGGTCTCTTGTGACCCTCTACCACCACCCTGAAGGACGTATTTGACGATTTTCAAATTTTCGAATATATCAGTTTTTTTCGCTTCCTGAAAAGTGCGATTTTTGGACTTAATGCCTTTCGGTTCTAACCGATTCAATTTAAGCTGAGATCACAAAATCTAATTGAATTTTTCGCCAAAGTGTCGGCTCAAAAAAACTCTCTACCAATATTCTGTTCAATTTTTCGGTGAAATCAGATTGGTCACATTAGAGAGGAAAAAGTTGAATTTACGGCACCAGTCGCGGTTGAGTCGAAAACCTGATTGAATTTTCTAGCTTACCGACTCAGAAAACTCCTTAACCAAGAACTTCCTTGGATTTTCTGAGTAGGATCAATTGAGAGAGGACAATTTTTTCTCCTTTCTCATAGAAAGGATCAGAGTTCTTCTTGTTTTGGAAATGGAAGCGATTTTTTTCTTCTTTTTTTTGTGGAACACCCATAAATTGGCCCTTTGGAAGAAGAAGAAGTCGCATTCGTGTCCAAGACTGGGATCGGATTAAAGCTCTAAGGAAATTCTTAAACTCAGTATTCCGATACATTGTTCAGTTTTCCAAGTCGATCAGTTTTGCCACATTCAAAGGAGTCAAATTTAGATTTTAGGCCCAAAATCGAGGTTTGGTCCAATAATTTAATTATTTGATTGCGACACAAAATCTGCTTATTCAACATTATACGATTTTCTATATTGAATCAGTTACACCCATTTGAAGAAGTCGAATTTGGATTTTGGGAAGCGAATCGGGGTCGGATTAAAAAAACTCATTAGATCTCCGAAATCGGAGACCTCAGAAACCCTTAATTCTATTTATTTTATTTTTATTTTACAGCCATTTACATATTACAGAATTTCGCTTATTTGTTACCTTACAAATTTAGTGCGCCAATTTTCGACCATAGGCCTCCGCGCCCCTATTCGTTTCCCCCGGTCCCTGACTCTCGCATCCCTCCCCCAAGCAACTCCAGCATATTGCCTGATTTCGTCAACTCAGCGGTGGCAGGTATCGCTACCTTTCTTTTTCCATCCCTGGGTATCCAATCCAGAATGTTGCTTTCCCATCTTTTACCTTCCCCCCTGACAACATGTCCAGCATAGTCAAATTTAGGTTTCTTCATTACAACATATTTACAGTCCCTAACCATTGATTTGGCCGATTTTTTTTTCGTATATTTCTGTTCAAAATTCCGAGGTTGGTTACACGTCTCAGCCCGTCTTCGGGGAAAGGGAACATTTTTTCACTCTGGAATAAACTAGACCTGAGTTTGGAGCCAGTCGTTTGTGCCATCTTGATCCGACTTCATAATAAGAAAAAAATAGGGGGATCAATTTGTGAAACACCCCGTATAAATTGCGTATAATTTGCGAGCCTCGTTTATCAACCTGTACGAATCTCAAAGCGAGGAAATTTGAAAACGCTTCCAAAAATTAGCAGATCTCGGATCTCGCATTCGTGTGTAACTAACTTTTTGGAGGGTTGCAAAAAAAAAAAAAAAAAAGGAAAAAAAAACCGAGACGTGCGGTAATTAGGTTCTCGGCAGAGCTCGTGCATCACCTTTGCCGCTTAGTCGTCCAGCGGTGGGCATCCGCATCAATTTCCATTTCCACTCGTCCGCTAGAAGTCGGGGTCGCGCTCCACCGGGGCCGACCCGTCTGCCAAAATACGCTATTTTGGAATGCTACGCATATATAATGCACATTTTTCACGGGGGCCAAGTGACAACCATGAAAGCAGCCAACAGGAGAGGAAAAAAATTACCGCAAACGTTTCGCGCCAACAACGGTATTATAAAATGTAAGCACTTTATCAGCAACTTTCATTGGAGGTTTGCCGCACAATTGTATGCGAAGATGTTTAGGGATTTGAGAAACCCCGAAACGGTTTTTTCATTCTTTATTCTTTCTTGTTCCCCTTTTTCCTCCCCTTTCAGGGTAACTCGATGCGACCTGTATCGTAATGACTTTAATGAAAATGTTTTACTACTCACTTTTAAACCACATAAGTTATTGACTGCGGAAGGAAGACGAGAGAGAGAGAGAGAGAGCGACAGAGAGCGAAACGAAGAGAGAAAGAAAAAGAGGAAAAGTACAGAATCAACTTCTTCGTTGGCACGTGACTAGTTTCTAAATTTTCCAGCGAATTCGACGTCAGACGTTTGTGTGTGAGCTCGGCTGTATACGTATGAACTACCGGCCCAAATGGGGAGAAAATTTCGAGCTTTCTGGAAACGTATATGTATATACCTATAAGAATTTCTCTCGCGATTTCATTTTGTTTTTTTCGCTCGAGTTACTCTTTCACTTCAGTATGTACGTGTATGAAGCTGATATTATAAATTGGTTTGTCGTTTCCAAAAGTGAGCCAGCTATTCTGTAAAGTATAGACTTGATGTATCGCAAAAATGTTATCGAGATGTAGACCTGCTTCTGGAATGCCATCTTTGTTTCGTGGCATAGCTGGACGATGATTGACAAAAGTTAGATGGAATTAGGAAGAAAAAAAGGGAAAAGAACATGGTTCCAATTATAATCTATCTCTAGCATAGTTCGAAACACAGCCTTCTATCTCGTGTAATACCAATTATCTTTCAACCCTGCACATTAGGGTGGAACGAAAAACGCGCACTTTTTAAACAACGTCGGCCGACGATTTCTAGCGCTCTATATCGCTGTACTGAATTTTTAACGAGGCCAGATTGGTCGATTGTACTTCAATTACCCCAACATTTCTCAGCTTAGGGTCTGATAGTGGTTTTCTTATAGTCGACTTGGACTAGGCGTACGTAGCCTCGACCTTCCACCCTGCTAGTAGACTGATGCCGCTACTGGACTCGGTCTTAGTTTCTGTTTCCGTCTTGATTTCCATTACTGAGGGCACAATAAAGTCTTCGATGTGACCAAAATCTATGGATTCTACTTTTTAGCCGTCCTGCTATCCGGCCTGGAGGACCATTTTGTTAAGAGAAAACGAATAGTTCATGAATTCGATAGAACCGTGATCTGGACATTCAATTATTTATTCAGTAAGCATTTTTGAACACATATATAATGAACCTACAAATCACTTTGCTAAGTGCCTCTGGGGTTAAATAATTAACGGAGTCCAACATCTGATTATCCCCCCCCCCAAAAAAAAGGTGCCATTTTATAAATAAATAAAAACCTGTGCAAGAGTTTTTTGAATTCAGTTGACGGAGAGATTACACTTCGTATGAATGGTACAGAATTGGTGCTTGAACTTATTGTACAGAGTGTCTCGTAGTGAATAATTCTCCGTCAGCCAAGTAAGCAGAAAGCGTATTACGACGACATCTAATTATGTTTACCTACTCTTGCTTTGAAAGGACTGCAATTCGTTTAGTCGAGCAAATCACGGTCTGACTGCTCCGAGGAAAAATGTTCTTTCTAGGTTGAAAATAGCTGGAGCGATAGAAACTTTTGACAGTAATAAAGGACACGACAGTAGTGGTACTTGCCGAAAAAGTTGTTTAAATTGTTCTTACAAGGTATTCGCAAAATGAACGCGCTCGGTCCGTTGATGAAGAATTATTCACTCTGAGACACTTTTCGATCGATTTGTTTTGATAGCCCCCCCCGCCCCTCCACAGTCATGTATACATTTGATGTTGGTGCAATGAACTCGATGTAGGGTCTTAATATTATTTATTGACATCAAATTTTATTATAAGTGTACAGAAAATCATACGTTAATGCTTTGCAGTCATTAGCAAATTAACCTAGAATGTTTTGTACTGTAATTAAGTATGCATATTTATTAGGCTGGTTCGAATAATGTTTTGTTTTCTAGAATTTTTGTTCTAATTGGTGTTCAAACTCTGTCGCCAATTTCTTATTTTGAAATCAAAACATATTTAGTGGTCTCTCGATTAGGGTGTGAAGTTTAACATTGGATTTTCCATGCGAAAATCTACATTTTTGCTTTAAAGAATCCTGAAAATCGAGTTTTGCTAAAAAAGTTACTAGCCAAAAAATTTCTTCTCATTGCTTAAAAAGATTTTCGAGAGAAAAAAAAAAGGAGGACTTTGTTTTTGGAGAGAAATGACCTTCACACATTATAACCTCCAGCAACATAATGAAAATGTAAAATATGTATTTTGGTTTCCGGCTACACCGAATTCATTTTTGAAGTTCGTTTGGTCCTCCCCGCTTTCAGAAGCTCCACTGGGAGCTGAAATCAAAAAATTATAGACAGTTCTTCCAAGTATATTGAAAGTAGAGCTTTCAGAGTCGCTAAATTGATTTTGAGATGATTTTGACGATAACACCTGGCAATGACGATCCGCAGAGGACTGAGATGTGAAATATTCAAGAGTTATTATAAGCTACCTTCATGACTATGAAAAAAAAGGCTTATTGGATCTCGAAATATTCATTTTTGAGGTTAATTCAGCAGTACTCTTCAATCAGATAATCCACAGGAGGCTGAAACGTGTATATTTCAAATTATAAAGGTGGAAAAAGCTAACCTAACCTCAAGTATATTTGAAGGAGAGCTGACTGAAGGTTAATAATTATCCATTTTTCTCTAACCACTTTGCGAGTTTACTGATCATTGTGGGTGTTTAATTTCCTTCTAAGTTGAAATTCAATGTTGAACGACAGTGCCAATTACGAACGTTGAGCAGCGAACAACTTTTGTAACATATTGTTTATCCGTTTTTTGTATGGGTGAGAAAAAGCGAACTCAGTGCTGTATTTATTAAATGCTAGCCTCTTGTGGTTCGTTATGAGTGGGAATTACTGTTAAGATAATCTCACAAATGAATTCAGGGACTCAATTAACCCAATTTTTGGTACGTGTGAAGGTAACTTGGGTAACTTTTAGATATTTCACCTCTCAGTTCCGTATGGCAATCATGAGTGGGGGTTATCGCTTCAATGACCCTAAAAATGAATCCAACGAATTCAAAAACTCCAATTTGGAAGTACTTGAAAGAACTATCCCACAGTTGTCATGTTTCGTTTCCTACCCCTGAGTCTTGGGAGAGGGTAGGGGATAATTTCCAAACTGAATTCTGCGTATCCAGAAGCCACATAAATAGAGTTTTGTATTTTTATTACTGGGGGTTGTAATGTCTGAACTTCAATTTTCTTCAAAAATGAAATCGAATGCGTTGACCTCTGAAAATAATTTCATTTCTTGAAATTCTGCGTAGTTACTTCATTTTTACGCTAATGAGAACAAATTTGTTAACTAAAACTTTTTTTTTTTTTGATCAGAGAATTTGATTCTTAGGATTTTTGAAAATAAAAACACAGATTTTCAGGATATTATATTTTAAACTTCACTTCTATTGAACTATTCTTGAATATTTTTTGATTTCAAAAAAATGTTGGTTGTAGGATTCTTACACAAACTAGAACAGATTGAGCCCGTGAGAGGAGAACATTCCGATAGAAATATTTTTTCGAACGACCGTAATATTCATGTAGAGGGGAAGGGATGTCTAGATAAATCGACTGATGCATCAAAAAATTCAATGTTTTGTGTTGGGAGTAGCTTCTATATGTGGACTTACACGAGAAATGGGGCCATGGTTGTCGGTATGGAGTTAAGCACAGTACAATAAACTACAGAGAATTACCACCAACAAGCCTTTGTCGAATTTGCCAGATGAAAAACTCGACGGAAAAGAGGAATTCAAACATTGAGTACTCAAAAAGCGCATTTTACGGGAATAAGGCTTAAAGTTTTCCAAAGGGAAAATGCAAATTTTGGGAACAATGGATCAGGCACCATCAAAAACGGATAACTGCATTGAAATTAATTATTTTGATATCTCAGGACACATGTGAAAAAGTATAGAACAAAATCGACATCTATGTTCCTTTTATACGAAAAGTTCAGTTTATTTATATGAAAATATAAAAACACCGGGAAAACGAATATTAATGAATAAAATCAATGAAACGAAACTCACAACTTGCGCATTCTTTGGGGGACTGCCTATAAATTATAAATGGATTGCTGACTCTGAAATTTCTGTGCCATAAAATGTTATGACATCTTTTATACCATATCAGGCTTTTGATTCTAGAATTTGAGCGCCAAAAAATTATTCCAAGTATCCAAGTTCTCATATTTATAATGTATAATGAGTATAATTTATGAATTCTGATCAACTTTTTTATTTTCCATCATTTAAAGAGAGTACAAAGTAGCCTAATGTTTTAACTCCCTTCAGAAAAAATTCAGTTCTGTCTTTAGCATTATTTGAAAGAAAATCTAGCTCTCTTTGGCACTTTTTTGGAAGACATATAACGCCAACAGAATTAGTGATCTGGTAACACTGGACTCGACATCTATGTCCCTTGTTCTCAAGACACTTTTTTCGATCTCACGCGAGAACGAAGCTGCATACAGCGTTGTGACAAAAACCATAAGGAAGTACACAAGTTTTTGTGTTAGAATCAGTCTTAATCTCAAAATCGATTTTTTCACTCATTTTCACAAAATTGGCTGTAGCGCCAAAACTGCGATCGACAGCTATGTCCCTTTTCTCGTGGACGTCCACAAATAATTTTTTTTGTGTTAAATTGAAAACAAAATGTACATTAGGCGAACATTGTATAATATCATTGTGAGTTTCATATCCCCCATTTTGAACACGCAGGGCCAGAATACCAGAAAAAGTTAAAAGTCATTCCAACTATGTTCAGAGAAATATCTACGTTGGAGTGTGAGTCAACTTAGAGAGCTCCGCAGAAGATGGCATAACAGCAGAAAGCGCTATGGACAACAGAAACAAAAAAGTGAATTGGCACACCCCAAAAACAGAATATTTTGAAAGAAGTTAAGAGACCCAACTTAATTATAAAAAAGGAAAGTATATTGAAAATAACGTCCTCAGATTGAAAACACTGTTAGAAAAAATACTTTTTATAAATACAGGTACACAGGGAATATAAAAAAACGTACGTTTCTCTTGTCATTTGCATACAGATCCTATAGATCTTGAGATTACTGGTTTTCACAATTCTAAACAAAAAACTAACGTATTTTACAGTTCGACGATAGCGGAGCGTATGGCGATGCACGCATGCCAAATTGGCTCCGGGATCCCGCATCCCCTATCTCGGAAATGCCCCGAATAGGCTTACGTCAGGATAAGGGGGATCACGTATGTTACAGTAAGTATTAAGATACTAGGTACCTTAAGAGACCAAGCCCCCTTTAGTAAATTCGTCAGGGTTTTTTATTGGAGAAACGATAGTTGTGTGAAAATAATTAGTTTATCACTAAGCTTTCGAGTGTGCCGTTTGTTCCTTTGAAAATTGCTAAAAAGAAAAACTGGGTCCGTCGAAAAGTGAAAGTAACACATCGAAAAATCATGGAACTATAAATAGACCATGGGTGACGTTTTTTGCTAGAATCTGTAAGTCAACATGATCTTCGCAGAATTCGGTTCAAAATTTAGATTTCAGGTAAATTTCTCTAATTAGGCACTGTCTCTTATTAAGACACTTTACTAAGTCAAATTTGAAGGTAGCTGAAGTTTTACGTTCTCGTTCGCCCTAACCTGAACCATAATTTAAAAAACTTTAACCGTGCCACTCTCTCACCAAAATAACAACTTTCAAAAGAAAGGGCTCAAAATATTTAATGCGATTTTTTATTCCACCCGATTGCACAACACGTTTTCACAATCTTGTCAGCTGTTCTAACTTCTCGAGTATTACGAATAACGAAGCGACCACCTGCTGCTCCTCTCACCCTCTTAAGGATAAGCTGCTTGCAGAATCATAATATCTTATTTCTTTGATAATAGCAAGCTGTTACATTTACTTAAAATATTTTTCGCAAATATCAGTCTCCCTTGAACTAACTTTAAGATTATACCATGCTATTATTATGCAGTAGTTACCTTAAAGATAACCTAACAACCTCATCCGAATGATTCGAAAGTTTTAGGAATTGAAGAAATTTATCTATACCCATTTTCGAAATGATCATCTCTATTTGAACGATAGTAAAAATAATGATCTTCTCGGAGTGAATCTGGCTTGAGGGTCGATGAAATGTAACGGTATAGTCGTTTCGTCTAAAGGTTCCATAAAATAAATGACAGACCTGAACTAACCTTCGCCTCTGTCACTAGTGAGGTAGAGAATCAGCCTTGCGCTGATGGCAGTGATAAGGGCTACTTCACTTCCACTATCTGTTCTATTAGATTTTGTGAGAAGTTCTATAAGGCATTCTGAGCCGACTTCAGTTGCATTTCTTATTTTGACATAATCACTAGGCACTTTGCAAAGGTATATGAGTGGCTGACAGGCACATGTGGCTTATCTTTAAATTCCTGCAGCAACTATAGTCTACTCATCTACATTCGATATAATGGAAAGCAAAACTCGTAAATTTTCGACTGTCCAAGCAGTTGATGAATAAAAAGGTTGCGAAAGCCCCGTGTAACGCAACCGCTCCCGCCATTTGTAATTCCGTTAATTTTAACGGGCGTCATATAATAAATGTAACGAGTTAGTACCTAAAATTTCATTTATCTTGTCTTTTCTCCATTGCAACGTTAATTAAAGGTGCCCGCCGACTTTCTTCAAGTGCTTGTTTTTCATTTTACTAAAAACGAAAAACTAAACAGAAACACGCTTTGTGTTTTAAAATTTTTTCCCCCAGAGACAATATTCTTCAAAATCGTTTGTTCTTTTTCGTTTTTCTTTCACCCCAGTCAATTAACCATCGTGGCCTCGAATTAGAGTACTGCCCCGAGCTCGACTATAATCAGCTTGGTCCGACAGAAAAGACTAACTAGTGTAAATGAAACCAAAAATGCTCTGGGCTGTTGGGAGGGTTGGGGGTCAAGTTTAAAATGAGCGCAATGTGTGTGTTTAGAATTTTGAGATAATATGTGTGTTTTTAAATGTCGCTGTGTGGCAAAGTGGCGACGTGCCCGCTTCGCAATCCTTGCGTCTCGGGTTCGAGTTACACCAACGCCGGAAAACGAGTGGTATTCGACCCCCCCCCCCCCTCCCACTAACATCTTGGCGAACTCAGCGACTACATTATCAATTGAGGTGGAAACATAGTGCATCCTGTAACCCCCTCCAGTTCGAACGAACGAGGTATTACAATCGCAAGGCGTGTTACCACCAGATCAGAAAGATTGGTACCGTGCGTGTGCACGTCGTGCACAGCTTACTCAGCATCATGAAAACAAGTAGTTAGTAAGTAAACTGCGGGTGCAAAGGAAAACTCTGAGGCAAACAACCATGGGGGAAGCAGTGGTGAACGACCCCGACTAACTGGACACAGGAAAGTCGCGCGTCAGAAACCGCGTTCACCAACGTCCGGTGACGCATACGGTACCTGACGAAGAAGATGAGTACTTTTCCCGGCTACAGAGGATGGTTCGAAGAATCTCTCTTTGCTTACAGTGTCGACCGTGGGTATAGTTTGGGCTAGCCAGGGCACCAGGGATCCTTACTGAGCGATGTTCGCACAGTAGTTAGATAGCCTGATTGGGGCGCTGTGGACGTGTGGATTTGGCGGAAAACAGGTGCCACGTAGACTGCTAAATATTACGGCAAAATTATTCGGGAATGTGTAATATAGCCAATTGCGCAGTTACGGAGTCACGATAGGTCAATACGCTTTGTAGATACGGTCAAAAGAATGTATCGAATCCGGTATCCGGTAAAGGTTGATATGGTATGTTTTCCAAGATGCCGAACTCCATAAATATTTCGCGTCAACGGTATTTTTTATCCGGAGGCTGGAGAAAATTCACTTTTCACAGAAAGTAAATCGGGAAAATTTCCTTCCTTCAAAATTTTATGTAACGTTGACGGCGGATGAAAATTACGATACAGTAAAAACGAAAATATTTGTAGAATTTCTCGTTTTTATTACGCTGCAGGAGAGCGAAGAGAACGATACGATATAGGGCGATATACGCTTCTGTGCTGTAATATTTTCGAAAAATATTTTTGTCGGCGCGGCACACTCCACCTTGTTTCTTGAAAAATAAAAGAAGGGGAAAACGTTCTCGTCTGGAACATAATTCGCATAGTTCGGTTGAATTAAAAAATACTTTATTAAATATTATTTCCTGGAGTTGCCCTACTTTCTCGTTGGGCCCACTTTTGTGATGAACATTTTCCGGTACTGATCGCGGTGGCTACGTGGCGCGTGCCTTAGTACACCAAACTTTTCGATATTTTCCGGAATGTGTATTTCCTTTTTTGACTGAAATTTGACGAAGCCGATGTAAGCGTTCTCAGTTGTTGTTCCACGTTTGTAGGTGGGCGAAAGTTTCATTGTAGTTATTTGTTGTAAACTTTTCTTCATTCCGAATGATGCGATGCTGGGACTTGGTAATCAAATTTCACAAAACCGTGCCTGGATTGTGAGTAAAATTTAAAGTGATTAAGCTCGCTCTGTAGGTGAGTGGTATGGTGCTCGAAACCATGCGCGCGAAGTCGAAAGCTAGCGAGGAGGTTACATCTCCCTTCACGCCACATCCTAGAGAACAAAACGACCACAGCACTGGAGGTGGATGTTGTTATGAACCAGTGCTTAAGGCATTATACTCGCAGAACACATTGCCACTAGTATCAGAAGAATCGAGGTTGTGTTTTCTGTGTCTCTGAGGTCGCTCACTCAGTATAGTGAGACACATAGTTGAAGACATGTCCTCGCGTAGAGAAGGAAACACTCTAACGCTACAAGTATTGGGAAAGGGATGGCAAACTTCTCCAACTAAGCTTCCTGGTAATATAGTAAACCATACAACATGATCACCATGGTCACCGACGTTTGCATATGTACGTTGCTGAAGAATAAGATACAAACTCTGAAGAAAAACCTCTAAGGTTGTTTGGTCAGGAGTTACGGTACAGGAAGAATATGGGAACCAGTTGGAAATTGGAGGCTCCGGTCCCTGGGCGCTGAGTATAAAATTCCCTAACTGACCATATCTACTAATAGCCTGACATAAATTATGTAACTTAACAGGGTGAGACAAATCATTGTGCACCTGTCCCTGATCCAGCTTGCCGCCAGACCAACGGTGGGAGTACGGCCGTACTCTCCTGGCTCGTGCGAACCACTACAACTGCGATGCTATCAGCGGCCCAGCCCCATTTAATCTCTTTCACCAACTCACACCAGGGTAAGGTTGGCCGCGGCACCCAGCGGGAAAGTACATTGTCGCCGGAGCCGGGCTAACCATCGGTAACTCCGCATAGTAGCTCCTCCTTGGTACTATGCTCTCTCCGAGCATTGTAAGGCCACTGTGCTCTCTTCGAGCGATGTAAGGCTACTCTGCACTCTTCGAGCGATGTAAGACCACTCACAGTACCAGGTCGCAAGACAGTAGTGTCGATCGAGCACTGACCTACGGGATTCTTTCTAATGCTATCATATCTAATTACGGTAACATAAATTAACCAATCGCAGACGTATAATCAGTAAGAAACCCACATTAGAGTGTGAACACTTACCACAAGTACGGGAACCACTACGACAAAATTACCGAGTATTTACCGCAAATTTACCGAGCACATATATCGTCGCCAAATCGCAAAGGAACTTTGTATTCGCACCAACTACATGCATAAGCTGACTGACAATCTGTATAGATCGAGTGAATCTCGATCGAGCTTTCCGAACAACCCCTATTGTTCAGAACCTGCTTTAGAAACTAGTTCCTATTCATTCTGACTTTCTCCAACATCCGGTACATTAGCGAGATGGATGCAGTTTTTTTACCATTGCCAGATAAACGAAGTCAGCTCGAGAGAAAATGAGAAATGCAAAGGGGTACCGAAAATATTAGACACGGGTTTTACCAAAATATTTCTTACAGTATCCACCCCTTTTGGCCATCTTTGACTCGAAGTTCGAAATTACACGCAACTCTACCAGGTGTTCCTCTTTCTTCCTGTTTTGTGGAGATGCTAAGGGTGTTGATGAGAAGCGCTTGGCTTGGCGCTCACTGGTCTTCCTGGGGGTGGGTCTGCGTTCTCCGGAATCTTCTGCCTGTGGTGGGCTCAGGGAGGCTGCTAGTAGGTTTATATGACCGTTACTATCTCATTTTGCTGCGTAAAAAGTCTAGTGGGCTGCTCTCTGGTTTGATGACGAGGATACGATGAAACAGTGTTGACTAACATATAAGAAAATTATCCGCTATGAGTTTGTCAATAAACTACCAATATTTGAGACTTTCTTAAAAATACAAGAACGATTCCAGAATAATGTTTGTTTAAAATGTAGTAATTTGTATGAAATCTGTTTTCAACAAAACACCATTTGGTAGGAACTAGGAAGCACACAGTGCTTGCTTTCTGGAACCCCTGCAGGGTACGAGTTACTTTGAATGCCGCGGTTTCTGGATTCAGTGTGCACCGGTTTCACAAATTGCGGTTTATCAAAATATTATACGAAATTCCTGAAATTCTTGTTGCATCGCAACGGAGGTTCTTCTTTGAAACGTAGCTTGCAGACCAGGCGAATTATACGATTATTCGACGATGCCTTCAGGTATTTACGTATAAGGAAAGGTGGGAGCTTCCATTACCGAAACCTTCCAGCGAATATTTCAATAAATCAAATCGTTTTGCAAAGAAATCCGCCGCAAAACAATTTACAAAGCCGTATAAAATGTATAACATTCAAAATGTCAGAGCTAGTTACGAAAAAGAAGAGAGAGAGAGAGAGAGAGAGAAAAGCAATTTGCTTTTCCATGCTCACACTAATGCAACCTTCGCACAATATATAGATAATATATAAACTTTAGAGTAATTTAAATTTTCGAATAATGAAAAAATATAGAAACTTTCTTTCTTTTGTTTTATTTTTTTAAACTCGAATTAAATATTGTAAAAGAAATCCGCCCCAAATTGAATTTCCCGAGCAAATGTTCTTTTGGTTTCGAGATTCGGTTAATCGAAACTTGCATCGAATTGTGAAAATATCTCACAAGTTGTACGAAAATTCGTTTCATTCGAAGTGGTTTTGAACATCCGTGGAACACGCAAAGCTGGAGCTGGCAATGACGCCGGCAGCAAGTATGGAAGTTTGCGGTTCCAACAACGTAAATTAAAACGGAAGGTTTCCATATTTGCGAGAAGCTATAGGTACATGTATATACATACCTGAAGTTAGGACACACAGCACAATGCTTTTACCTTACAGTATCCGAAAACAGAAAGGAGATTGGTGCCATTAATAGCAGGTACAGAGAGGTGCAGTGTTGTGTGAAGGGAAATTGCTAAAACCCTACTTCTATAACCATAAAATAGAGGGGGACTTTTCGTCGACCCAATGGAAGTCGCTTTTATATAATAATTCGAATAAATTGATTCGCTACGTTTAGATACACGAAAGTTTCGCTAGCTAACTAGCAAACTTTTCAACTTAAGGCCGTCATTATATTTCGTATAAAGTTTTCAAACAGTCGACGACATTAAAAATATACAAACTTTGTGGCGAAAAAATTCAAGATGATGTCGAAGTCGAAAAATTTGCCTCCAGACAGACGGACGTGTGAGACTTGCTGAAATTCGTGTGAAAAAACTGGGGGCAATTTTAAGAAAATAGCTTCGGGTAAACAGGTCGAAACATGGAGGGGGTATGTGGAGCACTCGCTCCTTTATCATTTGTACTGTTTAGATCCGTGGGCTAGTACACTGTTTTTTGGCAAGTGATTTGTATTGGTTTTCCACTATGAATCAAAAGACTTCGACTTTGAGGCTTGCTAGTGTTATGAACCTCGAATATGGATAAGAGGAGAAATGACTACATCTTAAGAAGTAAAAGGAGATTTACCTAAAATTGTCTCAAGGGCCACTTTGGCATGCGTGCGTCGCCATACGTTCCACCATACCATACTATAATAAATAATAAAGAATAGGCCTACTTGATCAAAAATGGACTTAGACATAAGTCTTACATGTGATTTTTCTGTTTTCTAGTACTCACAGGGTTATTAACCATTTGACATAATTATTCAGAATTTATACCCCGGTAAATCTGCCGCCAGAGGTTCATGACTGAAAAATCACGCGGTCGCTACGCCTTGATATATAGTAAAAAGGACTGAGGAAAAGAATGACATAGGTTTCTAAATTGATATGTTGGTGCAATAGTTCGCTCCGGATGGTTCACCCGCAACCCTTACCCAAATGCCTTATTTGTGTTATCGCACGTGCAGAAAGTAGAGTATAAAGTGTAAAAATATTAAAATTTTTCACCCGCAATCTCATCAGCGAATAAGATGGAATAAGATGTTCATATTTTTCAAATGAATATAAATTGCGGACTCCTTTATTATCGTTCTTGCGACTATTTGTAAACGAGGAAAATCATTTCGTAGATATTATTAGGTCCGGAAATAAGAATGAAGAAAAGTGGCAACCAGAGGCAACGACGTCTACTTTATACATGTGTATGTGCGTGCCTGTCCTTTATCTCTTACTCGTGAAATTAATTTTATTCATTTTTGAAAACTAAAGTATGTAAGATAGTGGTGTGGGCATATAATTGAATTCTCAACGAAACTTCTGAATCAAAATTGGAAGAGTCAAATTTTGGAAAATGATTAGGTCAAAATCTAAATCTTCTCATTAGATCTGGATGTGATCTTTTTAAACAGAAGAAACGGACGAAATCCAGTTTAGGTCTTGTATCACCTTGTATCCTCAAAGATAGAGCTCTGTTGATTCATATGGGTGCAATCGATCTGCAATTTTGATTTCAGACTATTCGTTCATTAATCTGTCATACCTGAAGAACTTCCCACTTTTTCGAAAAATTTCGATTGATATTTTGAATTCTCTGATTTAGATGTATCTTAAATCATGTGGCAATTAATTCATCCATTCCGTACTAAAAACTTTTCATAAAATATCAATTTGCAAATTGAAAAATTTAAGAAAATTCAAAATATTTTTCTATTAGTTCATTTGCATCATTTTTGTGAAGCACTTGGTGTCCGTTTCCTCGTGGAATCCAGACCTTCCATAGAAATTCCGAAAAATCTAGAAGTTCTTGGGTTGTGACAAATTTTTGAACTGACATTCTGCAATCAAAAGGGTGGATCGATTGTATCCGTGTGAATCTATAAAGTCCTCTCTTCTGTCAAAGGGTATAACACCTGACAATTTAAGTAAAGAAATTAACGAATTTGACTACAGTCGCTCACCCATGCAATTTGAAGTCGGTAACCGTATACATCTTTTCAGAGCGTTATACTCCGTGACTGCAGCCGTCTCCCGCTACCCGCCTTCACTCACCTACGTTTTCAATTCGCGAAAAAAATTTCCAATGATCGCAGAGGTGGGAAGAAAGAAAGAGAAAAAACATAATCTTAAAATACGAGTATCTTTACGTGGTGTATTTGTGTTTTAGCTCCCACCCACTGAAGTCTGCCGACCAACAAAGGTCGTATAGAAAAGACCCCGTTTTCGGCGAATTGAAAGGCAGTGTGCACCTGCCTACGCCAAAAATGACAGAATAAAGGTAGTGAGTGAGTCAATCAAAAGTGGAAAGGGGGCGTGCACCCGCCTACGCCCAAAATGACAAAACGAAGGTAGAGAGTTAATCAAAAGTAAAATAAAGAAAATTCAATTCGGCGAGAGACTTTCTCAGGTAAACGGCCGAAGTGTGTAGTCACATCGCTTTTTTGTTACCCCTCTCTGCCCCCGTGCGACTATTTTTCTTACTTCGTACAGCCTTTTCTCCGTATAGAGACTCTGGAGCCGAGAAATTTCTCAAAATATATATCATCAAGTGAAAAATATGTGTGCACAATGCCTTTACTCGCATATCCATGTATAGGAAATGCGTAGCGAAGCCGAGAGATTTTCTTTTATTTGGTGTTATTTGATTTGCGAAAATACAATTCGATTTACGTGATTCGGATACACTCTCTGGTGTGCACGCCGGCGAGATTTCCAATATTGTATATATAGTGGCGCCTCAATCCCACGTATATATTACGCGTTATTAAATTACGTAAACTTTTCCACCTTTTATTACCCGACTTTTGCTGGAGAAACCGCATTTTCGTATTACGAATGCAAATCGAGAGACCGGCAGCGGCATTTCTGTGCGAACACGAGCGGAGCATCGGATCGTATACCGAAAAATATCGCTCTGTTGCTTCACCCTCGGCCATCTTTGTTATTTAGAAGTTAAGGAAAAAAAGAAAGAAAAAAAAGGAAATTTCGTCGATTTTTTTTACTTAATTAGATCGTTTCGGTGAAGATTTCCTGGGCATTGTATTTCAGATTACTCGTGTAAAGTCTCGTATTGTAAACTAATTATATTTTTTTATCTCCCACTCCCTCCTTATTTTGCTCCTTCGTCTTTTGAGACAAGTGATTTTTCAAAGTTAATGCATTATTAGCCCGTTTCATGTTCATTCTTGTTGCTAATGCAGTTCACTTCTTCGAAAGAATACTGTGCTCTCGTCGAGGTTCTTAAGGTAGGGCGCACACCTACAAAATAGATTGCATGAAATATGTTTCGTAAATAGAGTGTATGCAATAAATTGTCAGCTCAGTGTACATTCAAGAAATACATTATACGAAGCACTAGGATAGAATATCAACTATACTGGAAAGTTGCGCAACATTTCCTAATGGAACTTATTGAGTGGGTTTCGTGGAATATATTGCATGAAATATTTGTTTCTTGCAACATAGTGTGCGTTGCTCTATTGCTAATCACTGAACTGTTGCATCATACACATATTTCACGTTTTACAAAACATATATTTCACGCAGTTTATGCCTACATTTAAAAATAAATTGCATGAAATGTGTTCCGTGAAATATGAAACATGTGTATGATGCAGCAGTTTACTGATAGCAACAGAGTAGCGCACACTATGTTTCAAGAAACAAATATTTCATGCAATCTACGAAACTCACTGAATGTGTTTCATCAGGAAATGTTGTGCAACTTTCCAATGTTGTTGATGTTCTATCCTAGTGTTTCGTATAATGTATTTCTTGAATGTATACTGAGCTGACAATGTATTGCATACACTCTATTTACGAAACACATTTCATGCAATCTATTTCATAGGTATGCGCCTTACCTACCAGTTTTGACGTTACATTGCTCCCATATACGCTTCTGGTTGCTACATTTGGTAATTGAGTCTTCGCAGTGGATCACTCTGAATACTCAGGTTAATGTTCCAGTGTTGTGTGCTTTCTGTTGGAGGATGAAGGAGGTAATCTTGACGAATTTCCTAAAGAGGGAAGTGTAAGGGGCTTGGAACGTCCCATTGCATGTGAGAATATATATAAAAGGTGTTCCAGCTGAGTATGCCGAGCTATTGTAAGTGTTAGTATCTAACAAAAGAAACAAGAAACATTGTGTACATGCATAGCCCATACTTAGTATTTAAGGGGTTATAAGTCTTTAAAGCTTGAAAAATGATAAAATTTCATTGCCAGTCTTGTTACTAATTCTAAATCAGATTTTTTTATTATTTTATTTTAAAGAGAGCTATGGATAGCACATATTTATCGAACCGCGCCGACTATTTCTAATATTGAAGGAGCTACATCAGTTTTCGAATTGTAATCATATAATTAGGATTAAGTATAATTTTTCAAGTGTATGCTGATTTTTCGGGGTCTTGCGCGAGAGAGAAATGTTTAATCCGGACTGCAGATACGAAATCAAAAGAACGAGAGCGTGTATTGACCAGTGGTTTGAACAGATCTAGGAAGTGCGAGAAGGTATAAACTGTAACTGTGACTGTAACCATACTAATGTCCTGCCCGGCCGATTGATGTGAGAAAAAGGAGCGCGAGTCATGAGAATGAGACGAAAAAGAAGAAAGTGGCTTAGAAAAGACCGGAAGTGCAGGTATGCAGAAGACAAGACAAAAAATGTTTGTTAGAAGCTCCAAACTTAGAATACTAGCATAACCCATGCCTACTTCAGAAACTGAAGGAGTTACAAAAATTGAAATTTGTGCAAATCAACAATCTTATTCAAATTCTACGATTGAAATTTAAAAACCGGTGTAGCCTCTTCAATATCAAA